>CM031389.1:16842899-17210295 GCA_018350135.1 Citrus trifoliata | reverse complement strand
AAATTGAATCTGACCCGTCCAATTTTGTGCCATCGGAGGTCTCCAACCTCCCCAATCTACTCCAGTGTCTGCAAATCCTGAAGATTCAGCCGTAATTTAAGTTAGTATAAAATATCACTGCTGCACGAAAAAAGGTGGGCGGGGGGGTTTGGGGGTTAAGTTATTCGAATAAACCTGAAACCCTCTAATCATGTGGGTTTTAGAATGAATATCTAAAGAGTGTGCCATTGGCAACCATTCAAGACTCTCATATAATCTATCTTCAGAGAAAACCCCATTAGATAATTATAAAAAAATATTATTCAATATTTACATATTTTATTTCAACATATACCATTTTGATCTTCTTAAGTTAAATCCCAAGATTGAGGGATCTCCTTCTTTTATGCATATGTTTTTCTTTTTTTTTTCCAATTGATTTCTTACAAGAAATTCTGGTGATTTGATATCTAAAAAACTTAATTAGTGCAGAGAGTCGGTGAGCATGCTTCACAATTAAATTCATTTTTTTGACAAGTTTGAATGGGAATTTAATGCCATGCAAGTAAAAGTGGAGAGAATTGAAATCTCCCGTGATGGAATATGAGAATGGTACAATGCTTATTACCTTTGTCAAGATTCAAGCTGAGAAATGTGGCTATTTCAGCATATTTTATTCCGTTCTTGTTGACAATCCAAGCCACCGATTCGCTACGAAAGGAAGCTCTGATTTGAGAGCAAAGCATCCCATTTAATGATACATAACAATTTTGTGGAGTCTCCTTCGAAAGTTCTCTCTTTCTTAGAGAGAACTCTGAATGGAAGAGTAACAGGTCTTTAGAAGTCACTCACAGGTTGGGTGAGTTATTGCTTTCTCTATTTTGCATTTAGTTTGTGTAGCTATACTGGTCCTTTATCACTGGAGAGAGTAGAGCTGGTGAGGGGCTTAAACACAGCGAGTAAATAACTAGATTAAAATGACTCTTCTTCTTTATAGAGTCTTTATAATTATGGATACAAAGGAACTGATTCGCAAATGTAAAGCCATAAGTATAGGGGAGGACAAAGAAAAGATAGTGAATTTTGAGGGAAGCAGGAAAATAAAAGGTTGACAAGTAGTAGCTAATTGTTTTGTGGGTAAAATCCTACAAAACAAGAAGTGTTAATCTAGAAGGGTTGAAGAGTGTACTACAACCGGTGTGGCGAACAGTCAAAGAAGTAAAGATTGAAAGCTTGGGAAACAATGTATTTATGTTCAAATTTGCTCTTGAAGCAGATAAGAAAAGAATAATGGCATGAGGCCCTTGGCACTTTGACAGGCATTGATAGTTCTCACAAAGCCAAAAGGAATTGGAGAGATTACTAGACAAGCTTTTACACATGCAATGTTCTGGATGCAACTTTGAAATGTACCAGTTATGTATAAGGAAAGAGAAATATCCAAAGAGTTGGGGGGGTAGATTGGGACTGTGGAGGAAGTAGAAATAGATGAAAGTGGAGAATTGCCAGAATATGGATCTCAGTTGATATAACACAACCACCGACCAAAATGATCTTTCTCAAACTAGAAGGTAGAGAAAAAAATCCCAACGCCAGGGCACTATGAGCATCTGCCGGACTTTTGCTTTTGTTGTGGACATATTAGACATAAAATTAAGGAATATGTTGAGTACAGAGGACAATCAAAAGAGGAGATAGCATATGGGGTCTGGATCAAGGCAATCGAAGTAGGTGGAAGAGCAAAATAAAATCGAAACAAAGAAAGGTGTATCGGAATTATAGGAGACCAAAAAGTATTCCAACAAGTTTCGGGTATTGGGTCGAAACCTGCTAATGAAGGAACGGGTCAAACCGTTGAACAAGTTGGAGGCGTTGAGGTGTTGAAGAGCATTTAATGCAATGTATGGGAGAATCGAGAAAGAAGTAAATAGAGGAATAGGGGGCAAAGAGTAATCCTAAAGAGGGAAAAAGATAAGCGAAAAATGAGAAAATTTTGTCCTTTCTCTTTACATATCTATTTTTTTTTTTAACACACTTTCTCTTTTTTTTTTTTATCTTTTTTTTTTTCTCTTGAACTTTTTTGAGATCAAAAGTAAGGGATAGCAGCGGGCAATGGAAAACCTCTTAGAAATTCAGGATTTGAAGGGGGAAAGGAAAATGCAAAAGAGAGGGAAAATGAAGGGGCTGCTCAAATTGAATTATGCAAGGGAGAGGTGGGCCTAGAATTTCAAATCTAGAAAATGAGGAGCCGAGTAAAGGAGGGAAGAATAAAAAAACTGGATAAGGGGTCATGCATCAGTTTCTCAAGGCGCAATAGCAAGAAATTGAAGCTGTAGTCCCGTGGTACGAGTAAAAAGAGTAACTCCAAGGCTAGCGCAATTGCTTCAAAAAGATCATGTTGTGGCTTAATTGAACCAAGCCCAAAGCGAAAAAAGTAAAGCTGGTTGGCCGTCCAAGTCAATAACAAAGCATAAACAATAAAGCTCCCCATTAGTAACGCTTAAACTGACTTGGGAATCAACTCAAATACGACTTCGTTTCCAAGGCAAATCCATTGGACAGATCCTTTTTTGGAATCCACATGAGGAAAGATCTTCTCGAGCTTTTAACCGGACATTTAACATACCACTGTAATTTAGAATTTAAGATATTAATAACACGGGAAGAGAAGCTCCCATAAGGAAATATTCTACTGTTACTGTTAGAATCTTACTATCCCCTGTTTCTATCTCCCATAACTTCAGGAATAACACTCTTTCTAGAATCTTACTATGCCCGTAAGGTGGTTAGACCTCCTAAGAGGAATACCCAAACGTTTCTAACATTACAAAAATTTCTCCAATTACACAGGCCTTAACTTTTATTTTTGTGTGAGACAAAGTTATTGCTTAGGCAAATGAATGGGATAAGTAGGAAGTTAAAAAGCTTGAAAATTGTTTTGTGGTGGATAGAAGTGGTAAAGGAGGTGGTTTAGCGGTGTTTTGGAACTTTGAGATTGAAGTACAAATCACGTCATTTAGTAAAAACTATATTGATGCTTAGGTACAAAATGAAAATGGGAAGCACTTAAGATGGCGATGCACTAGCATTTAGGGTCATCCAGAAATAGGGCAAGAGAAGTATACACAGACGCTATTGAGGTGCTTGGCAGGTTTACCCTTCTTCACCTGGCTATATTTTGGCGATTTTAATGAAAATTTTGCACCTTATATGAAAAAAAACAGGAGGTAGATGCGAGGGGATTTAAATTTGATCGGTAACTTTAGAGAAGCTTTACAAGATTGTAACTTAGATAGCTGATGTGGGATATAAAATGGTAATCATTTACTTGGGATAGTGGGAGATATGGGCCACATTTATTGAAGAATGGTTAGACAAATTTTTGTGCAATGAGAGCTAGAGTGAAAGATGTATGACTGGCAGTAACTTATATTCCACATGGACCTCAAATTACTATCTTGTGTTGATGGAGGTATAAGAAGGGGTATTGGATTGTGTTGGAAGAGACGAAAGCCACACGAACGCATTACGGGATATGTTGGAGTCTATATGAGGCTTGCAAAGAAATAATTAGGCTGAGGGAGTATCCACGGAAGTTGACTGACCGTAAATCCCATAACTTTATTTCAAGAAGTGAGTAAAGAATAAATGACTGGTTGAATTATATAAGTAAGGAAACTTTGGAGGGAGAGAAAAGAGACTGAAGAAGCTAATGAATCAATTACAGAGGCTGGGGGCAGAGCTGTGTGCAGTATGAAAGTGATGATGAGATTAAGAAGGTGGAGAGGCATATTCACAAATCCTCATTGATGAGGAAATCTTTTGGAAGCAATGATCGAGGCTAGATTGGTTTACAGAAGGGCAAAAACACAAGTACTTCCATCTATAAAGAATCATCTCGGAAGAAAAAGAATCAAATTTAGGAATTGAAGAGGTGGAGTATGAGTTTTGCAATTACTTTGCAAAACTCTTCACTACATCTAGGCTAAGCTAGGACAAATGTTCAACAGCTTTTAGAGGGATGACTCCAAGAGTTACAGAAGCCATAAATGAGTAACTTGAGCAACCTTTATAATGGAGGAATTTAGATGCTTTATCCAAAAGTATCTAACAAACGCTCTAGAACCCAATGGGGTGCCAACAATATTCTATCAGAAGCATTGGAAAATAATGAAAACAGAGGTTATCACAACTTGCCTCCATATCCTCAATGAGCAAGGTATTATAACTCCTTTAAACCATACCTATATTGCTTTGATCCTAAATATTGGAAAACCTAGAAAAGCAACAACTTATAGACCAATTAGCTTGTGCAATGTGATCTATAGAATTGTAGCTAAAACTATTGCAAATAGGCTGAAACAATTCTTCATCAAGTAATTTTCCCAACACAAAAAGCATTCATTCCTAATAGACTTATAACTGATAATATCATTATAGGATATGAGTGTTTGCACAAAATTAGACATAATAAGGGGAAGAGAAATGGCCTAGTGGCTTTAAAACTTGACATAAGTAAAAGCTTATGATAAAGTTGAGTGAAGCTTCCTATAACAAGCAATGCTTAGGTTGGGTTTTTCTCATAATTGGGTGAATCTAATTGTGAGATGTATAACTACAACTTCTTTTACTGTGATCATTACTAGAGTACTAAGAGGAGTATTTCCAATCATAAAGAGGTCTTAGACAAGTGTGAGCACATTCCCCATATTTATTTATTATGTGTGGTAGAAGCCCTGTTCTTCTCTATTATTTATGGCAAAAAGGCCGAAACTTATTCATGGCTTATCTTTTGCAAAGATGAAAGATTTACACATCTTTTCTTATGCTGATGATAGCCTTATCCTCACTAGAGCTTCACTTATTGACAGTTAGAATTTGAAAATAATTTTTTATTGTAATAGCTACCGCATCAAGATAGCTCTTTATTTCAAGAAGTCATCAATGTTTTTTAGCAACAAACTCAAGATGGGCAAAGCTTCACCCATCATGAATATTTTTCAACTCAATGTAATATTAAGGCATAAAAAATATTTAGGATTGCTGTCAATGGTTGGGAGAAAGAGGAACGGTTCTTTTAAAGATGTCAAACTCAAGGTGATGAGGAAATATCCAATTCGCAACACAAACGTTTCTCTAGTGGGGGCAAGGAGGTGTTGATTAAAGTTGGTCAGGCTATTCTAGCATATATTATGAGCGTGTTCAAAATTCCGATTGGGAACCTGTGATGATATTCAGAAAGCAATTGCCAATCTGGTAGGGATCCAAAAAGGAAAAAAGATGCATACACTGGGCAAAATGAAAAAGACTAAGCCAAGGAAAGAATCAAGGAATACTAGGATTCAAAGACTTCTCACGCTTCAACCAAACTTTGGTGGCTAAACAAGGTGGACATTATTGCAATTTCTTGGATCTTTAATGGCAAGAGTGCTGCAAGCTAAGTACTTTAAGTAAGCTCATTTTCTAAATGCAAAGCTTGGACTAATCCAAGCTTCATATGGAAAAGCATTCTTTGGCGAAGAGAAGTTGTTCATGCTGATTCAAGATGGAGAATCGAACAGTGATAAGATTTAGATATACAAGGCAAACTGGATTAACCAAGCCCTTAACTTTTAGACCTTTCACGCTGCCAACTTTGCCATTGGATTCTTGTGTCTAAATGTTAATAATGATGAAAATCAATGGGACGAAAGGAGATCTATAGCCATTTGAAAGACAGAATGCGGACAAAATTATAAGTATGCCTCTACTTAGGCAACTAAAGAATGATCAGTTTCTTTGGCATTATAATTAAGAAGAGAGGCCAATACAGTGTCAAAAGTGGATATCAGGTAGCCTTAAGATTGAAATTTCCTGCTCTCCCATCAAGCTCTGTAAATACAACCAACCAATGGAATATAATATGGACTATTGATTTACTTGAAAAATTAAGGATTTTCATGTAGAGGGCAGCCAAAAACCTTCTCTCTTCAATTGAAAATCTTTGGAAACGGAAGGTAGCTTAGGAATCTGTGCTAGATTTGTAGAAATGGAGTGGACAACATTATTCATGTGTTGGACACTTGTAAAACAACTAGAAAAGTATGGAGACTTACTTAATTTGCAGAAGAACTGAAAGGAGGGTTGGACAAAATATATTAAGTTTGTTGCATTACTACAAGAATTATGGTCATTTGTGATCAATAAATTTGTCGCAGAAAATATTAAATTTGTCAATAAAATTAATTTGCGACTAAAAAATTATGGTCGCAAGTTGGTTATATTAGGTCCGTCGAGAAAAAGTATCTGTGACCACTTTATCAGCTATCATAGAAAATAACTTTTAGCGACAAAAAAAGGTCACAAAATATAATTTTACTTTGTCTCTATTACTTTTTTGCCAACAATTATTTCGTCGTAGATTTACAATATTTGTGACGATACATAAACTAGTCACAAAATATATTTTTGAATATAATTTTATAAAAGTTTAATTAGTTTTAATTTTTTTGAAATTTTCTTTAATAAATCAAATAATTATAGCCAACATTTGAAAGTAGTAGAATTAAAATAAAAATTTATAACTGAAAAAAAAACAAAAATTTAGCAAATGAATTATTTTATTTAGAACAATTACATAATTGAAACATTTGGAACAATTACATAATGATCTTCAAGTAACATATAATATGTGGAACAATTACATTTATTTTATAAATTTCTTGATTTTTTCACCTCCTTATATCTTGATTTTCTTCACCTCTTTGTATATATATGGTCTTCAATATTTAATTTCTACAAAAAAAACAAAGGTTAGTTAATGTTTATACATGATAATCAAATAAACTTGTGTAACAAAAACAAATTGTAAGAAAAATAAGCTAAGAAGATAGAGAGAGAACAAGAGAATGAGAATCATAAGAGTGAGAGAACTTAGAGATAAAAGGAAAGAGAGAAGAATAATCAAATATAACATGTAAGTCTTTTGCGGCCATATTTAAATTTGGTCACAAAAAGTTGTTCAAATTAAATTTAAATTATGTAAGGTGGTTAAATCTCCACCAAAAATATTTCATTCTTTGCAACGATATCTTAAAGTTGTAGGTAAAAGTATAACAATTTGTGACCAATTATGATTAGTCACATTTTTTTTTTATATATAATCCTTTTTGCGACCAATTTAAAATTGGTCATGAAATGTTTACATTTAGTGATTGAAAAATGATATGTCCCAAAAAATATTATAAACATCTTCCGACGATTTGTTTGGCGGTAGATTTCTCACCAAAATCTTTGACCTTTTGCAACAAGCTAAAAAAGGTTGCAAAAATAGATATTTGGGACGAAAAATTTGGGTTTTGTCTAAAAAAATAGTTATATATTAATTTTATCACTGTTTTTTGTGAATGAAATCTTCAATTGGTCACTAAAAGTATAGAATTTGCGATGAAATTTTGTTTAGTCGCAATAAATTAAAAATAAGTATATTTAGCAAATGCCTTATGATGAAAATTGTGTTGGTCGCAAAAGAATATATTTCTTATAGTGCAAGATGGATGTTTTTAAGGAGAAAGGCTAACATGTAAATGTTAGTGGCAGTTTGTTGGGGATTTGGAATGCAAGGAACTAGTTTTTTTTGGTATATTAAAACATCTGGTATTTAAGACCACATTGGACCTCCACTAATTCAGATTCGAGTCAAGAAAAACCATTAGGGCGGAAAAACTCTCTCAACAAGTATTTAAACGCAACTGTATTCCCAATCCTCAAACCGAAGACCTTAGTTAAAATAGAAAAACCCCTTACCAGCTGATCTACGCATTTGTTGGTAAGGAACCAATTTCTATTTAAAAGAAGAAAGATCCCCAGATAATGCTGGTCAAGACTAATGCTATTCTTTATGCCTGTAAATGAACTCAACTGCCAACATCCACATATATGGATCATTAGACATGAATGATACAGCAAAATTGGAATCCTCCATTAACTGGTGTTTCAAGCTTAATGTGGACGCAACCACCAACTGAGATAAACAAATATCAGCCTTGCAGGGTTTTATTAGAGATGCAAGAGGAAACGTCATAACAGTGACAATTAGATCTTCAAAGTTCTACAGAGATGTGGTTTATGTGAAGGCAAAAGCTATGGCGTTGGGTTTGCAGGCCGTTGGAAATGCAGAGCTATCCCCTTTGATTGTTGCGATAGATTCCTAAGAGGTAGTAGAATTAGTGAACAATAGGTAGAGCAGCATGAAAGAGATCTTTTAGGTTGTTTCAGAAATTTAGAGCTTAGTGAAGGATTTTAATTATATTAGAGTTCAACCTATACATAGTTCTTGTAATGCAATTACTCATTCTCTAGCTAAGTCAGCCTAAAAAAAATGAGAAAATGTCGTATCACTACTACAAAATTGGTCTTTTATGACAGTTTTAAATGGCATAAGATGACGGTTTTAAAACCATCATCATAGGCACCGACAGTAAAGAAGGTATGCTTTTTATGACAGTTCACTAACCGTCATTAAATGTATATTTTTAATGACAGTTTATCTAAATAACCGTCATTAAATGTGTCATTTTAATGACGGTTTATTGCAAGAACCGTCATTAAATATATATCTTTAATGACGGTTTTTGTGTTTTAAAGTCTTGTGCTTTATTTTGAAGTTTGTTTTTGTGGTGAATTTTTATTGGTAGTAAGTCCCGTTTTAGGATAAGGAATCCGCTGAGGGCTGTAATTCCATACCTGTAGCCATTCTGACCAAACCATAAGTAAACCATAAGGTTTTAACCATGGATCCTCTACTCTGTAGGGTATCATCCTTTTCTAGCTCTTCTTCCGGGAAAACTAGTGATTCAAAGCATGTTGTGAGTTCAGAAGAATTCATTATTGAGAACTTTGATAAAACAATTGATTGTTGGGAACTTTCAAAAATTTCCAAAGAAAAGATTTACAAAACAAAAATGCTTGATCTTTTAAAAAATGATTATATTATAAAGACTGAAGAACGTGACATAACTCTTTTAGAGCCTTTTGAAACAATTCATTTGTTTTCAAAAAAGTCTTTAAAGAAATTAAAATAAAAGAATTTCAAATATATTCACATTGGTTTAATCCAAGTTGGTATAAAGCCTTTAACAAAAGAAGGTCTTGATACTTCTATTCTGGCCGTTCTAAGAGATGGGCGATTCATCTCTTTTGATGATTCTTTGTTAAGTAGCATTGAATCCAGTCTGTGTAAAGGTCCAATTTCTTTTGATTGTTACCCAAATATAACAATTTCTCTTAAAGACAAAAATGTTTTAAAAAGTATGATTTTACAGATTAAAACCCATAATTACAAAATGATTAAAGGGTCAATTCCAGTAGCCTTAATTTTTAAAATTTCATACAAGGCTATGGTCTCTGCATTTAGTACACAACATAGATTCCAGTAAAAAAGAGATGAAACACTTCTCTTGCAGACTGATTTGTCAAAAGCAAACACTGTCATTCCAAAACCAATTCAATGGAAAGATATCAATCTTCCCGATGAATGGATCCTTGAAGGCGCTGCACCACCGGCAATTCCAAAACAACTTGAGCCAAATACAGAGTTGCAAAATGTGACTCAGTATTCCGATGGTAAAGTCAAATTATCTTTCAGAAGATCTACCTCATCCAGATTTTCTGATAAAGAGTCGTGTTCAAGCATTCCTTCATTAGAAAGGAAATTTACAAAAATTCCTTCTGTCATAAATCTCCCTTATCAACCAGTAAAGAGTCAACCGAGGTTTTCCACCTCAGACATTCCTAGTTCTTCAATACGTTCTGTTGACTATACCACAAATATTCCACACCCTATTTATACTAGTAGTCAACATGTTCAAAGTCAGGAAGAGAAGGAACCTTCTCCTCCAACGTCTCCTACGTTTTCTGCTGTTACAGAAAATGTAATTAATGTCATAGAAATGGAATTTGAATTAGATAAAACATTTTTGCATAATGATTTTTATTCTGATTCAAACAAAGAAAAAAGACTTTGATTTTTTAAAAATTTTCTGAATAAAAGAAAAGAAATCCAACAAACTTATTATGAATTTGTGAATTTTCATAAAGTTCATATATTGTTTTTGATTGGTTCGAAATATATTCTTCTGAGAACAAGATAAACTATCCTTTCAAAGAGTCAAACCCTATTACTATTAGGAAGAAGATTCCTGAGTGGAAACTTTCTGATAGTGACAGAACCGTAGAATCTGAACATCCACCTATTCGGAGTCTAATCATTGATCATGGCGAACCTCCTGTTCAAATTAGAGCCTCACCTTACAAAATCCCGAAACCAAATGATTCTGATGCGAATTTAAGTAGTATTATCCAACAGAATAATTTCTGTAATACTAACTTAAATACCATTGGAAAACAGTTGACTAGGATAGAAAATCAATTTCAAAAGTCAACCATTACTATTCCATCCACTTCTCCTATTCCATTAAAATCGGATTCTGACAAAAAGCTTAAGGAACCTATTTTCAAACCTTTTCAGGTTTCGAAAACTAGTCAAAAGCTTGTCCAAGAGTCAAAATCAGATTTTGCTAAAGCCATTAGAGAACAACTAGATAGGATAGAAACTGCTTCGTCTTCATCTAGTAAAATCCAAATAGCTCCTGATACTCCTCAATCTAGCAAGATTGGAGTATTAGAACAAGACGACCAAACTTCTATAGCCTCTTCTGATTTAGAAGCCTTCAAAGAAGAACCTATTCCTAAAGCCAACAAAATCCATTGGGAATTAGCCCTTCCCATTGTTAAATCTCCTCCTGATTTAACCATAGACAATAGGCCTAGTGCATTAAATCAATCCCGATATAATGCATCATCTGTCTATGAATGGAACATTGATGGTATGTCGGAATACAATATTCTAGGTGTTCTACAACAAATGACCATGGCAGCCAATGCCTATAAAACTCAATCGGGAACCTCTGACATGGCTATTGCAGAGATTCTCATTGCAGGATTCACTGGTCAACTAAAAGGTTGGTGGGATCATCTTCTCACTAGGCAGCAACAGACGGATATCCTTAATGCTATCCAAATTGATGAAAATAGAGCCCCTATTCTTGATCAATTTAATAATCCTATTTAGGATGCTGTTGCTACTTTAATCCTTACCATTTCCCTTCATTTCATAGGTGACCCTTCTCACCTTAGAGACAAAAACGCTGAGTTACTACATAATTTGAGATGTAGGAAACTTAGTGATTTCCAAATTTATAAAACCACTTTCTTTACCAGACTCTTTCTTAGAGATGATGCAAATCATACCACTTGGAAAGAGAAATTCTTAGCTGGTCTACCTACCCTTTTAGGTGAAAAAGTTAGGAATTCCATCAAAGCCCTTTATGATAACCGTATTCCTTATGATGAGCTCACCTACGGCGAACTTGTTAGCTTTGTCAATAAGGAAGGTTTAAAGATTTGTCAAGACTTGAAGTTACAGAAACAACTAAAACAAGAGCTTAGGCAGTCTAAGCGAGAACTTGGTAGTTTCTGTAAGTAATTCAATTATGACCATTTTAAAGCTTCCACCTCCAAAGATTGTAATGGTAAGTGCTCTTCGAGACCTTACAAAAAACATTACAAATCCAAAAGCCATAGGAAACCCTTTCTTGAACATAGGGAGTCTTTTTATAAGAAACCTTCTAGGCCTTATAAGAAGTCCAAATTCCCTAAAAAAAAAGATTTTAAAACCGCATCAAAAACTCCTTTCAATTACAAAGAAGCCATTTGTCATCGATGTGGTATGAAAGGCCATACTGCAAAATATTGCAGAATGAATAGAAAACTTCATGAGCTTGGCCTTGAAGATGACATTCTTTCCAAAATTGCCCCACTTATGATTGAATCTTCAAATTCTGAATCCTCTATGTCAGGGGATAGTGACCCTTTACAAGTCGATGAGTTAATTGATTCAGATACCTTTGTATCTAACAGTAGTGATTATGAATCAGAGTCTTATTTAAAGAAAATCAATGTTTTGACTAAAGACCAAGAAACTTTTCTTGAACTTGTAAAGCATATTTCTGATCCAAATCTTCAAAAGGAATATCTTGAAAAACTTTTGAAAACCATGGATTCCAACAAAGCTGAGACTTCTAAAGTCCCAATTGTAAAAAAGAATTCTTATGATCTTACCGAGATTTTAGATAAAAAGAAAATAAAAAAATCGGTTCCTAATATCCAAGACCTCCAAAAGGAGATTAAGGATATTAAGTCCGAAATCAAGGATTTAAAAGAAAAACAAAAGAATGATTCTGAAACAATCTAACTTCTTTTACAAAAGCATTTACAGGATGATTCAGACAATGAGTCAACTCATAGTGACAATAATATTGAGCAAAATGTCGATAACATTGAGTCAATTCCAAATGATTTTCTTTTTGTTTTAAAGCAAGTTACTACTCGAAATATTTGATTAAAGCCACTTTGATTTTTTCAAATGATTTTGCAATTGATGCCATTGCTCTTTTCGACACTGGTGCAGATTTAAATTGTATTAGACAAGATATTGTTCCTCAAAGATTTCATGAAAAGACAAAAGAAAGGCTTTCTGCCGCCAATAACTCAAAATTAAAAGTCGATTCCAAAGTCGAAACTTCTATTCATAACAATGGTTTTGAATTTAAAACTTCTTTTATCCTTACAAATGATATTCATCATACTGTAATATTAGGAACTCCTTTTATAAACCTTATAACCCCTTATACTGTTAATTATGATAATATATCTTCAAAGTAAAAAATAAAAGGATTATTTTTCCTTTTATTAAAAAAAAAAAACAAGGAATTTGAATATTGTTAAAGCCTGTTCCATTTATCAAAATCGAATTAATAATCTTATTAATTCCAAACAAAATGATTTAACTTTCCTACAAAAAGATTTGAGTCTTCAAAGAATTGAAAACGATTTACAAAGAGATTTTATTAAGAGGAAAATTTCTGATTTCAAAACTTTAATTGAAAAAGAAATTTGTGCTGATCTACCTTCTGCTTTTTGGAATAGAAAACAACACTTGGTAGATTTGCCTTATGAAAATTCTTTTGATGAAAAACAGATACCCACTAAAGCTCGACCAATTCAAATGAATATGCATTTAGAACGACATTGTAAAGATGAAATAAATGATCTAGTTAATAAGGGACTTATTGTAAAATCTAGGCCACCTTGGTCATGTGCCGCTTTTTATGTAAATAAAAATTCTGAAATTGAGAGAGGCACACCTAGACTTGTCATAAATTACAAACCTTTGAATAAAACTTTAAAATGGATTAGGTACCCGATACCGAATAAAAAGGATTTGCTTCAAAAATTACATTCTACTTTCATATTTTCAAAATTTGACATGAAATCAGGATTTTGGCAAATTCAAATTCATCCAAAAGACCGTTACAAAACTGCTTTTACTGTTCCATTTGGACAGTATCAGTGGACTGTTATGCCCTTTGGTTTAAAAAATGCACCATCAGAATTTCAAAGAATTATGAATGATATTTATAATCCTTATTCTGATTTTTGTATTGTTTATATTGATGATGTGTTGGTATTTTCAACTTCGATTGATCAACATTTCAAACATTTAAAGACTTTTTATTTTGCCACCGGAAAGGCTGGATTGGCAATTTCTAGTTCTAAAGTTTCTTTATTTCAAACAAAAATCCGGTTCCTAGGTCATCATATTTCCAAAGGAACCATTACTCCTATTGAGCGATCGCTCGCTTTTGCTGATAAATTTCCTGATAAAATCATGGATAAAACCCAATTACAAAGATTTTTAGGCAGTTTAAACTATGTTCTTGATTTTTGTCCTAACATCAGTAGGCTATCTAAACCTTTGCATGATAGGCTAAAAAAGAAACCTGCTGCATGGACTGATGAACATACAAAGACTGTTAGATTAATAAAGAATTCTGTAAAAAGCATTCCATGTTTATATCTTGCAAATCCTGCATTACCTAAAATAGTTGAGACTGATGCATCTGATTTAGGATATGGAGGTATTTTAAAACAAAAGGAAAATGATAAAGAACAAATAGTTCAGAATATTTCTGCCCATTGGAATGATTGTCAAAAGAATTATTCTACTATTAAAAAAGAAATTCTTTCCATAGTTTTGTGCATATCAAAATTTCAAAGTGATTTATTAAATCAAAAATTTTTACTTAAAATTGATTGCAAAGCTGCAAAACATGTTTTAGAAAAGGATGTTCAAAACATTGCATCAAAACAAATTTTTGCACGATGGCAAGCTATTTTAAGTGTTTTTGATTTTGATATTGAATTTATTAAAGGCGATAAAAATTCTGTTCCTGATTTTCTAACTCGTGAATTTCTTCAAAACAGATAATGCCGCCAAAGCGCAAAGACAAAGGAAAAGGCATTGCCAAAGACACTGACTCCCAAAAAGCCTCCAAAGAACCCCAATCTACTCCCTCCAAAGAAAAATTATTATTCTCAGCCATGCCTATAAAATCTTGGATTGAAATGGTTGAAGATGAACAAGGCACCCAATGCAAATCCATCTCCTCTGAACAACAAGTCAAAGAGTGGATGGAATCCATTACAAAGTCCCCTGGGCTCATGCTTGCCTTGCAAGGCATTTCATCTCATGCTTGCCTTGCAAGACATTTCAAAATCTAAAGCCCTTTCTCAGATCCCTGAGGAAGAAAAACCAATTTCTAAAGAAATTACAAAACTTTCTTCCCAAAGCCAAAATGTTGTCATTTCTGGTGAAAGCTCATCTTCTCAGATTGTTCTTTCCCAGCCAACACCTTCAAAAAAAACTTCCGATTGGTTTGATAAATCCCATTTTCAAAATGTTTTAACTATGGAACATGCGTTTTACCACTCTGATCATTTTCAAGCAATTTCAAAGTTTTTTCCTAAAGGTTGGTTTTTCGAACCATGGGATTTAACAAAACCCCAGTCTTATTATCAAAGCATTCTAGAAGCCACTGAGTCTGTAAAATTCAAACATTTCTTCCTCAGTGAAACCCATTCAGAGCCGGCCTACTCCACGGCCACAATTTTAAAAGTTTTGAGTCCAAACCAGTGGGGTGATCAACTCCACAAATTCAAATCTTTCCCTCCAAATTTTCAAATGTGCTTACCACACTGTTTGGTTTATTCCTATTGGGATTACCAGCAAGCCTGGTTCAATACATTTTTTATACAAAACCCAAAAAAGTCCCATTCATGGTTATTTTTCATTAATTCAAAAATAACCGTCCAAACTGGTTCCAACAATGGTGGAATTATTTTGGTTCAACTCCACAAATCTTAACCCCAAATGCCACCCATTGCCTGAACCTTTTCAAAGCACATTATACCCCAACTGACTCAAAGAAAAGATTTTCTCCCTTTCTCTGTTTTTGTACCAATTTCTTCCTTCCATGGGTACGGATGTGGAATTTCAGATTTCATACCCAAGAAAAACAACTCCTTATCCAAAGAACCTTCAAAGTAAAATGGTGGTCGAAATTTGATGAAAAAACCAAGTTAACCAAAACCCTTGTCCAAAATTGGCTTGGTTCAAAAGGTTTTCTGCCTCCGACCGTCCAAGAATCCAAAGCCCAACAAACTTTTCTTACCCAAAAATCCAAAGCCCAATCTCTTTTGGCCAGTGCCAAAACTGAAGTAGAATATTTTAAAGTCATGCAACAACTTCTCGCCACAAGATCAGAGACGTCAGTTGCCAGTTCCTCCTCAAGTACCTCGGCAGATGAAGAACCCTTTATCTCTCTTGGTGTGGTGATGAAAATGAAGATGACTGCTTCGGCATTTTTTCACCTATCAAGCATTAAAGATGTATTACAATAGAATTAATCTTTTATACATTCGTTTGTAAGTATGTACATTTTTGTACTTAAAAAAAATAAATAAATAATTTTTACCAGGTGGTCCACTGGACACAAGTGAGAGTGCACATGTCTCTTCACTCGTATTATGTATTTCATACGTATGTATTTTGTACTTTGTATTTTGTATCTTCTTGTACAAAGACTACTATTCAAAGATACGATCCAAAGGTTACTGTTTTCCCAGAGCTCCGCTACAGTGAACAGTGCCAACTTCCAAAGACTACTGTGCACTTAAAACTCCACTACAGTACATTTGTATAAAAACCCGGAGGAAGACTTAGACTCCGCAGGTTTTTCATTTTTCAAATTTTAGAGCTTCTCTCTCTCCTTCTCTTCCTTCTCTCTAGATCTCTCTCTCTCTCTCTCTCTGGGAATCTGAAATTCAAAGACTAAGGAAATTTTTCTTCGGATTAGTTCCTTATCTTCTGAATTAATTTCCCTTTTCTTATCTACAAAGAAAACAACAAATGTAAGCATTCAATTTTAATTTTATTTTACAGCATTGTAATTTATTTTAAAGCAATTAAAGCATGCACGTTTAAATTTCTGTAATTTTAATTTCCGTAATTTAATTTAAAGCAATTTAAATTTCTGCAATTTAAATTTATGTTTGCACGTTTAAATTCCGCATGCATTGGAGACTGATCTCTATCAGATCTCCCATACAAATTCTACGTTCCTCAGAGGCATAGAGACCGGATCTCTCCCCTCTGTTGTAATTCTCTTCTCCCCCCTTCTTCAGAGCTCCATTTCCGGGATCCGGATCTGGTACTGTGTATGCACCCTGGCCTTTAGATGTATGTTTGTGGCTAGGTTTGCTAAAAAGAATCTAATTTAAATTTGGTAAAGCTTTAAAAATTTGATCAACCGCGATTAAAGAATTTAACAATTATTTGGTAAATCAAAAACTGATCTGGTATATTAGCTGGACACTCGGGGATGCGGGCTACTGGTCCAAAGCGCAATTAATAACTCAGCTGTAAAACATCTCAGCTGGAGCGATTCCCTAGATAACAACGCTACGTACCATTTCAAATTTAAAATTTGATCAACCGCGTTTCACTCCAAAGCAATTGCATTCAATTTCCAAAGCAATTTTAATTCAAACTTGGTAAAACTAGTTAGTAAAAAGAATCAACCTCGATTCAATTTGTTTTATAAAATCAATCAATAAAGAATTATTTTAAAATTACTTTGGAAATTGAATGCAATTGCTTTGGAGTGAAACGCGGTTGATCAAATTTTAAATTTGAAATGGTACGTAGCATTGTTATCTGGGGAATCGCTCCAGCTGAGATGTTTTACAGCTGAGTTATTAATTGCGCTTTGGACAAGTAGCCCGCATCCCCGAGTGTCCAGCTAATATACCAGATCAGTTTTTGATTTACCAAATAATTGTTAAATTCTTTAATCGCGGTTGATCAAATTTTAAAAGCTTTACCAAATTTAAATTAGATTCTTTTTAGCAAACCTAACCACAAACATACATCTAAAGGCCAGGGTGCATACACAGTACCAGATCAGGATCCCGGAAATGGTGCTCTGAAGAAGGGGGGAGAAGAGAATTACAACAGAGGGGAGAGATCCGGTCTCTATGCCTCTGAGGAACGTAGAATTTGTATGGGAGATCTGATAGAGATCAGTCTCCAATGCATGCGGAATTTAAACGTGCAAACATAAATTTAAATTGCAGAAATTTAAATTGCTTTAAATTAAATTATGGAAATTAAAATTACATAAATTTAAACGTGCATGCTTTAATTGCTTTAAAATAAATTACAATGCTGTAAAATAAAATTAAAATTGAATGCTTACATTTGTTGTTTTCTTTGTAGATAAGAAAATGGAAATTAATTCAGAAGATAAGGAACTAATCCGAAGAAAAATTTCCTTAGTCTTTGAATTTCAGATTCCCAGAGAGAGAGAGAGAGAGAGATCTAGAGAGAAGGAAGAGAAGGAGAGAGAGAAGCTCTAAAATTTGAAAAATGAAAAACCTGCGGAGTCGAAGTCTTCCTCCGGGTTTTTATACAAATGTACTGTAGCGGAGTTTTAAGTGCACAGTAGTCTTTGGAAGTTGGCACTGTTCACTGTAGCGGAGCTCTGGGAAAACAGTAACCTTTGGATCGTATCTTTGAATAGTAGTCTTTGTATAAGAAGATACAAAATACAAAGTACAAAATACATACGTATGAAATACATAATACGGGTAAAGAGACATGTGCGCTCTCACTTGTGTCCAGTGGACCACCCGGTAAAAATTATTTATTTATTTATTTATTTTTTTTAAGTACAAAAATGTACATACTTACAAACGAATGTATAAAAGATTAATTCTATTGTAATACATGTTTAATGCTTGATAGGAGAAAAAATGCCGAAGCAGTCATCTTCATTTTCATCACCACACCAAGAGAGATAAAGGGTTCTTCATCTGCCGAGGTGCTTGAGGAGGAACTGGCAACTGACGTCTCTGATCTTGTGGCGAGAAGTTGTTGCATGACTTTAAAATATTCTTCTTCAGTTTTGGCACTGGCCAAAAGAGATTGGGTTTTGGATTTTTGGGTAAGAAAAGTTTGTTGGGCTTTGGATTCTTGGACGGTCGGAGGCAGAAAACCTTTTGAACCAAGCCAATTTTGGACAAGGGTTTTGGTTAACTTGGTTTTTTCATCAAATTTCGACCACCATTTTACTTTGAAGGTTCTTTGGATAAGGAGTTGTTTTTCTTGGGTATGAAATCTGAAATTCCACATCCGTACCCACGGAAGGAAGAAATTGGTACAAAAACAGAGAAAGGGAGAAAATCTTTTCTCTGAGTCAGTTGGGGTATAATGTGCTTTGAAAATGTTCAGGCAATGGGTGGCATTTGGGGTTAAGATTTGTGGAGTTGAACCAAAATAATTCCACCATTGTTGGAACCAGTTTGGAAGGCTTTGGACGGTTATTTTTTAATTAAAGAAAAATAACCATGAATGAGATTTTTTTGGGTTTTGTATAAAAAATGTATTGAACCAGACTTGCTGGTAATCCCAATAGGAATAAACCAAACAGTGTGGTAAGCACATTTGAAAATTTGGAGGGAAAGATTTGAATTTGTGGAGTTGATCACCCCACTGGTTTGGACTCAAAACTTTTAAAATTGTGGCCGTGGAGTAGGCCGGCTCTGAATGGGTTTCACTGAGGAAGAAATGTTTGAATTTTACAGACTCAGTGGCTTCTAGAATACTTTGATAATAAGACTGGGGTTTTGTTAAATCCCATGGTTTGAAAAACCAACCTTTAGGAAAAAACTTTGAAATTGCTTGAAAAGGATCAGAGTGGTAAAACCCATGTTCCATAGTTAAAACATTTTGAAAATGAGATTTATCAAACCAATCAGAATTTTTTTTTGAAGGTGTTGACTGGGAAAGAACAATCTGAGAAGATGAGCTTTCACCAGAAATGACAACATTTTGGCTTTGGGAAGAAAGTTTTGTAATTTCTTTAGAAATTGGTTTTTCTTCCTCAGGGATCTGAGAAAGGGCTTTAGATTTTGAAATGCCTTGCAAGGCAAGCATGAGGTGAAATGCCTTGCAAGGCAAGCATGAGCTCAGGGGACTTTGTAATGGATTCCATCCACTCTTTGACTTGTTGTTCAGAGGAGATGGATTTGCATTTGGTGCCTTGTTCATCTTCAACCATTTCAATCCAAGATTTTATAGGCATGGCTGAGGATAATAATTTTTCTTTGGAGGGAGTAGATTGGGGTTCTTTGGAGGCTTTTTGGGAGTCAGTGTCTTTGGCAATGCCTTTTCCTTTGTCTTTGCGCATTGGCGGCATTATCTGTTTTGAAGAAATTCACGAGTTAGAAAATAAGGAACATAATTTTTATCGCCTTTAATAAATTCAATATCAAAATAAAAAATACTTAAAATGGCTTGCCATCGTGCAAAAATTTGTTTTGATGCAATGTTTTGAACATCCTTTTCTAAAACATGTTTTGCAGCTTTGCAATCAATTCTAAGTAAAAATTTTTGATTTAATAAATCACTTTGAAATTTTGATATGTACAAAACTATAGAAAGAATTTCTTTTTTAATAGTAGAATAATTCTTTTGACAATCATTCCAATGGGCAGAAACATACTGAACTATTTGTTCTTTATCATTTTCCTTTTGTTTTAAAATACCTCCATATCCTAAATCAGATGCATCAGTCTCAACTATTTTAGGTAATGCAGGATTTGCAAGATATAAACATGGAATGCTTTTTACAGAATTCTTTATTAATCTAACAGTCTTTGTATGTTCATCAGTCCATGCAGCAGGTTTCTTTTTTAGCCTATCATACAAAGGTTTAGATAGCCTACTGATGTTAGGACAAAAATCAAGAACATAGTTTAAACTGCCTAAAAATCTTTGTAATTGGGTTTTATCCATAATTTTATTAGGAAATTTATCAGCAAAAGCGAGCGATCGCTCAATAGGAGTAATGGTTCCTTTGGAAATATGATGACCTAGAAACCGGATTTTTGTTTGAAATAAAGAAACTTTAGAACTAGAAATTGCCAATCCAGCCTTTCTGGTGGCAAAATAAAAAGTTTTTAAATGTTTGAAATGTTGATCAATCGAAGTTGAAAATACCAACACGTCATCAATATAAACAATACAAAAATCAGAATAAGGATTATAAATATCATTCATAATTCTTTGAAATTCTGATGGTGCATTTTTTAAACCAAAGGGCATAACAGTCCACTCATATTGTCCAAATGGAACAGTAAAAGCAGTTTTGTAACGGTCTTTTGGATGAATTTGAATTTGCCAAAATCCTGATTTCATGTCAAATTTTGAAAATATGAAAGCAGAATGTAATTTTTGAAGCAAATCCTTTTTATTCGGTATCGGGTACCTAATCCATTTTAAAGGTTTATTCAAAGGTTTGTAATTTATGACAAGTTTAGGTGTGCCTCTCTCAATTTCAGAATTTTATTTACATAAAAAGCGGCACATGACCAAGGTGACCTAGATTTTACAATAAGTCCCTTATTAACTAGATCATTTATTTCATCTTTACAATGTCGTTCTAAATGCATATTCATTTGAATTGGTCGAGCTTTAGTGGGTATCTGTTTTTCATCAAAAGAATTTTCATAAGGCAAATCTACCAAGTGTTGTTTTCTATTCCAAAAAGCAGAAGGTAGATCAGCACAAATTCCTTTTTTAATTAAAGTTTTGAAATCAGAAATTTTCCTCTTAATAAAATCTCTTTGTAAATCGTTTTCAATTCTTTGAAAACTCAAATCTTTTTGTAGGAAAGTTAAATCATTTTGTTTGGAATTAATAAGATTATTAATTCGGTTTTGATAAATGGAACAGGCTTTAACAATATTCAAATTCCTTGTTTTTTTTTTTAATAAAAGGAAAAATAATCCTTTTATTTTTTACTTTGAAAGATATATTATCATAATTAACAGTATAAGGGGTTATAAGGTTTATAAAAGGAGTTCCTAATATTACAGTATGATGAATATCATTTGTAAGGATAAAAGAAGTTTTAAATTCAAAACCATTGTTATGAATAGAAGTTTCGACTTTGGAATCGACTTTTAATTTTGAGTTATTGGCGGCAGAAAGCCTTTCTTTTGTCTTTTCATGAAATCTTTGAGGAACAATATCTTGTCTAATACAATTTAAATCTGCACCAGTGTCGAAAAGAGCAATGGCATCAATTGCAAAATCATTTGAAAAAATCAAAGTGGCTTTAATCAAATATTTTCGAGTAGTAACTTGCTTTAAAACAAAAAGAAAATCATTTGGAATGGACTCAATGTTATCGACATTTTGCTCAATATTATTGTCACTATGAGTTGACTCATTGTCTGAATCATCCTGTAAATGCTTTTGTAAAAGAAGTTAGATTGTTTCAGAATCATTCTTTTGTTTTTCTTTTAAATCCTTGATTTCGGACTTAATATCCTTAATCTCCTTTTGGAGGTCTTGGATATTAGGAACCGATTTTTTTGTTTTCTTTTTATCTAAAATCTCGGTAAGATCATAAGAATTCTTTTTTACAATTGGGACTTTAGAAGTCTCAGCTTTGTTGAAATCCATGGTTTTCAAAAGTTTTTCAAGATATTCCTTTTGAAAATTTGGATCAGAAATATGCTTTACAAGTTCAAGAAAAGTTTCTTGGTCTTTAGTCAAAACATTGATTTTCTTTAAATAAGACTCTGATTCAGAATCACTACTGTTAGATACAGAGGTATCCGAATCAATTAACTCCTCGACTTGTAAAGGGTCACTATCCCCTGACATAGAGGATTCAGAATTTGAAGATTCAATCATAAGTGGGGCAATTTTGGAAAGAATGTCGTCTTCAAGGCCAAGCTCATGAATTTTTCTATTTATTTTACAATATTTTACAGTATGACCTTTCATACCACATCGATGACAAATGGCTTCTTTGTAATTGAAAGGAGTTTTTGGTGCGGTTTTAAAATCTTTCTTTTTAGGGAATTTGGACTTCTTATAAGGCCTAGAAGGTTTCTTATAAAAAGACTCCCTATGTTCAAGAAAGGGTTTCCTATGGCTTTTGGATTTGTAATGTTTTTTGTAAGGTCTCGAAGAGCACTTACCATTACAATCTTTGGAGGTGGAAGCTTTAAAAGGGTCATAATTGAATTGCTTACAGAAACTACCTAGACTGCCTAAGCTCTTGTTTTAGTCGTTTCTGTAACTTCAAGTCTTGACAAATTTTTAAACCTTCCTTATTGACAAAGCTAACAAGTTCGCCGTAGGTGAGCTCATCATAAGGAATACGGTTATCATAAAGGGCTTTGATGGAATTCCTAACTTTTTCACCTAAAAGGGTAGGTAGACCAGTTAAGAATTTCTCTTTCCACGTGGTATGATTTGCATCATCTCTAAGAAAGAGTCTGGTAAAGAAAGTGGTTATATAAATTTGGAAATCACTAAGTTTCCTACATCTCAAATTATGTAGTTGGTAAAGAAAGTGGTTATATAAATTTGGAAATCACTAAGTTTCCTACATCTCAAATTATGTAGTAACTCAGCGTTTTTGTCTCTAAGGTGAGAAGGGTCACCTATGAAATGAAGGGAAATGGTAAGGATTAAAATAGCAACAGCATCCTGAATAGGATTATTAAATTGATCAAGAATAGGGGCTCTATTTTCATCAATTTGGATAGCATTAAGGATATCCGTCTGTTGCTGCCTAGTGAGAAGATGATCCCACCAACCTTTTAGTTGACCAGTGAATCCTGCAATGAGAATCTCTGCAATAGCCATGTCAGAGGTTCCCGATTGAGTTTTATAGGCATTGGCTGCCATGGTCATTTGTTGTAGAACACCTAGAATATTGTATTCCGACATACCATCAATGTTCCATTCATAGACAGATGATGCATTATATCGGGATTGATTTAATGCACTAGGCCTATTGTCTATGGTTAAATCAGGAGGAGATTTAACAATGGGAAGGGCTAATTCCCAATGGATTTTGTTGGCTTTAGGAATAGGTTCTTCTTTGAAGGCTTCTAAATCAGAAGAGGCTATAGAAGTTTGGTCGTCTTGTTCTAATACTCCAATCTTGCTAGATTGAGGAGTATCAGGAGCTATTTGGATTTTACTAGATGAAGACGAAGCAGTTTCTATCCTATCTAGTTGTTCTCTAATGGCTTTAGCAAAATCTGATTTTGACTCTTGGACAAGCTTTTGACTAGTTTTCGAAACCTGAAAAGGTTTAAAAATAGGTTCCTTAAGCTTTTTGTCAGAATCCGATTTTAATGGAATAGGAGAAGTGGATGGAATAGTAATGGTTGACTTTTGAAATTGATTTTCTATCCTAGTCAACTGTTTTCCAATGGTATTTAAGTTAGTATTACAGAAATTATTCTGTTGGATAATACTACTTAAATTCGCATCAGAATCATTTGGTTTCGGGATTTTGTAAGGTGAGGCTCTAATTTGAACAGGAGGTTCGCCATGATCAATGGTTAGACTCCGAATAGGTGGATGTTCAGATTCTACGGTTCTGTCACTATCAGAAAGTTTCCACTCAGGAATCTTCTTCCTAATAGTAATAGAGTTTGACTCTTTGAAAGGATAGTTTATGTTGTTCTCAGAAGAATATATTTCGAACCAATCAAAAAACAATATATGAACTTTATGAAAATTCACAAATTCATAATAAGTTTGTTGGATTTCTTTTCTTTTATTCAGAAAATTTTTAAAAAACCAAAGTCTTTTATCTAATTCAAATTCCATTTCTATGACATTAATTACATTTTCTGTAACAGCAGAAAACGTAGGAGACGTTGGAGGAGAAGGTTCCTTCTCTTCCTGACTTTGAACATGTTGACTACTAGTATAAATAGGGTGTGGAATATTTGTGGTATAGTCAACAGAACGTATTGAAGAACTAGGAATGTCTGAGGTGGAAAACCTCGGTTGACTCTTTACTGGTTGATAAGGGAGATTTATAACAGAAGGAATTTTTGTAAATTTCCTTTCTAATGAAGGAATGCTTGAGCACGACTCTTTATCAGAAAATCTGGATGAGGTAGATCTTCTGAAAGATAATTTGACTTTACCATCGGAATACTAAGTCACATTTTGCAACTCTGTATTTGGCTCAAGTTGTTTCGGAATTGCCGGTGGGGCAGCGCCTTCAAGGATCCATTCATCGGGAAGATTGATATCTTTCCATTGAATTGGTTTTGGAATGAGAGTGTTTGCTTTTGACAAATCAGTCTGCAAGAGAAGTGTTTCATCTCTTTTTGACTGAAATTTATGTTGTGTACTAAATGCAGAGACCATAGTCTTGTATGAAATTTTAAAAATTAAGGCTACTGGAATTGACCCTTTAATCATTTTGTAATTATGGGTTTTAATCTGTAAAATCATACTTTTTAAAACATTTTTGTCTTTAAGAGAAATTGTTATATTTGGGTAACAATCAAAAGAAATTGGACCTTTACACAGACTAGATTCAATGCTACTTAGCAAAGAATCATCAAAAGAGATGAATCGCCCATCTCTTAGAACGGCCAGAATAGAAGTATCAAGATCTTCTTTTGTTAAAGGCTTTATACCAACTTGGATTAAACCAATGTGAATATATTTGAAATTCTTTTATTTTAATTTCTTTAAAGACTTTTTTGAAAACAAATGAATTGTTTCAAAAGGCTCTGAAAGAGTTATGTCACGTTCTTCAGTCTTTATAATATAATCATTTTTTAAAAGATCAAGCATTTTTGTTTTGTAAATCTTTTCTTTGAAAATTTTTGGAAGTTCCCAACAATCAATTGCTTTATCAAAGTTCTCAATAATGAATTCTTCTGAACTCACAACATGCTTTGAATCACTAGTCTTCCCGGAAGAAGAGATAGAAAAGGATGATGCCCTACAGAGTAGAGGATCCATGGTTAAAACCTTATGGTTTACTTATGGTTTGGTCAGAATGGCTACAGGTATGGAATTACAGCCCTCAGCGGATTCCTTATCCTAAAACGGGACTTACTACCAGTAAAAATTCACCACAAAAACAAACTTCAAAATAAAACACAAGACTTTAAAACACGAAAACTCTAAACAATAAAACACTTTTCCCCTACTTGGCTCTGATACCAGAAGGAAATATATATCTTTAATGACGGTTTATCTAAATAACTGTCATTAAATGTGTCATTTTGATGACAGTTTATTGTCAGAACCGTCATTAAATATTAAAACAACATTACATTTGATGACGGTTCTTTTGAAATAACCGTCATCTTTGTTATTTATTATTAAAAAAATTAAATTTGGAAAATTTAAGACTATTTCAAGCCCCCATTTTAATTTTAATTTCATATTAAATTCTTTACAATTATTTTTCACAAATGTTTCATATACAAAATGATGCAAATGTTTCATATACAAAGAGATAGCTTTACAAAAATCTCCAACAATCATTAAACTTCTACTAGTGAATGCACTAGCAACCAACAAGATTGGCATGTGTGAGTACATCTAATTTCTCATCAAGTCTTCAATTGCAAACGAATCTCAACAACTTCAGCAATCTACATCATTCTTACAAAGAATAAAGATAAATTAAGATATATTCATATATTATAAATCATAAATATTAAATCATTTTAGTGACTTAAGTTGTAAAACAAGACTTTAAAGTACCATATCACTATTAATTAATAGACTTACCTCAAGTAAGTTTATCAACCATGTGTTCAGATAATAAATGACAACACATTTGCCAAAATAGAGACAATAAAAAAGCATTAACTACATCATTCATAAGAGATCCAGTACCTACCCATTATACACTTGGAAATAAAAAAATAAGGCTTGAAGTTTAGAATACTACGTCTCAACCAAAGAATTCACAGCATGCTTAGATATTACCTTGCAAAAATTGTACCTGCTTATTACCAAGGGGGGAAAAAGATTAAGTATAGACATAAGAGAAAAGAACTAAAGAAGGTTCAAAACGACATCTAAACGACACCTGAAATTATTAAGCTGCACTGTTAGTAGTAAACTTTCAGCAAAATAACACCCAAAATTTCTAAGTGCAATTTTAAATACAAAACAGCAGTAAAGCAACCTTTGAATGCTTCCAGGTGCTTTGTTTCTGCATAAAAGTAAAAACAACACTTAGAAGTTTCCAGGTGCTGTTTTTGCTGCATAATAGCAGCTAAACAGAACCTAGGAACACTTTTAGGTGCTGTGTTTCTGCATAAACAGCAGTAAAAATAGTACCTAGAAACTTTCAGGTGTTATTTTTACTGCATAACAACAGCAAAACATTACCTGGACGCTTCCTGGTGCCATGTTTTTGCAGAAATAGCAATAAAACAGCCTATTGTGCTATTGCACAGTAGTAAAATACTGCAATTTAAGCTGAAAAAACATAAGTGAGGAAGGGTTAAGCAGCCAAAAGTAAATCCATCTACGTAAGTGCACAAACAAAATGAACAATTCACTTCCAAAAGCTTCAATAATTTTTTTTATCTTAAATGGAGGAAAGTTAAAGTGCATAAAGCCAATTTCTTTGCTTGACTAACTTGAACTAGTGGAAATCAACCCATTGATAAAATTTTTGCCCTACTTCCTCAACACCACAAACATATATAATTGAATTAATACTAATTCAGCATAAAAAACATGTATAATTGAATTAATTTTATGGGAATTTCATCAAACATCATATGTAAATGAATGCATTATTCCACTTCCAAATATAATCGAACTCTAAATCCATGAGATAAAGTCCAAAACATAAAATATCTTATCAATCACACAATTATCATTACATAAACTTGGGGTCTAGAAATATGGCTAAAAAATAAAAGGTTGAATACTAAAGTCTAACATCTTTTCTCTTCATTAGAATTGTGTCCAATATCCTAAATGGTTTCTATTTTGGATTAAACCTACATGATACTAGATAGTAAATCTAAAATGGGAAAAAAATGCATTTTACAGGTTTTTGCCTGTCTAGCAAGAGCAAATAAAAAATGCATCACATAGAATAGCCACGATCCAATATAAATTTCGTGATGATTCTAACAAAAAGCTTGACAGTACATACCTTCTCCCAGATGTTTCCCCTTATGTTATTCTAACCTTCTTCCTCATAATGACTACCATCATAAACCCAAATGTGCATGTCATGCAGGCATTGTACATTTGCCAACTGAATTTGTAAATGAATAGGTAATCAATCCAGAGGCATAAACAAAAAAATTGAGAGCAAGACTTTATGGCATTAATAGGGCAAAACACTTTACAATGTGGAACTTTTGTATGGTCACTGATTAAGGGGACACAACTCAAAACAAATATTCCAACACCAAGTTAAAAGATTGTTTTATATTCAAGCACATTCGACTAATTGTCATACTAATAAACAAGAAAAAAAACTTGAACATTAACAGGACAAAATAAATGATAGTTCAAGCTGTTAGATATGAAAACACCTTCAAGATGTTTTTGATCCGTAGCAAAAATTACAAATCCGACCAAGAAATCGATTCCCTAATTCACTGTTAGAGATGAAAATATGAAATTAACAGTAACTAACTAACCAATTAATCACAGAGAACTAACCAATCGAAGCAATGGAATCAAAGCAATTATCTAAAAGCTTCGGCCAACAAAGAGTGCAGATATATTATCGAACAACAGAGACTCACCTAAGGGAGTGCTATAGTGTTGACTCCGTCATAGTAGAGAGTGAGCATGAGAAAGAGGGGTTGTTGGTGCTGGCCTGCTGCTGCATGTGCGTGAGAGAGAGAGCGACTGCTAATGGCCTGTTGCTACCGTGCTCGGCTGCTGCTGCATGGGCTAAGTGTGCCGGCGGCGTGCGTGCTGTTGAGAGAAAGGGGCTGCGTGCGTGCGCGTGCGATTGCTTTTAATGTTTACAAATTGTCTGTAATTTTAGGGATTTGTTGTTTAGTATAAGGCCAATTTTTGTTTTTTTTAATAAATATATCAATATATACGATGACGGTTGTTTTATACAACTGTCATTAAAAATGTCCATTTTTAATTATATATATTATGACCGTTATATATAATAACTGTCATTAAAAATAATGACTTTCAATGATGGTTTTGTTAAGAACTGTCATTAAAAATAAAATATTTTTAATGATGGTTTTTAAAAAACCGTCATTAAAGGAAATACTATTTTAATTACATATATAATGACTGTTCTATGTAAAAATCGTCATTAAAAATTATTATTTTTAATGACGGTTATTAAAAAACGTCATTAAAAGTAATGTTATTTTTAACTACACATATAATGACCATTGTATATAAGAATCGTCATTAAAAATAATGATTTTTAATGATGATTTTTATAAATGAACCGTCATTAAAATTAAGTGTAAATTTTGTTTGACATTTAATGACGGTTCGATTACATAACTGTCATTATAAGTGGTATATATTATGACTGTTCACATAATAACCGTCATTAAATATCTTTAATGACAGTTGTTTAGAAAAATCATCACAACATACGGATAATTGTTTTACATTTTTGTAGTAGTATATGGATGGGTTTATATCCTTCAGAACTAATGTCTTTATTCACTTCTTTTACTTAATAGAAGTTTAGTTGCCTTCAAAAAAAAAAAGAAAAAAAAAGCATCCCATTTAATATTAGAAAAGAGAGTTGTGACCTTGTGAAGAGAGAAACATTAATTTTTCCTTTACAATTGTTATTTCCCCAAATGCAAGTGAGAATTGTTTTCTCCTAGTTTAAGAGGGAGTGCAATTTTGCCCTCCTTGTATTTAAATATAAGTGTTGTAATTCTCATTCCAATAGCGAAATCTTTCTATTTTGCCCTACAGTTTTTTAGTCCAACTTTTTCGGAGTTCTTCTACATCAAATTTTTAAGTCCCATTTATCTTCATTTATTCTCAATTTCACTTTCGTTACAGGATTACTGAATAGGATTGTTGGGATCCTTAATTTCATAAAAATTAGTAACCATATATTGCATTATAAAGTTCTTTCTCATCTAATCTCATCTTTGAGATAAAACTCTTAATATATTAGTCAAACGACATTATCAGTAAAAGATCTTTTATCCCTAGTTAATTTATGTAATTTAAATTCCTATTGGATTCTCTAAAATGAAATGTACGTCGTGCACTTTTTCGGTACTAATAACGATTGTTGCCATCACTGAAATCTCAAGCTTATGCGCAAGTGGAAGAGTTTATCATTTATTTAGTAAAAGGATTAATCTTTATTGGATTGTTTTGCTTACTATATTTTGTCCCAATTCAAAAGTATAAACAGTTAGGCCCCGTTTGGGATTACTTTTGGGAGGGTTAAAAGTGATTTTAAAAATCTAAAAGTTAATTTTGGTGTTTGGTAAAAAAAAATCAAAATCACTTTTGACAGAATCAACTCCTCCTACAGCTGATTTTGAAAAACAGGGAGGAGTAACTTTTAGATTCTGATTTTGAGAATCAATTTTATCCTTTAATATAATTCCATAAATATCCTTACAATTATTACTTAAACCTGAAATTATCCTTATTTAAATTGGAAATAAAATTAATATTTTAATAATTTTTTATTATAATTAACGCACACCTTTCGTTTACCATATTTTTTCATATTTTGTGTTTTATCAAAACTTCTCTAGTGCAAGTAAATTTATTTTCTTACAACATTTTTATATGTATAAATAAATTTCATCCTACATTATGTACATTTTAGTCATTTATTTTCTTACAGCAGTTTAACAATAAGATTTACCAAACACACATAACTGTTTTCAAAATTCACAGTACTTTTGAAAATAAAATTTATCAAACACTTAACTGATTCTCTTCACAGCTGATTATTTCTACAGCACAGCTAACATCAATTATTTTAAAAGCTACAGTATTACCAAACTGGCCCTTAGTGTTTATTTAGTGAGATTGCCAATTTTTGCACTATTGTAATCAATATACACTATTTACCACCTTGTTGTTTTACCCTATTGATAGTTTAAGTTTTCAATATTGTCTTATTTTAAAATACACTTTTATTTATATTTGTTATCAATTAAAAAATTACATAAATGGAAATTAAAATTAAAAACAAGAAATATATGTTTTCATATAAAAAAAATCAGTAACAAATTTTTTTTTGTACTTTTTTATTTTACAAATATTTTCTTATAATAAATATTTTACAATATTTTAAAATTAAATGTAAAAGTACAAAATTTCTTTTTATTATTTACAGTAGGGGAGAAATTGGTAATCTTCCGTTTATTGATTCAGTTGGCCATGAAATCTCATTATAGTTATTTTTTATTTTCTTATATATATGCGGCTCGGGCCATTTGTTTCGGAGATGCAGAATCGTCCGATATAGTCCTTAAGTTCATTGTCACATGAGAGAATTAACCTCTTCGGAGGATGACCGTAAAGCTTTCCAAATAGTAGCTGTTCTTTGGATCTTTAATCCTTTTCAAGGCTTGTTTGATATAGCATCTAAAATTAAACGTATTCCGATCCACACTTTTTATAAACAGAATTCAGATTTTGTAAATAGAGTCCAGGATGCCCGACCGGTAAGCTGATTTTACAATGTTATGCATTGATTCGACTTCTACATTTTAATGGAATAGGTTTTAGTGAGGAATCAGCCACCAGGCAGTTTCAGTACGTCTTGAGACGATCACCACCGAAGAACCTCAGCAACAAGTAATTAATATGTCAGCGGGGATCTGCTAAATTGAGCGAGCAGACTCAAATGATTTGATTTTGCTCCAAGCACACAAATTTAAAGGTTCCAACGCTCAAACTTTGTTTTTGTTTGGCATTTTATTTAGTTTTCTGGATTCCGTTAGTTTATGTTAGTTTTTTTCATCATTTTCCTCGTGATTGCAAAGGCAAATTTGCTTCTTCATTTGTGTGCTTTTAGCTATTCGATTGAAAAAAAAAAAAAAAATTCACTAAAGCAATTTATGATAAGGCATCACCGCAAACAACCCCAACTGTTGCTTTTAGAAGCTGATATGCCCCCTTATCATAACTACAATATTTCAGGGGTTCGCTTTTTATAGAGGTTTAATTAATTTGTTAGTATCTTTGTGTTGTCTGCGAAAGACTTAAACATGCATGAAAATGTTTGTTAAAAAAAAAAAATTGTGATTACTAAATTGCAGAGTAACATGAAAGATACTCGACTGCTACCTTTTGGCTCCATTTATTATGAGAATTGGTTCATAATCAACATATTCAGCGTCAGATTATATCATTAATTATGTACAACGTGATTGGGCAAATTGCACCAAAATACTCTTATTGAGTTGCTACATCATAATAATATAAAAAACACAAATACTTGAAAGTTACACACAAAACGTATAACCACAATAGGATTTTCGGGGAATAAGATTGTCCACAACAAAATAGTAGCAAGAGGTGATGAATATTTCTACAAGATAAAACCATCTGTACCGCCAATAAGGATTCACCCATAAGACTCCAATGATTACCAAAATCACAATTACAGAAGATACGGTAAAAGTGATATAGAAACTATCCATGTCAATCAAATTGTCATCTTCTTCATTGTCATGAGTTGAAGCTTCTGATGATGATCTATTTTCATTGCAAATTTAGGCAATGGTGGTCCACAAAGAAAAGGATTCCCCTCGTAGCTATCCTCATCAAAGGTTGCAAATTGTGCAATTCTCTCTGGAATTTTGCCTGATAAGTTATTGTGTGCCACACTGAAAACAGCCAATGCATTTAGCTCTATAAGTCGAGGAGGGATTTTTCCAGTTAAGTTGTTGTAGGAAAGATCCAAGCTTTCAACTTGTCTCAAGTTTGAAAATGTCACAGGGATTGTTCCTATTAAATTGTCGCGTGAAAAATTCAAGGTATGGATTCTAATTAATTCACCGATTCGACTAGGAATCTCACCTATCAGTTTGTTACAAGAAAGATCAAGCCCATGAATGCTCTCGAGAGGTTGTCCCTTGTAAGTGTATGATCTTTCCTTTGTTGTGAAGTCTATAGTTTCCTTCTCTCCCATTGAAGGCCCAACATTATAACTTACGATGTCATATTCGTTTCTATAAGTTGGAATTAAATCATAGTAGCCTTCTTCACGATGAAGTGAAGTGTTATCTAAACAAGGAGGAATTTGACCAGAAAGTTTGTTATGGGAAAGATCTAACAACCGCAATTTTTGCAACTGACACAATCGAAGTGGCACCTCACCTTTAAAAGTATTATTAGCCAAAAAAGGTATCTCAATTGAGAAAGCCTACCCATCCAGTTCGGGATGTTACCATTCAGGCGATTATTGCATAGATCCAATGTCAACAGGTAAGAGCATTTAGAGAATGCACCATTAAGTGGTCCTTGTAACATGTTTTTGGACAAGTCAACCTGTCTGATAGTGGAAGGATGGAACCAAGATGGTAAACTTCCAGCAATGTTGTTCTTTGATAGATCCAGAATTTCAAGATAATCAAGCTGACAAAACTGTGATGGAATTGGACCTTCAAGATGATTGTCGGGCATTATAATAGCATCTAAAAATGAAATATTACCCATCCATGTTGGAATGCTACCAGAAATATCGTTATCACTGATATACAGTCCTTGTAAACTAGAACAATTAGACAAACTTTCCGGGATCCCTCCGATGAAATGATTACCATCCAAGTTTAACCACTTCAACTTTGTCAAATTAATTTTTTTGGAAAATAATTGACCTTGCAGACTGTTATTTGACAACAAAAGATACTCCAAGTTAAAGCAACCCATGGCCAAGTGCTCTGGGATTTCACCAGTCAATTGGTTGTTTGATAAGTCCAGATAGATCAACGAGTTCATATCACCGAACGAAGAGGGAATACAGCCGTTAAAAGCATTAAAGGAAATGGTGAGGAAACCCAAATTTGGCAAAACTTGTCCAATTTCTACCGGAATGTGGCCTTGGAGTTTGTTGTAGGAGATATCTAAGGCAATTATATTTTTGCGAGAACGAGTTGGCAAACGGAATGGTCCAGAAAGATAGTTATTGGCCAAAATAATTGAACGTAAGTTTGTGTTGTTTTCTAACAACCAGCTCGGAAATTCTCCCGTCATGTTAACGTCGGAGATAATAACAAACTCCAAGTGATGTTGGTGGTAAAGGAATTTGGGAATTGTGCCACCATCACTATCTCCATGATCAGACAATGAGATTGAAGTTAATTGGAATTTTCGGGTCAAAGAAGAATGTGATGACTCAATTTCTCCAAATATTTGATTTTCTCGACCATGAAAAATCTTGAGTTTTGAGTAGTTGAAAAATGGTTCAAGTGACATCGGGATTTGGAAGTGATTGTTTGAAAGTATGAGCAATTCTATTAAAGTTAGATGCATGAGGGGAGATGAGGAAAGATTTCCTGTAAGTTGATTGTCAGGGACATGCAATACTCGAAGGGAAGTCAAATTTGCCAAACACCAAGGCAAGCTGCCTATAAAATCATTTTGGTCAATGTATAACTCTTGCAGATGCGCCAACTCACAAAGGCCTGAAAAATTATTCATCGATCGTGGTTAAACATTTTAAATTTGTCACTTGATCACATAATCAATGCAAATCAGGGTATATAATCAACACATGTTCATTATAGTTTTTTTTTTAATTTACCACTTTTTCGTTACTGTTGCAATGGGGAATTTTTCTTAAGAATCTCTCTCACTAGAATATATATAACTTAAAAGATTTTTGTTAAGAAAAAACTAAATTGAAAATAAAGAAATATAATTCAACTAAAATCATTCCTCCGTAATTAATTTACCTTGATCTCCCGGTAGAACACCATTGAGTCGACAAACTCTCATTGAGAGTATTTTTAGGGAAGTGAATGATGCAATGATTTGCAGAAGTCTTCTAAGGAGAGGAGAGTAATCCATTGCCAATTCTTCCAAGTTGGTGAATTTGTGCAGCTCTATTCAATTTCAAGGAGCAACAATAAATTTTAGCTGTAAGTACATACGGAATTAAGTGACTGGAAAATTAATTTGCAATATCTCAATTTATTTTGATTACCTTGAGTAGAAGTCACTGTTTTCGCAAAATTATTGGACTTAAGGTAAAGAGTCTTGAGGGATGGGAACGATCCTATTGAACGTAACACCTTGCTTCCATCTCTAATTCTTAGTCCCGAAAGGTCAAGAAAACGCAGCTTCCTCAAACCTCTGTAATCTTTTTAATCAAAGAGATAATTAAACTCCCGATAGAGAATTTTGTTTTCGTTAATCAATATTATTGTTACCTTTAGGAACCACCAGATTGTCAATTTCATTGTCGCTCATGTCCAATTCCTCCAAGTTTCTCAAGGAATCCAATTCTGCATATATAATTATAAATAAGACTTAAGGTACTTCAACCGGAGTTAATTAATTAATAACTTAACTAAAACGAATGTAACATGAGAGTTTTTTTATTATTTTTATTATTTTGGGGTCAAAACCAAAAGGCATTAATTAATTGTTTTGAGTAAACGATGAAAGTTAGTTTAATGTATTATAGCTAATATGTTATTCCTTCAGATTAATCAAATTAAATATTAAATTCTCTCGAAGCTACAAATATGTATAGTGGATAAAATGAGAAGCAGGTTTAGTCTCACCTTGAACATCAAAGGTTCCTTTGAACCCAGTAGCCATCAGATTTAATTTTCTTAATGAAGAAAGAGCAGTTAGAGAAGATAAGATGCTACGGTTGAATTTGTTACCACTTAATTAAATCCAAAGATTCCAACATATTCATACCTGCAAAACAAATACAATAAAGGACCTAATTTGTAAAAGTTTAGATTTTTTTGGTACGACAGATTTGTGAATCTCGATCCAGCTAATGTCCAACTCATCCTCAAAATTCATCAAAGAAACTAAATTTATAAAAATAAAAAAACTCAAAATTGAAGCTCAATTACCTTCAATACTAATATTTCCTTCCAATCTATTATAAGCCAATGATAAATATTTTAATGATGAAAGACCAGCTAGAGATGATAATACGCTGTTGTTGAAGGAATTGCGGCTTAAATCGAGAAACTTCAAGTTGCTCAGCCTTGATAGTTTCTCTAGACCTTCAAACAAATTAAATCAAACACAAAACAGATCACAAATTTATTCAGGGGAAGTCTTTAGTAAATATTAGAAGACATATTTACCTTCATTCTCTACACAGCCGGCTATGTTGTTGCTACTTAAATCAAGCGACTCCAGTTGTTGAAAGGGAGTAAACAAAGAAAAATTGAGGTACAATGTTGATGCGATATTCAAGGACAAAAGATCAATTGCTATCACTCTGCTAGTGGTGGCGTTGCACACAACGCTTTGCCACTGACAACAGTCTGAATAACTCTCATCTACCCAATCTTGAAGATACATAGGATGATTGTTGAAATTATGTTTAAGTTGGAGGAGAGCAAATCTCTCTTGCTCCAAACATCCCTCACTCCACCATCCTAGCTCTAATAATATTAAAAACAAGGAAAGTAATAACAGCATCACCATTTTTGAACCACCCATCATATATCTTAGTTACTAACTATATATAAACTACAACCTTTGCATTTGCAACCAAAAGAGCGAAGGCTCTACGCTATTTATAACATATCAACAATTTCATACATCCATCTTTTAGCTTAATTAACTGACTTAATCAATTAGCTGTTTTCTCCAAGTCTTTGATTCAACAATGTACTGCATTAATTTAATTGTCTTAATTGAAGTGAGAGAAGTGTTTAACGCACTACATAATTACAAAATATTATATTTGTTTAGTGGATTAATTTGAATCAATGTGAATCCAAAAATTGCCACTACTCCCTCATTAATCTTCCACACAGCTGGCTAGAATTTTCCGCATGGCTAGAAAATACAAGTTAAGTACTCAAATATTTTTGAAGGGCAACTAGCGGAGTCCACTCGTTTTAATTATGGTCTTTTTACTCCAAGTCTTTCCAGCATTTTTTGAATAAATATACAGAAGTGGTGAAGAGCTCCGTTGAGATCAAATCTCATGTTTAATTAAGGATCCTGAGATATTTAAGTTAATGAGATACATAAGATATTTAATTAAATTTTTCTTTCTAGTCTCTGAGATGGCGGTTCATAATTAAGGGTTTGAAACTCTGTAATCATCAAATTTTAATTAGATATTTGCAAATACACTGACACTAATCTTGAAGGCGAACACATTGGTCATGTAATTAAAAGCGAACATTAATTCGTTAACTGACCAGCTTGTTTTGAGATTGCTGGCTTTGCAATCTATGTGTGGTCTATCATTGAGCCACTGATGAGAATGATTTTTAAAACTTATCGACCGCATGTCGGCTTACGGTTGATATTATGTATGACTAGGGATGGCAACCAAATCTGAACCTGGATCGGACCTGGACTGAACCCGGAAAATCCGGTCCGGGTTCAACCCGCACCGGAACAATTTTTTTCCGGAATCCGGATCAGTTTTGAGAACCCGCATATTTACAAGTCCGGATCCGATTTTAGGTGAACCCGCAAATCCGGAACCTGGACCTGGATATTATTTATTTTAATATTAATTTTTATCTGCAAATCCATAAATATAAATAGAAAAATTAAAAAAACAAATTGAACCCTAGATCTCTCAATCTCTCTCGTTCCTCTCTCGAAATCTCGATTACTCGATCTCTCACTCTCTTCAACTGAATTCTACTGTAAATTTGTAATTTCTCCTCTCAATCTCTCAAGTCTCATCCGTTCCTCTCTCAGTCTCTCTCACCCGTGAGCTGTGACTCGTTCCTCAGTCCTTAGTCCTCACTTAATCTCTCTCACTCTCTCTTCAACTCTCATGTAATCTCTTCTTCAGATCAGATTAGATCCTTCGCGGCGTGGCCTGTCATCACCTTCACGGTGAGGCTTTGTTCGTTTCATCACTCATCAGCATCACTCGTCTCATCTCTCACTCTGTCGCGGCCAACAAAAGGGGTTGAAATCCACCTCAATCACGGTAGTGTTCTGTGTTCATCAGCATATACTTCAGCTACCGCTGTGAATAAACTTCAGCATATACTTCAGCCGAAGGGTCAAGGTCAATAGTCAAAACTCAGAAGGCACTCCGGCATCCCAGTGCAAGTTAGTTGCAGCTGGCATTGCAGAAGGAGATTTGATATCTCCTTTGCCGTCGCCATTACTTTGCTTATGATATATATATATATATATATATATATATATATTATAAAATCATTATCACTTTCCTTTTTATTATAATTATTAGTTCGAATTTAATACTTGTAACTTGCAATCATATTGGCGCACTGTGCTTTTTTGGTTCTTGATTGATTTTCGTGTCCTTTCTGTTGGAATCTTTTGCTTGTTTCTCTAAAATCTCTTTTTCTTTTGCTAATATATTTTCAGGGAGTGAGATATATATATGCACATAGAAGGGTAGTTGTCTAATGAACCCAATTTGAATTGGATGATTCAGAGTTGGATGAAAGTTGGATGAGTGAGTAACAATCAAATGAAGTGGATGATTCAGAGTTTAGTCTTTAGCATAAGTGGCTGGAAATTTGAGCTTTAAATTGTAGAATTATGTTATGGATTTGTATTTGTGGATGTTTAATACTTTAAAACTTTAAATTTTAGATTCTATATTGTGTTGTATTTGTTTTAGAACCTGGATGTGTTATATGTTCTTTTTTTTGCCCTTTGTCCAGCAAATTTTGTTGAACCAAAGTTAAGCAATTTGGTTATGGTAGTCTGGTTCTGGATGTGTTATATGTTCTGTTTTTTTGCTCTTTATCCAGCAAATTTTGTTGAACCAATTTTAGGAAGAATACTGTAATGTGTTTTTTCATGTAATACATTAAAACATCCTCTGTTAAATTCAACAATCTGGTCTCTCAAAAAAAAAATAAAAAAATAAAGCAATCCGGGTTCAAAACTCGAAATCCGGAAACTTGGATTTTTTCGGGTTGAACCTGGACCGGACCCGAATTAAAAAAAGCGGGTTCAATGCGGGTTCAGTTATGAGAATTTTGTATTTGGGTCCGGATCCGGACCAGCCAAACCCGGAACCGGACCCGGACCCGGAAATTGCCATCCCTATGTATGACAAGTCCTATGAACGGGTTAATTGCTTTAAACCTTCAACATATTCTACAAGTTAATCATTTAGGGTGTGTTTGGGATTGAGGTATTGTAACTTAAATTGTGGAAAAAAAACTGTAATTATGAAACAAAAGTTAATAATATATAGTAAATATAAATTTTAAATAATAATTTTGACAAAATTATTAAAAATATAATAGATTCTCCATTATACAAGTGAAAAAATTATATCAAAATAACTTTCAAGATACAGCAATTAGTGTTTACCAAACACTTTACTGTTGTAGTTTTTAAATTACAGCTATTTAACCTCAATCTCAAACGCACTTTTAATTGTTTATGACTGAATGCTACCAGGCAAATTGCATCAAATATTTTCATTAAGATACTATATGCATCATACATATAAAGGACATCTATATGGTTAAATAATTAGATACAAAACAAAACAACAATACAAATACATAGATCGACTACATATATATGGGAATAAGCTCGTACACAAGAAAACAGTAGATTGATAGCAAGAGGTGAGCTACAGTTCAACAAGATAAAATTATCTATGCTTTTAATAAGAATTCACTAATAGAACTCTAATGATTACTAAGATCGCAATTAAATAAGATCCTTTTAAAGCAAACACAAAAATTACGCATGTCTATTAAATAATCATCTTCTTCACATATTGCCAGTCGAAACATCTAATATTATTAAAAAAAGCAAAGTAATTTCTAAACTACACCGTTTGAATTTGCAAATAACAAAGGGAAGTCTCTATAAGGGATGGCAACGATTCGATATTTTAGGGGGACGCCAATACTTGTACTCGTACACATTTACATTCCCGTCACCGAATTAAACTCATTGTGTGTTTGAACGAGTACAAGTCGATGATTTCCTATTAAAATAATATAGATACGTGCACGTCATCTTCCCCTATCCCATAAATCCCCTTTTATTTATTAACATCCTGCATATGCTTAAAAAAGAAAAAGAACGGTATCTTAACTACTTAGTTCTATATCACCATGCAGCACTTTATTCTAGATAGTTTAAAAAATGTATTCTCAACTTTAATAAATATTAATTATAATTTGATGACTGTTAGCTCAATTTAATTAATATATTACTAAATATTTAGATCGAAAACAAAAGTCTCCATTTTGGCATTTCCTTATCCGTCTTTTACTCATTTCAATTGATCCTAATTTGAATATTATTCTATTGTTATTTGTTTTTCAATTAGGACAAGATTTTAGATGGTCAAGTAAATATCTAGTCCATTAAATGATTGATTGTAATCTCCAAATAGAGGCTTAGGACAATATCATTTAGATGGCTAAGTGCTAATATTTACTTTAATATTTTTTTGGTTTAGTTGTTAATTTTAAATTATTTAAAAGTGAGTGGGTAATGAGAATAGCGTTTTATATTCGTACCGTACCTTCCCAATCAACGGATATTATATCTGTACTCGATCTTTTTTTATAAAATAGAGGTAAATTTAGACCTGATACATAACCCTAAGATAACATGCCCCCTACCCCAGGGATTTTTGGCTATCCCCATGTTTTACGCTATTTACAACATATCTAACAATTTTAGATAGCTTAATCTTAATTTACTTCATTAGCTATCTTTTCCAAGTCTTTGTTCCATTTCTCTTCCTTTCTTTTCATGCATTTTTACTATTTGGCTATTTGCAGCCTATATAATTTGAGTAATAGAATTATTAATTCTTGAACATATTTTTCATGTATAGTTGACGGTCAATACAGTACGGTTAGATAAAAAAATATGTGAAATTAATGTTGAAAAAATAGCATATCAATATACTATTTTGAGGGCACATTTTGAGTGGGTCCCACTTAGCGAATGTGGGAAATCTTGTGAGGTTCGGATTCTACTCTGTGAATACTTCGAAAGTGTATATTTATTTACTCAAAAAATGGTGCTTGGGTGAATGAGAAATTATCTCTCAAAGTGCACCCTTGAAGTTGAAAATTTGAAAGGAAATGAGATTCATCCCACAAGGGAATAATAAGCCAAGGGACTTTTGTTTATGTATATACACTTACCCATACATAAGCAAGAATTATAAGGATAGAGGCTCTCTCCACACACGCGTGTGCAGGGGGGATGCGAATCCAAAACCGATTTTATTGAACTCGTGTGCGACCGCGCGTCCTGCGTACGCGAAAGTCACCCAAGCTTGCATGACACGTTTTAAATTTTTGTAACAGTTTGTGAATCCTTTGAATTCAAAAGATTTGTAACAGCTTCACAATTATTTTTTAGGCTGTTATGCAATTCAATTTTTGAATTCAATAGGTTGTATTGAATTGTTTAAATTGAATTGGCTGTTACAACAATTAAATGACATATATTGAATTTGGAAATTCAATATTATGCTACTGTTATATCCTCACATGTGTATAAAAAGGCAGCTTCCTCTTCTGTTTTCACACACAGAGAAACCACGACACAGAGCACTTAAAATTTTCTTTCCTCCTTACGTCTTGTTTTCTAATCAAGTTGGCCGCTGTTGTGGTTCGCCGTAATTATCTGTCTGTGCTTGATGGATAATTCGTGCCTGTTGTAACCTGGGAAACAGTTACAAGCAAATGTAAAGCACTGCAGTAGGTGGTAAATATGTTTTAAGGACACCATGTTATAGGCCTCGAGTTTATTTTCTTCGTTTCGTTTGATTTCCAGTTGCTATTTTCTACTATTGTTTAATTTCAGTTGCTATCTTGCTGCAGTTTAATTCTGTTACCAATTAATTGTTGGGAAAATATGCTCTTTAAAAGCATATATGTTTATTTAATTGTAATATATAATTTTTTTGATTAATAAAATAAATGAGGTATTGTATTTAAATATCTTAATTACATTAATATTTTGATTAAAGCACATTTAATCATATTATATGTATTTATGCGATCACCATGTGAATTCACAGAAGATATAAATACAAATTATCTTATGATTAAATAAATTTAGTTCGCAGTTGATAAATAAAGTTGGACACTTTATTTAGGTATAAATTATAATAAATTCATTAAATGATTTGCCTTAATCATGTATGAATTTATTGATGTAGTATGACTAAATTGAACATGATCACATATGAGATTTAATTAACTTTGTAATAACTGTTAGACTTATTAAATCTCATAGGCATTGATTTTACTGTAACCTTAATCTTGAATTAATTATGATTTCATGATTGTAATTGTTATTCCATTTGAGTTACCAATGGGCATGACACATACTTGTAGTCTAGATTACCCGGTATCTTGGTGGGAGCATTTATGAGTACTAGAGTTATAGATTAACAATATAAAATTTGTAAAACACATCTCTTGATGGGTTTTCGGTACTTGATCATAAAATTCTCTGGCCAGAGTGTGTCAATATATTTAGTATATTGAAAATGATCATTAGAGAAAACCAATAAATATCAAGGAATAAGATGTAATTAAATCGATTGGACAATTGAGAGGTCGATTTAATTAACGATGTGGTACAAAAGATTATACAGTAAAGAAATCGATGTGGTTTGGGACGAATTATTATTCGAATATGCAATTATGGAGGTCAGTTCCAATCTTTTAGTGTAGTAGATTTGAAATTAAATAATTGGGCTAGTTTAATTATAGGCCTAATTATTATAGCCACTATTGTGTGTTCCCAAATGATCTCCAGTTTAGCTCATTTAATTGATTGCACCACTACTGGATTAATAAGCAGGATAACTAGTTATTTGGGTCAAAATCCTAAATATATCATTTAGTGGGAGGCTCAATTTAATATGCTTGTATGTAAGGGGCTTTATGTTATTTTACAAGATGGGTCCCTATAGAAAAAACAAGTAACGTGGCTCTTGATTTTCATTATTTAGAGCCTAGGGTTTTCACTAAAAGGAGATATAAAAAGACTTATTTTCTTTAAAGAAAAATGAGAGCAATCACTTTGTATAGATCAGAGAAAAAAAGTTCTCTCTCTAATTTTGAGAGAAAAATTTTCTCGTGCTAGTTGCTTTAGTGGTGAAAAAGGCGCCCACATGTCAAGTGCAGATCAAACCTGAGTCATAACTTGAAAGATCATTGGTGACAGTTCGTGATCTAACAACCGTGGTGGTGACGGATCGTGATCTAACAAGAGTGGTGGTGATGGATCGTGATCTAACAAGAGTGGTGGTGATGGATCGTGATCTAACAAGAGTGGTGGTGATGGATCGTGATCTGAGAGTCTAAATTATTTCAGCGAAAAAAGACAAATTGGATTTTTAAGGTACGATTTCTAGATTACAAATTCTTATATATTGTATGAGAGCGAACTTAAAAGGTTTTATAAAAATTTAAAAAACTGATTTTTCTTCAACATTAATTTCGTGTAATTAGCTATTGGTTTTATTTGTTAACTCACAGTTGTTATTTGTCTAACAATTAATATAGTGGCCTATATGTAAATCATCTGACCGTGGTGATCTGACACTTATATTTGTACATATTTTATACAAGAATTTTTATCTATATTATAATCATCATCATCATTATATTAATGCAGTCACCAATTATGAAAATAATTTTAGTTACCATTTATACCCCTATTTGATGAGTTGGCCAAATGAAATTAAAAAACCATGAGATTCGGCACCTTCCCCTTTACTAAGATTACATTTCGCCTAAATTTCAATTAATAAATAAAGGCTAATTTTAACTTATCCCCATATATTTTGATACACTTCAATGAACCTTTACCGAATTGAAAATATCAACGTGCCCTTCAAATTCTGTGAAATCTAACCGTTGAGTCATTGACCACTAAAAATAATATAATAGCGCTGATAATGTCTAATGTTTTTGTTTTTATGTCTTTTTATTTTTTTATTTTCTGGGTTTTATTAATTTCCCCTTCCTGTTCTGGTATTTTTGAATCGAATGTGATACAATTTTCGCAACGAATTTGGTAGTGACAAGATTTTTGTAATTTATTTATTTAATAGTTCATTAATATTTAGTAAATCATATGTTTTTAAAGGGAGATTGCTGGCCACATACCCCAAATTGTTTTTCTTTCTACTACCCAACCCCTAACAAGAGAAAGAGAGGTACAAAGATATTTCCATGTGCAAAATACTTCTAGCTAAGTATATTCATTACCCGACTCTTGAAAAATTGAATGTTAAGGATAATTTTGATTCTTTGATAGATAAGATTGGGTTGCGTAAGTTTGTTGATGTTGATTGTTTGGGTTATGTTGAGTTGATTACGGAGTTTTATGCAACTTTTCAATTTAATATACCGAATGATTTTACTTTGCATACCCCAGATGTCATAAAGTTTAGGTTAATGGGACAAAAATTTTCACACTCTATCACAGATTTTAACCTAGCTTTAGGATTCATTGATGATGATTATTCTTCTAATGATGCATATTTAGGAACAACTTGTGACTTTAGCGAAAATTTTGAGCCTTATGGTCTTTGGCGTAATTTATCTATTGATCACAATACCTATGACCCGAGTAAATCAAAGAGTTCTTTCTTACGTGATCCTGTTTTGAAATGTGTGCATCGATTCTTAGCATATAATTTTTTAGGAAAGAAAGATCACTCAGGAGTTTTCTCTAAAACTGAATTTTATTTTATCTGGTGCATGTTAAATGATGTGAGACCTAATTTAGGTTTTTTGTTAGCGGATCAATTTCAAAGTTTGCTCAAACGGTATAGGACTTTATTTATTGGTCCATACATTACTCTATTATCTATAAACCTATGTGTGCTTGATCCCGACAATAATGATTTGCATCCTGCTTGCAAAAAGGAATTTTTGGATATGTCTGTATTTGAAAGAACAGGTGTGGTCGAATTCAAGGAGGGGAAATTTCAGTTTACTGAACCAGGACCAACTCAACCTCCAAAGAAGCTTTATGCTAGGAGTGGTGCTACCTCTGATGACGAGTTTGACGACGACACTGCTGCCCCGCCAACTATTCCTTCTACATTCGCACTACCTTTGAGCATTCAGTTAGAGAAAATGGAGCACAAGCTGAACAAGATGGAGCAGAATTTGACTACATACTTCGAGAGTGTGAGATTTATCCCACCATTTCCGCCAAGTCCATAGACGTTATGTGGATCAAAGCTCACAATTCAGTGAAGTTTTTTTTTTGCTTTTAATCTTTTATCCTTATGCTTTAATTTTTATGTGAGCTTTAATTATCTTACATTGGGGACAATGTAAGTTCTTGGTGTGGGGGAGAGATTTTTGCATTATTGATGTTTGGAAGAATTATTTTCACTCTACTAATCTATTTCACTCTACTCATCCCTAAATGATTTTGGAGTTAGTATGCTTCATATATTATTATTTTTCTTTTCTTTTCTCTCTCACTACTCTTTTCCCATCTATCTCAAATTATTTACATCTATGTTTTCTATCATGCTCTTTCATCACTCACATTTTATCTTTTATTTTTTTTACTACATACATCTTTCTCGCTTATTATCCTTTTTACCTTTCCTTTTATATATCACTCATATATTCTTCTCATTCTACACCACTATTGATGGTTGATTCATTTGAAGAGTGTACATGATTTAATGACAAATTTACCAACTTTGTGAGGATTTGAGCCTATGAGCAACCACTTTGCTCTAAATTTTTGTTATGTGAATATCAATCTTAGTTTGTTTATTCTAGAACTTGTTTTGTTACGCATGTTGAAGCCGCATTACGGGATTTTATGCATTAAAATGATAAGGGCAAACCATTTACCATTTTTCTATTCTCGCATTTTTTTTTTCTCTACCCGAAGACCTTTATTTGCTACCTTTGTTTGAGCCTTAACCATTACCCATCTAATTCTCTCCATCTTCTTAACCATTTTTCTTCTTTTTGAGCCTCAATTTAAGGAGATTTTTAGACTAATTGTGTGGATATATTTTGTTGCTTTTTCTACATTGTATTAAAGTTTCTCAATTAGATCAACAAGCATTATGCTTGAATGAAATTGTGCAAGGTTCGTTTCTTTTGTTTGATTAAAAAAAACAACAAAAAAAAAGAAAAAAAAAGAAAAGGAAAAAGATAAAAAGAAAAAGAAAAATCGAAAAAAAATTTTACATTCTTGGTGACTTGAGTAGAAATAAGCATTTTGATATTATAAGTTCATTCAATGAGTTCATTCTTCTCATTTTGATCTCTTTTTCTTTCATAAACCTTTCTTTTTCATTTAACCTATTTAACCCCATTACAACCCTTTTAAAACCCTTAGATTTTTGCATTTTATTCATGTTTTGTGGATTGAGATGTGATATATGAGCAAGCTTATGGTAATAGCATTCTTTGATTTGATTTGAGTGCATAAATGATACCCTAAACACTTTGAGTGCATGGAGTGAAGTCAATGGAGGGCTATTAAATCTTGTTGCACTTGAATTTTGAATGGATCTTCTTTGTGGTTGAATGTTCTTATTCTATCTTATGAGATTTTATGCTTTAAAATTCTTGTCTCTCGAATGTTAATCTGCTTAATTTCTTGAGGTATGCTTGCTTAAAATTGTTTTTGGATGAGTTGAGATGAGAATTAAGTGGATATTTGGGATTAATCTTGAGTTATATGCTTGAGAACAAGCATCATCTTGGTGTGGGGGAATTTGTTAGAGTGCAATTTATGCACTAATTTTGCATTGTTTACTTCTCTTAATATCGATGTTTTGCACTTAATGATAGTGATTAACTTGTGTTTTACTTTTGTAGGTATAATTATATTGATTGGTGATAAAATTAAGCTACAAGATGATATTTAAGGATGATTGTTTTCTTAGAGAAATTATGAGCGTCAGAAGAACTTTGTTGATAAGGCGTGGGCGCGTGCTGTCAACTACGGACTTGCAGTTTTTAGTTTAACGTGTTTTGTATTTTTGGCTATTTTTGTAATTACGAATTTAATATTTCAGATATTAGTATTTTATTTTAAATAGAACACTAGTGGAGAAGAGAGAGAGAGAGTATTTAAGGGAGGAATCTATAGTGAAAAAGGGGGGACTTTTGAGATTGAAAAACAAAAGAAACCCTATATCTAAATTTTTCTCTTTTCTCTATGAAGAACTAAACCCATTTTTCTAGTTGAAGGTTAATGAAGTTTTGATTTATCACTACTGTGAAATTTTTCTTATACTTTAATTGTTTTATTACTTTTTGGGTATTTGTTTATTCTCTGAATTATTTTCATGATTATGTTAGTTAATTAGGTAATTGGCCACTATTTAATTATCAACTTAATCTATTGTCAATTAAAGGATTCATCGTATGAAGATTTTAATGTTTGTGACAAATAACATAGCAGAGAGTTGTGTTGTGAGAATAAACAATCTAATTTAAATGAACCATCGTATGTGTTTGCTGATTATGATTTGGGTCTCTCTGGTTTTTCAGGCTGTCAATTGATTAAATCCTATGATCGTATCTAGGGTTGTCTATTAATTATGGAAATAACCAACATTCGTACCTTGGTTATCGACTAGTTAAGGAGAGATTGGATATCAGAGGGTCTCAGTAGGTATAACCGGTTTATTCATAAGTAATAATAATTTATATTTGAATCAATGATTAGTAGTCGAATTAAGCTGAGTTAATTCCTTCAACCAGAGCTTTCTCCAATTTGAATTACAACTTTAATTTGCATTCTTGTTATTTTAATTTGATTTTTATTATTGTCAACAAAACCCCCATTTTATATTTTACATTTTAAAAGGATTTAAATAATTACCGATATCCGTGGACATGATCAAGCTCAATAATTATACACAATTTATTTAGAGTATATATTTATTTTTGTTGGCTTCGACAACCATCAGTTTTAAAACTGATTTGTTCCATGACCAAGTTGGTATCTAGCATACCTGAGGCGTGACAGAGGACAATTGGGTTGCTCAAGGAGCTATCCTAGTTGATTAATTTGGCAACGATTCTTACAGGTTCAAGTGAAATTGGAATTTGGAAGTGATTGTCTGAAAGCCATAGCTCTTAAATAGATGTTAGATGCATGAGGGAAGACGAGGAGATGGTAAGTTGATTGAGAGACTCTTCTAATACTCGAAGGGAAGTTAAATTTGGCAAGCACCAAGGCAAGCGCCACTTAAATCATTATGATCAATGTATTACTCTTGCAACTCTTGCAAATGCACCAACCCACAAAGGCTTGAAAAATTATTCATCAATCCCTTGGTATAAAACAATTAATAAATGCATAAAATCCCTTTAACACATATATTAATTAAATAATAAATAAGTTTTAACATTTTAAATTATTTTAGCATTATGATAGATTATCACTGTTAATTTTGATGCATTAATTAATATTTCATTATGCAGGCATAATTTGGTCATGGTCACAACAGTAGTGTGAGAGGTTCAGGTTTGTCATCAAAACAGTGAATGGTATTAAAAATGGTCCAAATTCTTGAAATTAATTAACTTGCAGTATTAAAACTAATCAAGCAATAAATCAAAATTTTCACTGGATAAGATAATTGATGCATGGATGTCAGGCTATATAATCAACACATGTTCATTTTATTTTGTTTCGGTTCACCACTTTATCTATCTTTATTATTGTAACAAGCGTTAGTTATGAAAAATGACGTGGCTCCAATCATGTGGGAGAAGCCTAAGAGGATAATTCTAAAGGGTGTGCCATGCAAATCATCTTGGAAACTGTTGCCACTAAACCTAATGATTACACTAACGATGCAATAATGAAGGAGGCGAAAGGTCCCCCCAATACAAATCTTGATGAATTTGAATCTGGGTTGGAGGTGGCCGAAAGAAAGAGGAGAAGGGCTACAAGTGGGCCTAGTATTATTGAAGCCCAAATGATAGGAATACAGTTAGTTCAGGAGGAGATGGAAGTTGTGTCAAGTCCAAAACATGGAGAAACGGCGGGCTTTGGGGATCAGACCCGCCTAGCCCAATGAGTGTAATAAATTGAAACTGCCGTAGGTTGGGTCACCTACTTGCAACTCAAGTTCTTCTGGACCTTGTAAACCATAAAAATCCACATTTCCTTTTTCTAATAGGAACTCTTAGTTATAGAGATAGACTAGAATCTTTCAAAGGTCAATTGGGCTTTGACCATGTTTTTATAGTATATAGAGCTGGAAGAAGCGGTGGGCTGGCTTGGTTTTGGAGAAAATCGGATCAGGTAGAGTTGCTTCAGTATAATCAAAACCTAATTGATGTAGTGGTGGAGGTACCAGATTTGGGGAAGTGGAGGATAACTGGGTTTTATGGTCTTCTGAGTTCTTTGCATAGGAAAGACTCATGAAATCTTCTTCGATCGATTGCAAGTACTTCAAATCTGCCTTGGATATGTGTGGGGGACTTCAACGACATCCTATCGAGCGAAGAGAAGCGAGGAGGCCGTATGAGACCAAACTGGATGATTCAAGGTTTCGAGGAGTGGTTTGAGATGCAGGACTTCAAGATATTGGGTTAGAGGGGTATCCATTCACCTGGGAACGATCGAGAGGAAAAGAAGGGTGGGTACAGGGAAAGCTCGACCAAGCTCTTGCTAATCATGACTAGAGAACATTTGGCTGAAAGAACCAGAATATAAGAATGTCATTCAACAGAGTTGGAATGATGCAGAGGGAGTCTCACTCCAAGGAAAGTTAGCGAGATGTGGAGAGAAGCTGTTTGAATGGGCCAGCAGTAAATATCAAAATTTTAAAATCCAGATTGGGGACTGTACGAAGAAAATGGTTGAATTTCGCGGCAAAAGGGATGCAAATAGCATGAAGATTTTTGACCAGGAGAAAAAGAAATATAGCACTTTACTTCATAATCATGAGATTTATTGGAAACAAAGGGCCAAAGTGATGTGGCTTAATGAGGGCGATAACAATACTTGGTTTTTCCGCAACCAAGCCTCAACTAGAAAAAGGAGAAATTCGATTTCTGGACTGCGTAACAGACAAGGTAATTGGTGCACTACGTCTGAGGAGGTAGATAATACTATTTTTTTTTTCATATTATAGTGAGTTATTCAAATCTTGTGGATGTGTGTTTGGGCCTATCATTGATACTGTCCAACCGAAAATAACAGAAGAGTAGAATCGTTTTCTTCTTTCCCCATTCACAGTGGAGGAAGTGAAAAGTGCAATGTTTTCTATGCATCCTGATAAGTCGCGGGGTCCTGATGGTATGAACCCGGCATTTTATCAACAGTTTTGGGATGTGGTGGGTAAAGATGTCACAGAATTTTGTTTTAGTTCTATTGCTGATAGAAAATTCCCTGTTGGTTTGAACACCACCTCAATCGTTTTGGTCCCAAAATTTCAGAATCCAGAGAAGCTTGAGGACATGAGACTGATAGCTCTTTGCAATGTCCTCTACAAGATAATTGCAAAGATGCTAGCTAATAGATTGAAGGAGGTACTGGATTGCATTATATCTGAGTCTCAAAGTGCCTTTGTCCCTGGTCGCCTTATCACTGACAATGTGCTGATTTCCTCGGAGATTATGCACTACCTGAAGAGGAAAAAACAGGGAAAGCATGGTGTGGCTGCACTAAAGTTGGATATGTCCAAAGCATATGACAGAGTTGAATGGAAGTATTTAGAAGCAATGATGAGGAAATGAAGACTGGATAAAATTAATAATGCATTGTGTCTCTTCCGTGAGTTATTCAGTGGTTCGGGATATCACTACAGTTGGTCCTATTGTCCCTTCGAGAGGCCTACGTCAAGGGGATCCTTTATCTCCTTATCTTTTCTTATTATGTGCTGAAGGTTTAAGTGTTTTGGTCAGAAATAGGGAGAAGTCTGGTTTCCTCCATGGAGCTAGAATTGTGAATGGGGCGCCTGTCGTCTCTCATCTGTTCTTTGCCGACGACTGCTTTCTTTTCTTCCAAGCAAATAGGGAGGAGGCTAGAATTATTAAGAGCATTCTGGTGATTTATTGGGCTGCCTCTGTTCAGAAAGTGAATTTTAATAAGTCATCAATCTCTTTCAGCGGAAATACAAGAGCAGATTCAATTGCTAGTGTCTGTAATATTCTAGAAATCAAAGCCACGACTTATCATGGTATATATATCTCGGAATTCCCTCTGCTGTTGGTCGTAACAAATTCGAGGCTTTTAGATTTATTAAAGACAGAGTTTGGCACAGACTTGAGAGTTGGAGTGGAAGGCTTTTATCTAGAGCCGGGAAAGAAATTATGTTAAAAACGGTTGCGCAAGCCCTCCCTAACTATACTATGAATTTATTCCTTCGCCCTTTGGATTTATGTAGACAAATTGAGGTGCTGTTAAACTCTTTCTGGTGGGGGCGGAAGAACAACAGTAACAGAGGCATAAATTGGATGTGTTGGGATAGACTTTGTAGACCAAAGGCTGCTGGTGGTTTAGGATTTAAGAAATTGCAATTTTTAACTTGGCAATGCTTGGGAGACAGTGCTGGACGCTTCTAACGAGACCTGACTCTTTGGTGGCCAGAAATTTGAAGGCAAAATATCATCCAAATACTAACTTTTCTCAGGCATCAATTGGGAAGAATCCGAGCTACTCTTGGCATTCTATTATCGCTGCACATGATTTAGTTCTCAAAGGTAGTCGGATAAGAATTGGGAATGGGACTTGCACCCTAATAAAAAACGATCCTTGGCTTCCTGACTTGTCGAATGGTTTGGTGAGTTCTGACTTGGATGATGATCTTTCAGTGGCTACTGTTAAAACTCTTTTTGTTGATGGTAGAAGGGAATGGGATGTTGACTTGATTTCCTCAAAGTTTAATGAACGAGATAGAAATTTAATTCTTAATATCCCGCTAAGTCAGCGAAATGAGGAAGATGTATGGTACTGGCTGGCAAATACAAGTGGAGTTTACTCGGTCAAAAGTGCATATAGATTGTTACTTGGTGAAGTTTCTGATGTTGCCGGCGATATGTGGAGAAAAATCTGGAAGCTTGAGGTTCCTGCTAAAGTGAGAAATTTCGTTTGGAGAGCAGCTAGCAACGTCCTACCAACAGCAGTCAACCTTCGCTCCAAACATGTAAGTCTAAATGATCTTTGCCTGGTTGTTAACTTTGATAAAGAAACTGTTCTTCACCTGCTGGTTGACTGTCCCTTTGCAAGAACCTGTTGGATTAAATCAAAAGTGGGCTTCTTTGGTATCTATTCATCATTCAAGGATTGGCTTCAAGCTTTGTTTAGGAACTGCACTAATGAGCAGTGCTGGATTGCTGTTATGGTCTGCTGGAAGCTGTGGTGCAACAGGAATAATCTGGTTTGGCAGGGGAAATGCGAAACAGCAAAACAGATTGTTAATGCAGCTGGTAATTTGTTGTTTCAATGGCAGTCAGCTAAATCCTCTGTGATGTCTAATCAAGTCTCAAGTGATCCAGGTGTTGGTGCTGTTGCTTGGTCTCCTTCTCGAGTGGGCTGGCTTAAATGTAACACTGATGCTGCAGTGTTTGCTAACGAGGGAAGAGTTGGGCTGGGCAGTGTTATCCGTGATGAATCTGGAAAATTTGTTGCTGCTCTCTGTTGTAATATCAGGGGAAACTATTCTCCTCGTGATGCTGAGGTCCTTAGCATTCGTGAAGCTCTCTCTTGGCTGAAGTCTATGAAGTTGTCAAAGGTTATCGTTGAAACTGATTGCCTTCAAGCGTTTAATGCTCTAGTCGATCGAAAGTGTCCTCTAAATAGCTTTGGCTCATTAGTTTTGGATTGCAAATGTATTGCTGATTCTATAGGTGATATTGCTTTCTCTTTCGTCAGAAGATCTGCAAAATTCTGCTTCTCACTTTGTTGCTAGGGCGGGGAATTCTTTGCCAGGTCGTGAAGTGTGGCGTTCTATGCCACCTTCTTGGTTAATTTCAGTGCTGTAATTGCTGGTTTTGTTAATGAAATTGCACTTTCCATAAAAAAAAAATATATTGTAATAAGGAAATTGTTCTCTTAAGAACTCGCACTAGAATATTCGTAACTTAAAGAATTTCGTTGAAAGACAAAATTAAACTAAAAGTAAAGAATTATAATCCAACTAAAATCATACACTTCGATCAAGCTATAAAACGCCATTAAGTTGACAATCCTTTATTGACAATCTTTTAGGGAACCGAATGATGTGATGCTTGCAGACGGCTTCTACAGAGAGAAGAATTATTCAAGAAAAGAATTATCAATTCTTCCAAGTTACTGGAGAGTTAATTTACAATTTATTATTAACTTGTTTTGATTAATTAGCTTAAGTAAGAATCACTGTTGCCGTAAAATTATTATACCCAAGGACAGGAGTCTTGATGAATGGGAATGATATCTCATTTAGCTCAACACCTTGCTTCCATCTCCTATTTTAATTTTCATAGGACACAGGGTATTCAGCTTCCTTAAACCTCTGCAATCTGTTTAATTATATAGGATAAGACTAGAGAAAGGAAAAATCATTGTCTAAATTTAGAGCTAAACTCCAGATATAAAATTTTCATTTCATTATTCAATATTTTAGGGACCGTTAGATTGTCAATTTCATTGAAGCTCATCTCCAATTCCGGTGCTCGAGGAATGCAATTCTGCATATGCAATTTTTTTTCTTTAAAAAGCCAAATAACTTTAGTAATTGCATGTATTAAATTTTTTTCCCTGAAAGGAAGAAATTTTAATAAATAATAAATAATTAAGTTATTTTTACATCAGAACATGATAATAATATTAATTTAATAAATAAATCATAACGAGAGCCCAAACATGTGACTGGCCACTAATTGGAAATTAGGGTTTAAAAAAAGTTTTTCTTCAAATCCTGAAGGATTGGAGCGGCCGTGATCCTGCATGCTCTTTCTGAGGGATGAAGAGAGTCCCAAAAAACAAATTTAGAAACATTAGCACATGTGAATGGAGTTATCTTGTTACAAAGTATCGCTGTCTCAACAGTTCCAGTGCCGCAACATGATCTATCCGAGACACTAAAGCCTGAAATTTTTCATCAAATAACAAACATGTTAAGTTTTAGTTTGCCGAAGTGCTATGATTGCATAGTCTCAGTACGTAATTTATGTTATAAACCACGTGATATTACAAATGATTTGACATCTGATATGTCAGTTATTAATTAATAGGTTTTAAAAAAATTATCATGTCACTTAAAATACAAACTATGTAGAATGATTTACCTGACTTCCACCGGATTACTGATGAGATCAAGCAAAGGGTTGTAGAAGTCAACGTAGACAATCTTAGCTTGGGGAAGGGAGCTGTTGAGATTCTTTACCTCAGCCAACAGCTTGGAGTTGAATAACTCTGCTGCTTTGTTATCATCATCTGCGCAAGATCTCATTAGCCCCCCATGTAGAGTTCTGAATATCGGTAAACAGCCCACTGGCACTGTACTAAATATAGCAATTTTCCGTACTCCGACCCCATATAAATCCTTAATGATAGTGGAAGTCCAACTAACTAACATAGAAGTGTAAGTAGAAATTTCATATTTTTTAACTCTTAAGACACTATAGTTGATTCCAAGGTCATTGTTCCCCGCAGACAATAGAAACAGGCTTTTGGATATGACTTTGTTTGCGCCCTCTTCTCCAACAACCCCTTTAAGCTTTCCTATGTACTCTTTGAAGTTTTTTAATTGACCAGATATTGGTATAGCTGACGTTATACTAGATGTTAAGGGATCCAATCCTGAGCCACCTGAGGCAAAGCATACGCCCGTTGCGAGATCCTTACTTTGCAGGTTTGGGTCGAGGTACGCCGGCACAGTCTCTTTAATTCCTAAACCTTCAGCTAATAAATCAGTGAGAACTTTGCCATCGCTAAATCTTCCCGTGGGTTTTCCACCAATGAAATCTTTTCCGTATGGAGGGAAATTACACTTTGCCAGCGAAATCAGGTTGTTGTTGTTGCCTCTATCAAGGATTGAATCTCCAAACACTATGAGTGCTGGAACTTTTTCATTTTCTCGCAATTGTCGCTTTCTAGATGCCACTATACGATACATCCACAAAACAATTATAAAAATGGAAACAAACTTCTGTAAGTTGCCCAAAATTCTCGAATATGGATGTTTAAATGCAGATTCGTTTTTTTATTATTTGTCGTTATAGTTAATTGAACAAAAATACGCTAACACCATATAGTGGAATAACAAATTCACACAAAGTTGATCTATTGATAACTTAAGAAAAATTAAACATGAGAACTGTATATTTAATTTGTGTAAACCAAAAGAATTGATTAATTAATAGATAGAATAAATAATAAAATTTGGTCTAATGTACCAATGAAATGTGGGTAAACTTCAATTTACCCTCTACATAAAATGAAAATTTTCAATTTGTACCCAAAAGTATGAAAACATAAATTTACTCCCATTCACTGTTAAGAGGATTAAAAAAAATAAAATCATCAACTCAACCCCATTTAGTATAACGAAAATGCCATTTAGTGTAATGAAAATGGGGATAAATCGAAGTTTTCATATTTTTTAGGGTAAATTAAAGATTGTCATTATATCGAAGGGATAAATTAAAGTTTATCCTTAAAATATTAAATTTATGTCAAGCAATATATATATATCCAATTAGGAATTTTAAAGTGCGGAAAAATCCAGAAAAATGCATAAACCATGTTGTTTAAGCATTTCAAGTTTTAAGCCTCTTAAACCCACGGTTTTAAAACTTTTCCCAATTTTTCCCGCAATTTAAAATCTCGAGCTAAAAGGTATATATATATATATATATATTCCAACCAGAAATTTTAAAGTGCGGAAAAATCTAGAAAAATGCATAAACCATATTATTTAAACATTTCAAGTTTTAAGCCTCTTAAACCCACGGTTTAAAAACTTTCCCCAACTTTTCTTACAATTTAAAATCTCGAGCTAAAAGGTACTATATATATATCGCAGATAAAATGAGAGTAAGAGCGTTAATGAAAGATCCACAGAGATAGGAGAATAGATGGCGCTTAATTATGTTTAACATCAATACTTCCTTCGAATCTATTATAAGCCAGTAATAGGCTTCTTAATGACGAAAGGCCAGATAGAGATGATAAGATGCTGTTGTTGAAAGAGTTATAACTTAAATCAAGAAACTTTAGGTTCGTCAACCTTGATAGCCGCTCTAGCCCTGCAAACGAATTGAATTATCTTATACAAAACGAATCATATATACATGAGCTACATAATTTTTAAGGGGAAATCTTTAGGAGATATTGTTACAAATTAGCTATTCTACTAAATTTCATTAAGCACATACCTTCATTCTCAATACAGCCTGCTATGTTGTTGTAGCTTAAATCAAGCAACTCCAGTTGTTGAAAGGGCGTACAAAAAGAAGCATTGAGACACATGTTTGCCAGTTCCCTACTCCTGGTGCGATAAAGATGCAGCGCAATCACTCTGCCAGTGGTGGTGTTGCACTCAACACGTTCCCACTGACAACAATATGAATAATTCTCATGATCCACCCATTTTTAAAGACAATTATGGGGATCATTAAAGAAATTATGTTTAAGATGGAGGAGAGCCGATCTCTCTAGCTCCAAACATCCCTCAGCACTCCACCACCCAAAATCTAATATTACGGATAACAAGGAAATTAAGAATATCATCACCATTTTTGAACCACCCACCACCATATATCTCCGTTAGTAATAAAATACACTCTTTGGATTTACGTCCAAAACTATATGTTGTTACATTTAATTGAAAAATAACGTTAAAAAGATTATGTTTGTCAAAATTGGCTGCAGCATCTAGAAGGTTCGAAGAAGCAAAATAGTTGGCACTTGCCTTTGAAATTCTAGATGCCGTAATGTTTGGTAAAAGAAAAAGAAAAATTCAAAGTTCAAAATTTCAAAATTTGAAAAACTGAAAATTTTGAGCTGTATGGCTTGAAGTTTATGGCCGCTTTTTTTACTTTTGAGGCAAAGTTTTGCCTATAAATACAAGCTCTCAATTTAGAGCTTGTATCCAATTTTGTAAAGAGAGTCGAGAGTTGTGAGAAGTAAGTCCTACAGAGAGTTTTTTGTAGAGCTTAAATAATAAAAGCTCTTGTTTAGTGATTTGAGAGTTTGAGTGTATTGGGGTTTTGGGTAGTGAGCTAAAATACTACAATACTTGTAACTACTCTTCACTAGTAAAATATTTTCCTTCTGTCTTCGCCCGTGGACGTAGGCTAAAAGCCGAACCACGTAATTTATGGTGTCCTTTATTGTGCTTATTCTTTATTTTCTTCCAATTTCATTTTAGTTGCGTGTCTGCTTCACCCATCAATTTCCTAACAATGGTATCATAGTTATTGGTTGTATTTTTTGGAGTTGGGTATTGTTCACGTAAGGGGTACTATTCACGTATACAGCACTGTTCACATATAAGGTACTATTCACGTGAAACGGTGGGAGCGATCCAAGAATTTTACGGTGTAAAACAAGGAATAATGGTGTGACTAAAGCAACTGTGTGGTTTTGTACATATTTAGGAAAGTTTTGTCACAAAGGCGATAAGAGGTTAAGGAGTTTGGGTTTTAAGTGGGACCATTGTGACCCCTTCAGTCTTTCCTGGAAACTTTCCTAGTGTGCATTCTCACATATACTCACAACTATTCAAGGTGGTACACTCGCCTGTGTGCGGTATTTATCAACAAAATGGTAGCAAAGTATGAAATTGAGAAGTTTAACGGAAATAATTTTTCGTTGTGGAAAATGAAGATGAAAGCTGTATTGAGGAAAAATAATTGCTTGGTAGCAATTGGAGAAAGACCCATGGAGATAACTGATGAAAAGTGGAACAAAGTAGACGACAATGCCATTTCTGATCTACACTTAGCACTTGTAGACGGAGTATTATCCAGTGTGGCAGAGAAAAATACAACGAAGGAAATATGGGATACTCTCACAAAATTGTACGAGGCCAAGTCACTACACAACAAAATCTTCTTGAAGAGGAAACTCTATGCTCTTCGAATGGCGGAATCTACATCAGTTACTGACCACATCAACACCTTGAAGACTCTATTTTCACAACTCACAACGTTGGGTCATAATATAGAGGAAAATGAACGTGCAGAGCTTCTACTTCAAAGTCTACCAGATTCGTATGATCAAGTCATCATAAACCTGACGAACAACAATCCAGCGGACAATCTAATTTTCGATTATGTTGCAGCCTCCGTATTAAATGAGGAGAGTAGGCAGAAAAATAAGGAAAACAGACAAGTAAGTTCGCAGCAAGCGGAGGCATTATGGGTGACGAGAGGGAGATCAACGGAACGTGGCCCTAGTGGGAGTCAAAATCATGGTAGATCAAAATCTAGAAGTAAGAAGAATGTTAAATGCTACAACTGTGACAAGAAATGGCACGTCAAGAAAGAGTGTTAGAGTAACCAGAAGAGAAGAGAGGGCAAAGAACATGAGTCATCAAATGCTCAGGGTTGTGTAGTAAGTACCTCGGATGTTGGCGAAATTCTCTACAGCGAGGCAACAACTGTTTCAGAAGGTAGAAAATGATTATCTGATGTCTGGGTTATAGAGTCAGAAGTTACCTAGTATATGACATCTCGGAGAGAATGGTTCCACACATATGAACCTATCTCAGGAGGATTTGTATATATGAGAGATGATAATGCCTTGGAGATCGCTGGTATTGATACTATAAAAAATAAAAATATTTGATGGTACAATTCGCACAATTGAGAAGGTACGACATGTCAACGGCCTAAAGAAAAATATATTGTCTTTGGGACAAATGGATAGTCATAGGTACAAAACTCATGTAGAGAATGAAATTATGAAGATTGTTAAAGGTGCGCTTGTATTGATGAAGGTAGAAAAGATCGGTGCTAATATATTCATATTTAAATGAGAAACACTACAGGAGGCTGATGTGTGTGTCGCGTCAAATGGAAAAGAGTCAACAATGATGTGGCATCTCAAACTTGGTCACATATCGGAACAAGCTTTGAAGATTCTCTCTGAGCGAAAATTGCTTCTAGGGCTCAAATCTGTAAGTTTACCATTTTACGAGCATTATGTTACAACTAAGCTGTATAGATTAAAATTTAGTAGATCTATTGCTAGAAGTAAGTGCATTCTAGACTTGATTCATTATGATGTTTGGGAATCACCGGATATATTCATGGGAGGGGCAAAGTACATGGTGACTTTCATTGATGATTATTTCAAAAGATGTTGGGTGTATCCAATTAAGAAAAAATCAGATGCATTTCCAGTGTTTAAAGAATACAAAGTGCGGGTGGAACTTGAATCTGGTAAAAAGATCAAGTACTTGAGGACAAATAATGGTGGAGAGTATACAGATGACGATTTCTTGTTTTTTGTAAGTAAGAAGGTATTTAGAGGCAGTTCACGGTGGTATACACTCCTCAATAAAATGGAGTGGTAGAGCGGATGAACATAACTCTTACAGAAAGAATAAGAGCTATGTTGAAGACTACTGGTCTACCCAATTCATTTTGGGTAGAAGCAGCCAAAACTGCTTGTTATATAGTAAATCGATCGCCATCTACGACTATCGGACTAAAGACATCGATGGAGATGTGAACTGGAAAGCCAATTGATTATTCCTACCTACATGCATTTGGATGCCTTGTGTACGTGATGTACAATGCCTAAGAAAGAACAAAGCTGGATCCAAAATCTAAAAAATGTATCTTCTTGGGGTATACTGATGGAGTAAAGTGGTATCGTCTATGGGACCCCGCTGCCCACAACATCGTCATCAGTAGGGATGTTATCTTTTTAGAAGATCAACTGCAAAGGAGAGATGAGGATGATAACAGTGTAAAAGAAAAGTCAGAGACTATACCGGTATATGTGAAAAATAATTTAGAAGATTCAAATTCTTCTGAAATAGCACCAGAGCACGAAGAACAAGAACGAGTCGAGTCTAAGGTTTCAGAAGTTCGTCGGTCAACTCGTGAGAGACGACTGCCAACGTGGCACTCGGAATATGTCACATAGATCAATGTTGCATATTGTCTTCTAACAGAGGATGAAGAGCCATCAACTTTCCATGAGACTTTAAACAGCTCAGATGCTGCTTTGTAGATGACATCAATGAAGGAAGAAATTGAAGCTCTACACAAGAATAAGACATGGGAACTTGTACCACTACCACACGGAAGAAAAGCTATCGGAAACAAATGAGTCTACAAGATTAAGCGTGATGGCAATGACCAAGTAGAGCGGTATCGTGCAAGATTGGTGGTGAAAGGATATGCTTAGAAAGAAGGTATTGACTTCAACGAGAAATGTTCTCCGGTGGTTCGACTTACAACAGTCAGAGTAGTCTAGGCGATGTGTGCTACATTTGACTTACATCTTGAGTAGTTAGATGTGAAAACTGCATTTCTTCATGGAGAACTTGAAGAAGAAATATATATGCTCCAACCAGAAGGTTTTGCAGAAACAGGAAAGGAAAACTTGGTTTGCAGATTGAACAAATCTCTATACTGTCTCAAACAGGCGCCGATGTGTTGGTAAAAGAGATTTGATTCCTTCATCATGAGCTTTGGATACAACAGACTCAGTTTATATCATTGTGTATATTACAAAAGGTTTGACGATAATGATTTTATTATTTTACTGTTGTATGTAGATGACATGTTGGTATCAGGCCCCAATAAAAATCGAATCCAATAATTGGAGGCACAGTTGACTAGGGAGTTTGAAATGAAGGACTTGGGACCAACAAATAAGATTCTAGGGATGCAAATTCACCGAGACAAAAATAACATGAAGATTTGGCTTCCACAAAAGAATTACTTGAAGAAAATCTTGCGGCGCTTCAACATGTAAGATTGTAAGTCAATTTCTACCCCAGCTCCTGTTAATTTCAAATTATTCTCAAGTATGTATCCTAACAATGAAGTAGAGAGGAATGAGATGTCTCGAATACCGTATGCATCAGCAGTGAGAAGTTTGATGTTCGCTATGATATGTACTAGACCAGACATTGCACAAGTAGTGGGAGCAGTTAGTCGATACATGGCGAATCCCGGTGGAGAGCATTTGATAGCTGTGAAAAGGATTCTGAGGTACATCAGAGGAACCTTAGATGTTGCATTATGTTATGGAGGGTCAGAGTTTACTGTCAGGGACTATGTGGATTTAGATTTTGCAGGAGATCTTGATAAAAGAAAATCCACTACTGGTTATATGTTTACATTTGTGGGAACATCTGTAAGCTGGGTTTCGAAACTACAGACCGTTGTGACTTTATCTACAACAGAAGCAGAATAAATGGCAGCTACACAAGTTTGCAAGGAAGCTATATGGATACAAAGATTATTGGAGGAGCTCGGGCACAAACAAGAGAAAATTTTTGTGTTTTGTGACAGTCAGAGTGCCTTACACATTGCAAGGAATTCAGCCTTTCATTTCAGGACAAAGCACATAGGAGTTTAGTATCACTTCGTTCGAGAAGTAGTGGAAGACAAAAATGTGGATTTACAGAAAATCCATACGAAGGAGAACCTAGCAGATGTTTTGACCAAGCTGATAAATACTGATAAGTTTTTCTGGAGTAGATCCTCTTGTGGCCTAGTAGAAACGTAGACAACATGATTATGGCGAAGCAGAAAAGATAGTGTAGAGATTGACTGATTTTCAATCTAATCTCCAAGTGGGAGAATGTCAAAATTGGCTGCAGCACCTAGAAGATGCATCTAGAAGGTTTGAAGAAGCAAAATGGTTGGCACTTGGTTTTGAAATTCTAGATGTCGTAATGTTTGGTAAAAGAAAAAGAAAAATTCAAAGTTTGTAAAACTGAAATTTTTGAGCTGTATGACTTGAAGTTTATGGCCACTTTTTTTACTTTTGAGGCAAAGTTTTGCCTATAAATACAAGCTCTCAATTTAGAGCTTGTATCCAATTTTGTAAAGAGAGTCGAGAGTTGTGAGAAGCAATTTATGTAGAGAGTTTTTTGTAGAGCTTTAAAAATAAAAGCTATTGTTTAGTGATTTGAGAGTTTGGGTGTATTGGGGTTTTAGGTATTGAGATAAAATACTACAATACTTGTAACTCCTCTTCACTAGTAAAATATTTTCCTTCTGTCTTCGTCCGTGAACGTAGGCTAAAAGATGAACCACGTAATTTCTGGTGTCCTCTATTGTGTTTGTTCTTTATTTTCTTCTAATTTCATTTTAGCTGCGTGTTTGTTTCACCCATCAATTTCCCAACAGTGTTAAAATTAATTTGAAAATAATAAAAGAAATACATTAGTACTATAAAATTTTATAATTGTTTTTATGACGGTTCTATAACTTTTTTGAATAAATATTATATTCTTATAATATACCTAACCAAGTCTTTTTGATCCAATGTGCTGGATAAACTTAATTGACTTAATTAAAGTGACAACTGTATAACGGGGACGATGTTTTACATAATTATACAATATTATATTTGTTTATCGGATTGCTTTGAATCAATGCGCATCCAAAAATTTCAACTTGCCTCTCGTTAACTTTCCACTCGGCTAGAATTTTCCTCTCGGCATAAATTATAAGTACTCAATTATTTTTTCGAAAAGCAGCCAGTTAGCGGAATCCACAAGTTTTAATTATGTTCTGTTTATTCTACGGCTTTCCCGTAATTTCTGTATGAATATACGGAAGTGATGAAGAGAGCCGTAGATATCGAATCTCAAGTCACGAGACTTCAAAGTCAGTCGATCACCAATACTCAATTTTTTTTTTTAGCTATAATATGATCAATAAGATAGATAAGTTAATTATTTAATCATCTTTGTTTTCTAGCATCGTAAGAAGCCTATTTATAAATGATATTTAATTAACTTTTTCTAGTTCAAAAAGCCAAAGCATATATTATGTAGTGTCAGGAACATCTAAAGTAATCTTAAAATTCTAAAGAATTAATCATTCTCCCAAATAACTTTAGAAAAATATTTTACTCCTTTTTAAACCTTTAATATAACATAGCATATATTTTTTGTAATATACAAATAATTATTACTATTTAGAGACAAGTTCTTGAAGATGAGATCTTAAAAATAATAATTTTTTTAGAATGTAGAATTTATTCTTATTTGTAACTGACCCAAATTGAGACTCATGTGACATTTTATTTTTTGTCTGAATTCTGAATATATATGAATTAGTTTGAATTTTGAATAGACTTGAATGTTTGAATCTGAATGACATGTTTATTTTTTTGTCTGAATCAATAAAAATAAATACTAAGTTGTTTGTTTTTAAACTTAAAAAATCTGAGAACTAATACTTTTTACATTTATGCCCTTACAAATTATAAATGTTAAGCAAATAATAAACATCTCAAAGAATATAAATAAGATAATAGATTATCATAACATATATCATATTCAATTGAATACAACTCTTTAATATTCTATATCATATATGTTAATCAATTTTATAATAATTTATGATTTTTTATATGAAAATATTCATAATAAATATGAAAATAAATAATTCTAGTTTCAAAAAAAATAAAAAAGATAAAAATTATAATAGTCTACCACTATATATTAGCACAAGTTATATAGGGATAGATAATAATGCTAATTATTAAATCTTATTTAGATAAGGATGAAAATTAATTAATTAGATAGAGGTATTTCGAAGATTATCTTTTGATGATATTATTCAGTCTTTTTGGATTAAGCAAAAAGTTACAAAAATTAGTTTAATAACTTATTGACGTAATGGCTAAAGATTTTCATGAAGTTGAAATACAAAATTACTTAATTGATTAAAATTCAGTCAATTAACTTATTAAATAAAAAAAAGCCCCTAAAAGTTTTTATAATTACATGAATATTATTCTTATATATACTATTGCTGTAGAGAGGTTGTATTGTAATGGGTTTGAGTTTCCATAACCATAAAATTTTAACATTATCATATGATTAGGTTTTTGAGTTAATTTTTTTGTTACATTTGTTAGGAATTTTAATCATGTTGAAGATCTTGTAAGCAAAAATATCAAATAAATAAAAAATAAAAAATAGATGGAGAGTAAAACTGATCACACAACATAAGAAATTACATGGAAAACTCCTATACTGGAGAAAAACCACAGCCGCCAAGGATGGTAAGAGAAAAATCTACTAGATAAAAAATTATTACAATTACTCTAGTATTTTCCTCATACCAAAACACCAATAATACCTAATCTCTTAATAGATCTATTGTTTCTCCTACACTAGAAATTGTCTACTTGCAAAAAATTGATTGTTGTATTATATATCTAAACAAGTGAAACCCGACCTCCCTATATATAGTGTTTATTTCTTGTAGAAGAAGTGTTCATTTTCTTCTACTAGTTGTACTCTTCCTTTAATAAGTCAAGTCCTAAAGGAGAAATTACTTATTTTTTTATATAGTAATCATACTGAATAAGAAAACAACTAAATAAGAAAATCTTAGGAAATCTCAAAATTTAGGATTTACAATTACTCGTTTTAAAAAAGAGACATATTTCCTTATAATCTCCAACTTAGTGAATTTTTCAATTAGGCAACAAAACATGGTCCACTATGTAACCACATAATTACGTCGTCTCCACCCTATGTACTCCACCAAAATCATATTCACATAGGGCTTATGAGATTGGCTCCATTATAAGTAAAATCTTGTCCTCTATTCAACAATCATAATTGTCTACACTGAGAATCATCATACTCCACTTTATCCAAAATACAAATATTTAGCACATGTTGATCACATTGCTGAAAATACCCACTCTCATCTTTGGCTTCCTTGAGAGTCCTTAACCATTTACATAAAAATTTCACCGTACGTCTTGGATAAATGCCAAACCACATCTTGTACGCAAATCTTGTGGATTTGTTAGCAGTAACACATCCTCTTCCACAGCATTAGCGACTCGTCATGAGAATGTCATCATCATTTATTATAGGGGACCATTGTCTCTGACAGTGAAGAGAGACTTTGCTAGTGATATTGTCAATATTTTTATGTATTGACTTGGAGCCACTTGCTAAATTTGATATATTTACTTTCTGCAATCCTTTTTAAGGTGCCTAATTGTCAACACACCCAACATACTCTTTCTTTTTGGAGTTATTGTTATACTAAATACCAATTGTCAATGCTGAGTCATCAGAAGCTTCCTTGTTTCCAACCCCTAGCCTTCTTTCTTTTGAAAGAAGAGTCTTAATAACTATTTCCAGATCGACATTTTCCTTCCCATGCATTCAAGTAGGAAACAAATGCTTAAAAGAAGTTGGAAGAGACCATAATAGCCTGAGTGCCTTATCATCGTCCTCAATTTTAACTCCAATTACTTTTAGTTCTATCACGATGGCGTTGAGAACACTTAGATGATCAGAAATTTGTGTGCCTTTTAGTCATCTTAGCATATGAAACTACTCTTTAAGGTAAAAATGATTAGAGATACTCTTTGCCTGATACAAATTTTCTAGTCTTTCCCAAAGTTCTTTTGCCAAAGGATAAGTTTTCTTATATTCGCAATAACATTCTTTGCTAGATATAATCGTATAGCACTTATAGTTCTTTTATCCAATTCTTTCCAATCCTCATCACTCATAATAATAGATTTCCCAGAGCCATTACTAAAAGCAGGGGATGGATTGCCCTTCAAAGCCTTATATAGCTAGATTAAATTAATGCACCCTTAACTTGAATTCGCTACAAACCAAAATTGATTCTTCTATCAAAATTTTGACACTCAATCCTCACATGATCTGAAAATTTGTTTGCAGACATAATTGGTTTGTAGAACAATCTTTATCTCTGATACCATTTGCTAGGAAATTTTCATCCTGCCCAAGATCTTGCAGGCAAAAATATCAAACAAATACTAAATAGAAAATAGATAGAGAATAAAACTAATTATACAACACAATAATTTATGTGCAGAACTCCTACACCAGAGAAAAACCACATCCACCAAAAACAACGAGAGAAAAATTCACTATGTAAAAAAGTATTACAATCACTCTAGTATTTTCCTCACACATAAAATCCCAATCACACTTAATCTCTCAATAGACCTAATGTTTCTCTCATACTATAAATTGTCTTCTTGCAAAGGACTAATTTTTCATGTTATCTAAACAAGTGAACCCAACTTTCCTATATATATTGGTTATTTCTTATAAGATAAATATTCTTTTTCTTATACTAGTTGTACTCCTTGAATAAGTCAAGTCCCCTAGGGGAAATTTACATATTCTTTAAATAGGAATCCTACATAATAAGAAAACTACTAAATAAGAAAAGCCTAGGAAATATCCTAATTTCGGATTTATAAGTCCTCATTTCTAAAAAAAGAGACATTTTTTCTAATAATATTTACTTATGAGGATAAAAGTGTTGGGTGTTGTTTATTTAGTAATTTTTGCAAGACTGAAAAATCTTCAATTTTTATAGTGAACCCTACTTCCTTATTTCTTTCAAAACCATGATGCTCAAGCTTTTGGTAATCAATTGACAAAAACATTACCAATGGGCCTTTGACATAGTTGGAGAAATCGTTAGTGCAAGGGTTCGAACCTTCATTAAAGTAAATCTTCCCTCAATTATTAAAAATTTAGGGACTTCGGTAAATTAAAAATTTTCCGTTGTTGGCTTTATTATTTTTTTAATCTAGTTTGAGATAATTGTTGTTGCCCAATTTAAATACAAAATAAGAAAAGTAAAGTTAAAACATGGGATAATGATCGAATATGATTGTATTTTTTTATATTCCAATGAGAAAAACTAGTTTTTACTTTTTTTATTAATTAATGTCCTAAAAGAAGCAACATTATTGTAAAACAATATTATTGTAAAAACAAACAAAAAGAAACAAAACATAACTATAAGTATGTAACAAATTTAATAGTAGTTATTAGGTAAAATATGGGGGTCATTCGATGATGTTGTGACTAAAGTTACTGCATCAATACCGTAACTAAATATAAATTATGTCAATGAAATATAAAACTTGTAAATTTGACATAAAACCTGTAAATCAACGTTAGCTGTAAAATAAAATATAAATTTTAGAAATTAAACATAAGACTTGTAAATAGAAGGTAAAACGAAGAAATTAATATAAAATTGGTAAATTGATGTATTACTAGTAAATAAAACAAAAACTTGCAAATAAAATGTAAAACTCGTAAATCAACATTAAGTGCAAAATGAAACATAAATTTTAGAAATTAAATATAATATTTGTAAATGGAAGATAAAATTAGTAAATTAATATATTACTAGTAAACAAAATAAAAACTTATAGATATAACTTAAAACTAGTAAATCAACACTGTAAAATAAAACATTAATTTTGGAAATGAAACAAAAGATTTGTAAAGAAAAAGGTAAAATACATAAATTATTATAAAGGTGTAGTTACTAGTAAAGAAAATAAAAACTTACAAAGATAACATAAAACTAGTAAATCAATATTAAGTGTAAAATAAAATATATATTTTAAAAATGGAACATAAGACTTGTAAATGGAATGTAAAACAAGTAAATTAATATAAAACTAGTAAATTAATGTATTAATGTTAAATAAAACAAAAACTTACAAATATAACATAAAACAATTAAACCAACATTAACTGTAAAATAAAAACATAAATTTTGAAAATAGAACATAAGACTTGTAAAAGAAAGGTAAAATAAGTAAATTACTATAAAACTAGTAAATTGATGTATTATTGGTAAGTAAAATGAAACTTACAAATACAACATAAAATAAGTAAATCAACATTAAGTGCAAAATAAAGTATAAATTTTGTAGATTATGCCTAAAACTTAAGAATAATAGGTAAAATAACTAAATTAATATAAGAGTTACCGTAAAAAAAATTCCAATTGCAAAATAAAAACTCATTGTAATGTTTATTACCTTCTATGTTTATTGATTTTTTAAATTTAAATTGAATAATACTAGTTTTGTAGTTATGTAATACATGTGATGTTTTATTAAGGATGAAATTTATTCTCAAAATCGGATTTTAAAAAGATATTATTTTAATATCTTTTATAATTGTTTTAAGATGAGGTTATTTTGCATCTTTTTACACTTCCTAAACAACAACCCTAAATGGTCTCTAAGTACAAGTAAAAAGTTTGAAACTACATGAAGTATGCATAAGATTCAAAATTAGATATAATTTTATTGATATATCATATATGTGTCTACTAATATAAGAATTTTTATTTATTTAGTATTTGCTTGATCCATATCAAGATAAATAATTATGCTAAATTAACTTATGTAATAAATAGATATTATTATAGAAAATGGGAAAAAAGTATAAAAATATCCTATAATAAATATAGAATTTATGGTTGAACTAATTCAATAATACTTGTTCCACTTTTTTTTCAGTATAATTTTTTTTGTTTAGTTAATTAGTAATTTTCTTTTGTTTAATTAAAGAAAATATTTTTTGTAAATGAAAAAATATTTTTCCCTAAAATTCTGTAGAAACATTTTAATTACTTAAATAATTAATAATCTTGTATGAATTTACTAGTTTTACTTTACATTTATTAATTCTATGTATAATTTACAATATTTATGTTTATTACGGTATTGATGTTGTAATTTTCATTACGGCTTTATAGAATTTTCTAATGAATTATGTTAAATCTATTATGTAAATTATATTTATTTATTATTTTTATGAGATTTGTTGTTTTGATCACTGGTAGTTGACTTTAATGTTAGAACGTTGCCCAGGTCGTCAGAGTTTTCGTCTTCGGGACTTCTAAACTAGTTTGGAAGTCTAGAATTGCCATCTCTAGTTTCTCCGACCTTTCATAAGTATCTTGTCGAAAAAGACAACCAGATTTGATAAGATCGAATTGAATGTTAAATAACCATAGTAAAAATATCTTTAAAACTTTAATATATCAAAATTTCATACTTACCGCCTACAGGTCTAGAAATTTGGAATATGATTGAAGTAGTGATTTGTGTTAGATAGAAGGGTCCGGATATTGTCACTTCATGTTCTGTCATATTGTTGGCTTTCAAAGCATTGAGCCAAATCTTGGCATTTAAGCATTATCGAGTCATATGTAGTGCAAAGATTCCAACTTAATGAAAAATTTTCATGACTTTTAGTTAATTTTTCATGCTTGAGACATATCATTTTTCATAGTATTAATGTATAGGGACTAAATAAATAATTTTTCTTATTATTTTTATCTTTTTATTTTTTTCAAATTAACATTATTTATGTTTTATAGTTTTTATGAATATTTTTACATAAAAACATTGTAAATTACGAGAAAGGCTTAACCAGGAGTATGTTACATAGTTATACAATATTATATTTATTTATAATTTTTTGCCTTGATTTTCTTCTCCAAGTTCCTTTATGTATAATCAATCACTTCAATTTCCACATCTTTTAAAAGTCTTTAGAATTGGCGAAAACTTATATGATAAGTCCTTTTTTTAAAATCTATTTTAACATTCTTTTGCATATTGGTCTACACATCCAAAATTAAATTGGACATTTTTTGCATTTTGTAGAAAATTCTATTTTATTTAGAGCATAGCTATTTAAAACATATTTTAATAAAAGATAATAAAAACACATTCAAAATGATGACATTTTTTTCATTTATTTTCCAAAACACGCAAAAAAAAAAAAAAAAAGGTTGAGTGTGTTTTTGACACGCTTTTTCAGGTTTAATTCACTTAACATTTTCTACACGGCTAGAAATTAAAGTTGATTTTTTTTTTTTTTTTTTTGTGTGGCGGCCAGTGGAATCCAGACGTTTTAATTAACGTTCTTTGACTTTACATTACATGTAAAAATTCCAAACTTCCAATGAAACGTTTAGGTAGTGGCGTCAACTCGCTTAGAAAATCAATGATTATTTTTTGGAGGTTAAAGAATAATTTTTGTTAAATCCATTATTTATAAAGTTAGTATTTTATGATAAGTTTAATTAAATTAGAATTTTATTTATTGTATATCTTGTAATAGAGATTAATTTATTAGTTCCCTAATTTAGTGATATTCCAATTTATTAGGATTATTTGTTTCCTAGTTTTAATAGATGTCAAATTTAGCAAGTCAATTAATGATATGATTCTATAATTGGCGTGTAAAATTTATTTAGAGGAAGAAGTTAGTTCAAATATGAAGTTTATTAAATACTCTAGATATTTCTTAGGAGACAAGTAAGGAAAAAATATCAGATTTATTTCGGTTAAGATTCATAAGAATTATGAGAAAAAAGAAATTCTTATTTAGAAAGAATCAAAATTTTTTAAGACTTGCAAGTTTTGTAAAACCCTAGTGATTATATAAAGAGAGATATTTCACAATTGAAGAAGTACAACACAAAGCATGAAGCAAAGAAGCAAAATTTGACCTCCTCCCTAGAGAATCCGAATTTGGCACATAATGTTGTGTTGATTTGTTTTCGTATTTTCTTCATTCAAAGTCTTGTAATGAGACTATTTCTTTTCATCTATGTGGATCTTGGGTTACTATACATTTTAGAATCGAAGAATTGTTATTGATCACTTTGCGAAGTACCTTGAGGATCGTGGATCAAGAGGGGTAGCAGTTATTTAAAAAAAGCAGATTCAGTTTAAGGTTAAATAAGCTTTATGGTTATAAACTATAAGTAAGAGTCTTAAGTTTAGCAAATCCATAAGTTGTAACATCTAAACTTAGTGAATTACTTTTCATCTGGGCATGGCCTCATGTAGGGATGGCAAAATCCGGGTTTGAATCCAAGTTTTGCCTTCCCAGTTCCGGACCCGGATCTAAACTCGGATATTTTTCATCTGGGTCCGGACCTGGTTAAACTCGAAAAAATCCGGGTTTATAACCCGAATGATTGTTAAATGCAATTTCCCATCTCTTTCTTCAGTGAAGAATTCCTTTCTAATCTTCCATCTATTAAAACCAACAATGGAAAATAATTCAAAATCAAATACTTAGAAATAAAATCCAAGATACCAGATTACACAAATTCAATTATCAAAGATAATCATGATGTCTCGACCATGATGATGACAAATTTGGCAATGAATGATGATGACAGATTGGGCTTTGTGGGGTTAGGTCAAGAAAAGAGGGAGGATATGGCGGCTGAATTTTTTTTTTCCTTCCAAATCACAAATGAACAAACAACTGGGGAAGGTGTAAATGAAGAAGCAGAGACAAACACATTCATAAGTGGCCGTCACTTTATCAACAAAGAAGTTGCCAAGGACAAAGCAAAACACCTGGGTGTAGAAGTGTTGGCGGCCAAAATCGAGATCCTGATTCGCGAAGGTGGACAAACAATGGCCAAAACTCGTGACATAGCTGGACAAATGGTAGCTGATGATGAAGATGAACATGAACACGGCGAAACGATAATGAGCAACGATGATGATTTGTTAAAAAGAAGGACTAAAGAGAGAGAGCAAATGTTTGTTTGGCTGTCGTGGCTGTGGATAAAGGTTGTTGATTTTTTCTAATTTTTCTATTTATTTTAAAATGATTTAAAATTTAATATTAAAATAGTTATCCGGGTCCGGGTTCCGGATATGCGAGTTTACCCAAATCCTAATCTGGACCCGGAAACGTCCAGGTTGAAAATATTGAATCTGGATACCGGATTGTATTCACTCCGGTACGAGTTGAGCCCGGCCTCGAGTTTCCGAGTTCATCCGGGTACAGGTTAAATTGCCATCCCTAGCCTCGTGGATGTAAAATTGATTAATTCGAACCAAGTAAAAATCTATGTGCCGTTTAATTTCTGCAATTTATTGTATTTTGAAAAATTAATATTTTTATGTGGATGAACAGTAACAGTAAACAATAACTTTAAACAGTAATGACAAATAGTAACTGTGAACAATATTTTCAAAAATTAATTAAGTTATTAATTCTAGGGTTTTAATTTCCTACATCTATTTACAATAGATCTAAATTCTTTTCAATTTTAAAAAATTAAAATAAATTTTAAAAAAATTACTTTTAGTAAAATTAGTCTATCTTACAATAAATTTTGGGCAAAAAAAGAGTATCTTTTTAAAATCTAATTTTGAGAATTAATTTTACACTTATTACAATTCTATATATATCCTCTTCGTATATTATAAAAATCCAAATTAGACTTATTTCATTAGGAAATAAAATTAAGAAATTTGAATCGATGAATATTATTACCAATAATATTGAGCTAACAAAAAAAATAAAAAAATTATTTAGTTATCAATTATAATAAGTACACAACAAAAAAATATATATACGTTTATAAATGTGTTTAAATAGTTTTTATTCAATGTTATGCCTATTTTAGTTATTTGCATTCCGATAATAATTTAATAGTAAGATTAATAAACACATAAGAATACTTTTTAAACTCACATAACTTTTGAAAATTAATTTTACTAAATATTTAATTGATTTTTTCATACTTGATTATTTCTACAATATAACTAATAACAATTATTTTAAAAGATATAACATTACCAAATTGACCATAATGGGAAAATCGATTATAAATCCTCTACAATTTATATCCTTAGATTCAATTTTCAACAAGAGATCACCTGTAAACACCATCACTACTTCTTATTTGAAGAGCCACATTAGTGTTAAACATTTCAAAGGCCACTTTAATTAAGATTCTTTAAATAAAATGTGCTTCTCACTCTTAATTATTACCAAATGAGTTTTTCCCTCTTCTACTAATGTTTTATTATTTTTATTAGCGAGAAATATCTATAATTACTATTTATTTTTCTTTTTAAAAAATAATAGCTATTTAATGGTATTTTTTAGCTTATTAAATATTATTAAACTCGTACACATCTCAGTGCAAATATTTTTCTTCAAATTTATGTTTTCAACTAGTTTTGTAACTAATATTACATGTTTAATTTATTAATTACTATTTTTTTAATTAACATGCATTAAATTAAAAATGACAAATTAAACATAACGAGGAAAACATATTAAGAGCATATCAATAGAATTATTAAAAGATAAACATATTTAAAACATCATCATCATCATTATTGTTATTGTTGTCACCATGATCATCCTCACAATCATTGTCATTGTCATCCTCGCGAGCATCATGTAAAACAACAACTGCGACAACAATAACAACAACGAAAACCACAATGACCACCGCAATGAACCATAAAAATAACCACATCCACAGCGACAACCACAACAATAGCAACAACCAAAACCATAAAAACAACAATGACAACAAAAATCACAGCAACAACAGTAACAACAACAACAACAACAACGGCAATGACAACAACAACAACAATGACAAACCACAACAACAATAACAACCACAATGACAACCACAACAACAACCACAATGACAACCATACGACAATGACAACCACAACAGCAACCACAATCGCAACTACAACCACAACTACAACAACAACCAAAATGACATCCAAAACAAAAACAACAACAACCACAACAACAATGATGACAAAAATGACGACAACAATGAAAACAACAACACCAACAACAACAATGATGACAAAAATGACGACAACAATGAAAACAACAACAACAACAACAACAATGAAATTTCTTAGCAACAAATATTTGGTTAAATTAGCTGCAATGGTAAAATGGAAGGTAATTAAATTTGGTGAAGGAAAGATTTGATTAAAATAATATTAAATTGTATTATTTGAATAAGCTTTTGGAGGAGAGTTTAGTTTTCATTCTATTGATCACATAGATAAGTAAATAGAAATTTGAATGGTAAAATTTAAAGAGTCTCTTGGTGATACTCTAAACAATACATTATATAGAGATCAAATTTCAAGTAGTAGGGACTTAAAAGATAGTCAATTACCAAAACTAAAAGTTACTTAAGACTCCTTAGAGTAATGATAGATATTCCAAAATTTGTATTCCAAATCTTAAATGATGATGTGACATATGATCTGTCATTTGTTAAGTAGTTGATTTTGATAAAAGTTCTTAGTAAATTAATTGTATTACACTACTATAAAAATGGTATTTACTGATATTTAGTTCATGGCACTTTATTAAAAACTATCAGTATTTACATACATATGGACCATTTTCTGTGTTTAACATACAAGTATCACAAATTACTGATGTGATAGTGTTAATAAGTTAGACATAAGAAATTTCTGATACTAAGATATCAGTAAAAAAAAATCAAAACAATTCTATTCTTGTCCCAATTAGAACTCAAACCCAAGACCTCTCAAAAGTCACGCTTCTCAGTTAAAAAAACAATAATATAATACAAAAAATGTATATATAGAAAATAAAAAAGCCCTAAGTCGGCAAATCCTTAAATCTAATCAAAGTCAACTTCATATTCTAAACTCTCTCTCTCTCTAAGTCTCAGCAGCCACGGTCTCTCTCTCCAGCACGTCGTCAGTCATCCAATTTTTCATTAGCCAGTGCATCGTGACCGTTAGCCTATGTGTAGTGAGGGAGCGCGTTGCCATTCCCTAGCTAGTCTTCCGCACAACATCCACACTATGTCCAATCATCGACGATTCGTGCTTTGCCTCACGGTGCGTTCGCCGTGTCATGGCAGTTGTCACTCGGTAGCTCAGCTAGTCTCGCGTCCTCACAGTTGTCACTTGTTAGCCAATGGTCGTCATCACGGTCGTCTACTACTGTTATTTTGTAATTTGAATTTTCATTCATAATAAAGGTATAATATTAGAAAAATTATTTTAATTTATTTGATTTGTGTATTAATGTATTGGATTGAAATCGGCTACTTGGTTAAAAAAATTCTGAAATTCTTTCATTTGTGTATTTGATATCATTCTTGTTTAAGAAGCACGCGTTTCACTAGTTGATTTCATTTAGTCCCGTGTTTTTCTTGGTTGTTTTATCTGGCAGAGAAGAGTAAAAGGCTTTTGAAACCTTAATTTTTTTTAACTTTTTTGGGGAAAATAGCGTAAGAATAATATTAATGTTGGAAAACTTTTCTCTTTAAAAGCATATGTGTTTATTTAATTGTAATAAACAATTTTTTTGATTAATCAAATAAATGAGATATTTTATTTAAGTATCTTAGTCACATTAATATTTTGAGTAAAATCCATTTAATCATATTATATGTATTTATGTGATCACCATGTAGATTCATAAAAGACATAAATACAAGTTATCTTATAATTAAATAAATTAAGTTCGTAGTTGATAAATAAAGTTAGACACTTTATTTAGGTATAGATTATAATAAATTCATTGAATAATTTGTCTTAATCATATATGAATTTATTGATGTAGTATGATTACATTAAACATGATCACATATGAGATTTAATTAACTTTGTAATAATTATCAGACTTATTAAATCTCATAGGCATTGATTTTATTGTAATCTTAATCTTGAGTTAGTTCTAATTTCATGATTATAATTGTTATTCCATTTGAGTTACAAATGGGCACGACACAAACTTGTAGTCAAGATTACCTGGTATCTTGGTGGGAGCATTTATGAGTATTGAAGTTATAGATTAACAATATAGAATTTGTACAACACATCTCTTTATGGGTTTTCAGCACTTGATCATAGAATTCTTTGGTCAGAGTGTGTCAACATGTTTCATATGTTGAAAATGATCATAGAGAAAACCAGTAAGGATTAAGGAACAAGATGTAATTAAATTGATTGGATAATTGAGATATCGATTTAATAAATTATGTGATACAAATGATTATGCAGCAAAGAGATTAATGTGGCTTACGACGAATTATTATTCAAGCATACAATTATGAAAACCAGTTCCAATCTTATAGTGGAGTAGGGTTGGAATTAAATGATTAGATTTTTTCATTTTACAGGCTTATTTGTTGTAGCCACTATTGTATGTTCCCTAATGATCCCCGAGTTAACTCATTTAATTGACTGCACCACTACTAAACCTAAAAACAAGAAAACTGGCATATTATGTGATAAACTTAATTATAATATTTGTTAAGACCTTATGTGTTATATTCATGTGCAAATAGGGCTTTGTGTTATTTTATAATGTGAGCCCCAAAGTGGTTACACGTGATCTCTACTTTCACGTAAGTGGAGAGATAATATTAAATTCAAAACATTTATTATTTTCAATTATAATAAAAGATAATACATATCTAGGATTTTACAAGAAATATTATACAAATGTATTTTTCTTAAGAAGAAAATACACGGGATTCCAAAATACACGTTTTAAGAAAAACACTACAAAAGAGGCCGATTGTTTTGGAAGTAGTGAAATGGACGCCCACACGTCCAACGCTTATCAAACTTAAGTCATAGCCTGTAAGATTATTTGGTGACGGATCGTGATCTAACAAGAGTGGTGATGACGGATCGTGATCTAATAGGAGTAGTGGCGACGGATCATGATCTAGAAACCAAGATTACTTCAGCGAAACAGCAAAGTCGGATTGTCGAGGTATGATTTTCTAGATTACGGAGTCTTATGTATTGTTTGAGATTTGTCCTAAATTTTTTGTGAAAAAAAATTGAATTTTTACTAACAATTAGTATCAGAGTCATCTCATATTAATATATAAGAATATCGTATGAAATCAATCTTGATATTTATGTATCAGAGTGACACAATTTATTTAGATATATATTATTTTTTTAATATACGAATAAAGCATGCTTTTGATTTGTCTTAATTTATGGTTAGATTCTTTATTGTATTTTTCCTTTAGATCTATAACAAGAGGACTGATTTTTCATCACCATGTTACCCTCTTGATTTAATTTACTATTATAGAAATTTTGTAAACCAAAATTGGCCTAGGAAATTTGTAAATCATCGTAAAGTATTTGTAAATCACTGAAGAATAATCACGGGATGAAGAGATCAAAGGAACGAAGGCTGGAAATTTCAGCAACAACCACCAACCAGTGCACTCGTTGCAAGCATCGTGCAGCGCCCTCTGCTCGCAGCACTCGATACAAGCAATGCCCGCTGCAAGCGCATCCCAGCAGTGTATGTGTAGTAGACAGCGCGCGCGGCCCACGTGGTTAGCAGCGCGGTTTAGGGCTGGTATGGACTTTAGGGTTTTAATAGTTTTTATCGTTGAAATCACTATAGTTCCATGGTTTTATCTTTTGGGCAGACAAGTTTCATACTTATGCATTTAAGTCCAAAAATAGTTTTGAGTTTAATGAATCATAGTTTCAGGTCCAATTGAAATTGGGCTTCATGGATTAAAATGCATAGACAAAGTTTAACACATTAAATTTATTTTTGGTCCAAAAGTTTTATTAAAATAATAAAAAAATTATTTATTTTCTTTCAAAATTAAAATTGGATCAATAATAAATTTAAAAGCCCAATTTCCCCTAGTCTATTAACAAAGATAAGCTTATGGAAGATAGACATTGACAAGAAGCCCAATGAAGATTAGGCTTAGAGTTAATGTATTTTTTTCATTTTAGGAAAGCCATGAATTAAGATTATTTAATTAATTTTTTCTATATGTTATGTTTTGGATGATAACATGCCATGATAACATGTCATATAGAATCGGCAGTGTCGCTCTATGCATAATGATACATGTCATTAAGAAATTATGAATCTCATTATATTGTTTGCAATTTGCAAATGCTTAATAATATTGGATAGCATCTAGATAATATTATAGGAAGCATGCAATTAACAATATATAATCAATGTATGTTTTAAAAAGAGAAATCCAATTTTAAAATATTGAGAGAGAGAGGGAAAATTCAAAATAATTTTTTCCACCGGCTCCATTGTTAGTTCAATAATAAAATTATATATATACCTCGACTTCATGATACGGTGATGCTCCCTTCGGAGGGTATATATATTAGATATTTTATTTAATTAACTTCTTCAAAGATAAAATTGAAATATTTTTCAATCGATTGATCACCCCAATGATCACTATTTATATGAAAAGTACATAGATTGAAACAATGGTTATACACTCAACTAAAATTTGTTATTAACCTTTCCAACGAAGCTTTGTTAACAAATTTAGCCTAAAAGGATAACGATAATTATTTATCATATCTGTACATGAAAGTAAATAATCTAATGAATAATTGGGTCTGGTAAGTGTAGACATGACTTCCCTAACGGATAGTTTGTTAAGGCGATACTAGATTATTATTATAATAAATTAAAATGAATTTATGGTTTTTGTATTTTTTATTCTTTATTGTAAATATTATATCAAATTATTTATGCATGGACGTTTTTATTTTTTAGAAAATGTCTTCCCTGAGCTCACTTACTATTATTCTGAATCAAAATAAACTCACCGGCGAGAACTATAAAGATTGGAAAAGAAAGCTATTCATTATCCTGATTGCTGAAAATTATAAATATTTCTTAACCCAGCCACGCCCTTCAGTTTCAGCGGAAAATGCTCATAGAAATCAGATGAGGCTTTTTGAGAAATGGCAAAAGGCCAATGAAATGGCAAAATGGTACATTTTAGCCTCGATTTTTAATATTCTACAGACCAAACACCAGAACTTGGAGACTGCCATTGAAATAATAGATAATCTCCAAGAGATTTTCGGGCAGAGTACTCGCTCCGTAAGACAAGCAGCGCTGAAAGGTATTATGAACCTCAAAATGGGGAAGGGCACAAGAGTTCGTGATCATGTCCTTAAAATGATGGACTATTTAAATGAGGTTGAGATTCAGGGAGCACAAATCGATGATAACTCAAAGATTGACATGGTGCTAGAATCTCTACCAGAAACATTTAAGGAGTTTAAGGTCCATTACAACATGAACAAAAGAAACATGACCTTAACTGAATTGATGAAGAACTCTATTCTACTGAAGAGATCTATCGTGCTGAGAAATCTCTAGGAACCATAAATACTGCTGAAAAATGTTATTTTCTGGACCTAAGCCAAAAGGCAAAGGTAAGAAGAAAGCTGGGAAAAAAAGACAATCTACCAAACAAGATGGCAAACCGAAAGGTAAATACTTCAAGTGTGGACAGAAAGGTCACTAGAAAAAAGATTGCTCAAAGATTGTGAAATCAAATATAGGAAATCTTTTTGTGATTAAGGCCTATTTAGTTCAGAATCCTATTGATACTTGGGTATTGGATTTGGGAGCAACTAATTATACTCGTAATTCACTTTATTGGTTTCAAAAAATTAGGAAACTAAGTGAAGGAAGAGTCAAGCTACAGTTAGGGACAAGACAGTTCGTGCCAGCAGTGAAGATTAGATCTGTTTTATTATCTTTTAATATTGAGATTTTAGTTTTGAATAATTGTCTTTATGTTCCAGACATTACGAGAAATTTAATTTCAGTAGCTTGTTTATCAAAGCAATGGTACACTATAAATTTTGGGTCCTCTGTTTCTATTTTTTTATAATAAGAGACTTATTTGTTCTGGTACATTGGAAGAAATTTATATCATTTAAGTCATATGATCCATTCTTCGCATGAAACAATGATCAATAATGTTGAGTTTTACCCCTCAAGGTTTAATAAAAGGTGATCTTTTGGGGACGGCGATACGTAACACCCAAAAGATAAACTAATTAGGCTCAAAGGCATGTCGTTTTAAAGGATAAGAGTGCTAACCTTATAGTGCAACATACCGAGTGCTCTAATAAAGCTATTTTGTACTTCTTAAGTTTCATTTAAAAATTAATATGGTCATCTATGTGCATAATAGTTTATATATGTATCAAAGTGTTATTTTACTAGGTATTAGCTCATGCAGTCCTTATATTGTTTTAAAGGTTTCATGAGGTCTAAATGAAAACTATTTTCAATAGTGTTAAATAGAATTAAGCTATGAAAATTTTATTAAAAAGCCTTATATGTTAATATACTCCCTGTAAAATTTAAGATCTACCAGTGAAGAAATAATTTACAAGCATTGTCATTACAAATAAAAACAACTCCACCGTCCAGCTCCTTGAAGCTAGAAAACTAGCCTTTGTTAGGACGCATATGATAAGTACAACCCAAATCCAAAATCCAGTTATCTTAGTGACACGTCAACATCATGCCAACCAAACGACAGTCTGACTCCTCATCATGCTCTGCTATACAGGCATTAAAAATAGTCTTACCCTTTTGTAACTTAGGACAATTCTTTTTCTAATGTCATTTCTCGTGACAAAAAACGCATTTATCTTTGGTAGACCTCTCTTTAGACTTTCTCTCTTTTTTTTTCCATGTTTGCAATTTTTTGAATGACCTCTCGCTGTCAATTCTTTTGCAACGGTATCTTTTTAATCTTTTATGTCTTTTTTTTTCTCATAGTTGTACAATGCACTACATACATCATCGAACATGACACTGTCCTTCCCAGGAAGCAAAGTAAGGTGAGATGATCATATTCATCAGGAAGGGAATTCAACAGTACAATCCCTTATCTTCATCTTTAAATTTTTTATCAAAATTTAGCAAATTTGCATATATTTTGTTGAATGAGTTTATATGGTCATTCATTAACAGACCAGGTGCATATGTGAATCAATAGAGTTTTTTCTTCATATAAAGCCTATTTTCAAGGCTTTTTTTCATGTACTTTCTTCCAGATTCTTTTATAATTTCTTTGTTGATGTCTCTCTTATGACATAGTATTTCTAATCTTTAAGCAAACATAGGCAAACAATACCACATGTATGTCTATTGATCTTTATCCACTTATTGTTATCCATCTTATCAGGTTTTTCTTCAAGGGACATCTAACACTTCACATTACCATATACCAAAATTATTGGCACCGTCAAATTTCTCCACTTCAAATTTCGCATTCGTCACAGTAGTTCGTGTTGATAAAGATGAAAAGGACGCCTCCATCTCTTTTCAAAATTAATTAACCCGAATGAATGTCTTCTTGTTTATTTGTGTAGATAATGCACCAAGAAAGTTCCTAGGAGAATAGATGGGTCATAACAATCCTACTTAAAATCCAGACTCCTTAGACTCTTATTGTATTGTTGACAGAACTTTCGTAGACATGCATTTATCCATACAACTACAATATAGGCTCCTAATACTCCCAAGTATGAATTGTTGGCTCCACCATATTCGTGAACAGCATCGTATACGTGAACAATTGGTATATGTGAACAGTATCGTATTCCCCAAGCATGAACTGTCTAGTTTGATAGCAATTGTTGCAAAATTGCGAGTTGAGAAATTATTAATATTACGGTGACTGCAACTTCTGCAGAAATGTAAATGTGGTGATAAACAAATGTAAAGAAAATAAGACTCAACAATTCATGTGGTTCGACGTAAAGCCTACGTCCATAAGCAAAGACTGAAAGATAATTTTACTAACAAAGCGAAATTTATAAAATTAGGAAAAAAAACTCTCAAAACCCACAACCCCAATACACCCAATTATATCCTTACTAGAACACTCAAGTAAAAACTCTCTCAAATCTCTCGAATTGCATCACTTGCAGTTGCTTTCAAATGTGGGATGGATTACAAATGCATTCTCCTTCTCTATTTATAGGCAAAGCTTACAATATGGATGCATGGAAAAAACTTGGCCATCTTTCAATTTTAATGGCTTAAGTGTTGACTTTGGTGAAGAGCAAGAAATTAAATTTCATGCTAGCGCATGCAATTGCAGTCAAAAGTTGCTAGCCATATACATAAGCTTCGGTGCTGACTTTTCAACAATATACATTTGAGAATTATTGAAAAAATAAATTGTATGCCGCCAAAAATTTTTAGAATTTTTTAGTTTTACATATGTTTAAAAGAATTAGGATATATTTTACATTTGTACTAAGAAGATTTTATGTAAAATATTCTAAAATTTAATATTTATATATTTTTCTAGGGATTAATAAATTTTTTTTCACAACTTATAATTTAAATTAATCATCAAAAGAATTAATAAAATGCAGCACCAAACATATGATAAGTGAAAGGTATTGAAATACAATATAGCATCAAATGTTGTACAATATTAATATAATACAATACTAATAAAATACAGTCTAATGCAATACACTGTATATAAAATAATACAATACAATACAATACAGTATGCTAAACGCACCCTCATGGGTTTTATTTTATTTTCTCGTTATATTCGGATGATCTCACAGATGAGATGATAAGTTACATTTATAAAATTTGAAGAGCAAATAAACGACACCACACATTATAGTTACGTGGACAAATATTAAACCTTATTTAATTTATAGTAAAATTTGGTTTCTCTGCAAAACAGATTTAGCACTAGTTTGCAGGATGGATATATTAATTAACTAGTAGTCGTGGGAGTAGTACTTGGAGGATCTGGCACATAATCCTCGAGCTTCCAGAAGCCGTTATCCAATTGAACCATGCTCTTGTTCTTGACAGCCCACCAATTTGGTGGTACCCCATATTTAACCTCTAAAAGATCCAATCCTTTGTTAACAAGTGCAATATCGCGATCAATTGCCAACTCGAAATCATCATCATCGTCATCCCCTTTTGGCTTCCCTGCAATTCCATGCAGATAATTCTCCAAATTATGCAAAACTGAAGCAACTGATGGCTTCTTTACGTATGTTGATTTTGTGGTGTCGATTTTCAACTCTTGTCCCACGTGAACATAACCCATGGCAATGGGCGGAAGATAAGGAGGCGGAAGATCAGGAACGATGTCGTGTTTATTTGTAACGCGTAAGAGGTGAAGATGATTCAGATCTTCGAATACAGTCTTGAAGGCTGAGTTCCCAACGCGGGGGCTAGCAAACACGATGGCTGTCACCATGCATCCTGATGCTGCGTCTGATCCTGTGGGTTTGTTATATCCGTTGGCAACTAAATCTGCTGCATTCAGTGTTGCAAGTGCCGAACCCAGGCTGTGGCCTATCACTGTAATGCTCATTTCCTCTTCCTTGTATTTGTCCACCAGTGTCCTTACTGCACTTCGAACCTACTTCCACAAATTAATATATATAAATAACAGGATTAATTTCAGATTATTGGTCGTGAATTGATTATTTTTCAAGCACTCTTCTTATTTTCAAAAACTTTAATTTATCTTCTATTTTTGTTAAGAAGATTAAAGAAAATTATCTATCAATTTTTATTTTTCTTTTATTTTTGAATAAAAATCAGAGTAACTTGAGATTTTTAAAAATAAAAAAAAATCTAAAAATAAGTAGTTCACGAACGTGATCTAATATTTACCATAAATAAAATTAAAAATCTGATCTAACTCTCACTATTTTAAGAATAGCCGTTAACACACACCTTTTAACAAAAATATAACTCGATTCTCACGTATTATCTCAGTTTACTTTTAAATGTGACATACTATTGTCAACATAAAAAAATGAAAAATGCGGTTTACAAAAGTTTAGAAGATACACTCAAATAAATGAACAAAAAAATAGCGACTAACATTTTAAATAATGAAAAAATGCACTTCAATTGCCGAAAGAAAAAATCAAAACCCATTCAAATCATTGACTACCTCACGGCAGTAATCAATTCACCCATTGCACTCTCACTCTCACTCTCACGCCGGCATCCGCCTATTTAATCACTCCGACGAACTGTCCACGTACTCCATCGCCGGCATCGTATCTTTATTTTGTGTAATATTTTGTAATCATTTGTGTGCAAATAGCAGCACTCATAAAAAAAACCAATGTCATTTTACTAAATAAATTATTATATTTTTTTCTTTTCTTTTATTTTCTACAGCCACTAAATGACTTTATTTTAACCATTATTACAAGGTTATTCCAAAAAAAAAAACTCTCTTGTCTCTTTCAAATTGTCAAACTCTCGTATCCTATGTCTTACCAATAAAACTCTTTTGAGATTTTAAAAACTTTATGCCGTGTGTTTGCCTTTACATTTACTATTCTTATCTTATATTTGACCCGTCATTTTGGTATTTATTAATTAGTGATTATAAAAATAAAAATAATAAAATGATACATCTACACCGCACATCACTAATAATGTACGGCAGATTTTTTAAAACAAACAAAAGCAACATGAATAGAGAGAATCCATCTCTTATTTTTACTTATTAATCATCAATAAAATCGTGCACGTGTCTTTTTTCGTTTTTTCTCAGGAAAAGTTCGGATCATGCATGTTTCTACTCTACCTGATCTTTGGCACTGGACTTATTGTAGGTGGAGGCTGAGTCAGATTTGACGTAGAGAGAATGAAAACCAGAGTGCACCTCAGGAGTAGGACCATAAGTGTCTTCAAATATGTCGGAAGCTGCAGTAAGAGAGAATTCAATATCTTTGAACCACTCAGCAGCCGATTGAGTTCCTCTCCACGAAATCAAAATGTCTCTTCTTCCTAACACAGCCTTTCCTTCATCAGTGGCCACAGCAACGTACCCAATCCAAGCGGATTGGTCAGGAAGAAGCCACTCCAAGAAATCAGTATCTGATCTTGCGTATAAATAATTGGTGACAATGTATTTGTATGGATTGCCATTTTGTAAGGCTACATTCGAGAACAAAGCTTCTGGTGCATAACGAGGAAATCCGTACATCTTAGAAGTGGTCTCGCCATTGAAAGAATCATAAATAGTTTGAACTCTTTCACCATAATGAATTATATAGCGCCGGAGATTAATATTGAGAGGGTTCAATAAACCATCCCAGTTGTTGTTGCCACTCAACTCCTTCCAATTGTCTGCTATGCTAGTCCCACCCATTATTTCGTTCTTGTTGTAACTTGTGAGGATGTCGCAACTAGACTCACACTAATTTGCTTGCCTTTTATAGAATGCTACCCCTAAAGTGCCACACGAGACACACTTAATTTATACATAAACACGTGAAATTAATATCTTGCATGGGTTGTTTTACAAGGAGATCATCAATTTCCCATTACTAAAATTAATAATACCACTTATCTCCATACTATTTTCATAATAGTATAAGAAAATAATCTTTTTGTGAAAATCACCACCTAAAATCTAGGAAGATTCATGTTGTGTCACAAAAAATTAATAAACAAATATGCAGAAGCATACCTGAATCTATAATAATTAATTATTCTATAAAATTATGTAGTTTGTCTTCAAGATCAACATGTTAACCAATAGAATCCTTTAAATTTCTCTCTGTACTCTCTATGATGATGGGGTGTACATAGAAAAAAAATAATATGTTACGTGTGATTTGGTAACCATAACCCCTTATATAGACAACTTTTTTGTTATCTTTAGTATTCCTATTTTAGACTATTATAAAAATAAAAATTATCCTCACGTCTCTATGCATTAAAGGCCTACATCTTGGATTCCAAATTATCGAAAACCTTAATAGATCACTTATAATTGAGCTTAACTTTATATGATAGTTCGCAATACATAGTTATTCATATATGAGACCAACATTGGATTAAGAATTCAACAAATATTCAAACTCCCTAGCATTAAAAAAAAAGATATATGGATCGTTTTCTTGGTATTTTATCTAAGGAATAAAAATTATATACTTATTATATGAAAAATTGTTTAAAAATAACAAAATGTCTTATTGTTAAATTAATTTTATTTACATTAAAGCATATATTTCTTATTTTTAGTCTTTAAATTTTTTATTTTAATTTCTATTTATATTATTTATTTAATTAATAGTAAATATGAATAAAAATATATTTGAAAATGAAGATCATACTGTTAAATCATGGTATCAACGGGATTATTGTTTATTATAAAAATTATACAAAATAAATGATATATATTAATTTCAATATGAAAAACTGACAATCTCTCTAATTTTATATCCTAACTATAAAAATAGTACATTTCACTATTTTTGTGTTATTGTTGTCAGTTGTGCTATTAATTGACTTGTATAATACCAATATTGTCTTTAATGAATCACTTTAAAAGGATAAAAATAAATATAAAAGTAGGAACTGTTAATTTTTTTAAATGAATAAAAAATATGTAGATATTTATTCGTTTCAAAAGACCACTTTACCTTTTAGATTATCTATTATATTACAATTTTGGGTAAGATTATATGTGTGTGGCCATCATTTGACTAACTATAGTACTAACATATATAGATGTAGTAATATTTTTTTTCCCTTAGCTAACATGTAAAAATGTTACTTTCAATAATTAAGTGATACGTTATAGTCATGTGTTATTTTGGCATAGTTAGAGTAGTAAAAAGATGATAACCATTTTCTAATTAATTACTCCCTGGCATTTTTGTGTGCATTAGTAGATAGTATTTGTTTCATACGAGGATTTTGTTTTGGGTTCACATATAATAGAAAGATCTTGTGTCATGCAGTCAATGAAAAATCTATATTGAGTGTGAATAATAATCATTTCAAATGAGGAAAAGGCCTTGATACCTTTAGGGCTTGCTCAAATGTATGGACAACATTTTTTTTAATATTTTTATATCCTTGACTATAATAACTACAGTAAAATCTCCAAATATAAATACTTTATATAGGAATAATCTCTTCAAAATAATAAAAAATTGTGATCTCAACTTGGAATCAGTTATAATTAAGAATAAACTCCACATTATAATAAATTATATTTTTTGTAGGTCTCGTCTTAAATAAACTTACCTCCACATGGTAATAATATTTTTAAAATATATGTTATGTTATATTAAATAATTAAGATGGAACAAAATATCTTTTTAAAGTTGTTTGTAACAATGATTTGTTCTTTAAAGTTGTAACCACATCTTTCAACTTGCAGGTATGTATTAATTGGTCAGCATAGGCATCTTGTTGTTGAAGCCAAAATATTTCTAGCATCTCAAGTATGTTTGTAACTTCCTGATATGAAACTTTTATATTTATGTATTGTCATCCTCAGGATTACCCCCTTTCTCTTCTTGTCTAATTGCATCGATGATTTCTTCTTCAGTTAAAACATACTCGACTTGTTGTTTACTTGGATGATTGATGAAGACATTTATATCCATTTGATTATTAATAATGACATAATTTACCTCTATATTACTTGCATTAGGGATAATTAAGGAAAGATAATAATTTTTGTACTATATCTCTATTGAGTTATAACCACTTTATAAGAATAAATTTCTTCAGTCCCAACAATATGATTATATAGAGGTTTTATTGTAAAATGATTAACTTTAAAAAAAATTATCAATAGGCGAGACCTCATTTTAATAAAAAAATAATTACTATACTAGCCCTTAGTCATTATTGCTTAGAAACGTTTTTAATAAGAAAGTCATTATTCTGACTAATTAGAGAAGGTGCCCACATTGAATTAGAAGCATCATGACTATGATTGTTAAAGTAAAGAATATTAAAGTCAAATAATGTGGATGGTACGAGTGGAAGGTGAAATGATCAATTAATATAAATCATGAATAAGTGAAAAAACGATGATGGAACTAGACACCTAAGGACCAAGAACCATTATGGGACCACGGACCATACATTATGGGACCACAAACCTTAAGTCCATGAGACAATGGACTAAACACTAGAAATTTGAAACCAGGAATCATGGACCATACATCCATAAGACCATGGCCCATACATTATGGGATCACAAACCATAAGTCCATGAGACAATGGACTAGACATTAGAAATTTGAAACTATGAATCATGGACCATACATCCATGAGACCATGGACCATACATTAAGGTATCACAAACCACAAGTCCATGAGACAATGGACCAAATACCAAGAACTTGAACCATGAGACTATGGACCATGCAGAAAAGTCAGTTATAGGCAAAGCCTTGTGTAGGGCAAGTCGAGGTGTACTCCGGCTCTTTTTTTTTTGAGAAAATTTATATATTATTATGAATTTTATAAATAAAAAATTTAATTTCCCATACCTTTATTTTTAAAAACAAAGAAAGTACCATTGGTTTATATTACTAATAGGTCAATTTATTATTTTAAGTTCTCTTTTTTTCTGTATGCAATACATAGTCATGAATCTAACTCGGAATTAGATGATATCTTCACTTAATATTATATTAATAATTTGGATCTTAACATTTGAATTCCAACTAATTTGGTTATTTATATATAGCCATCACATCATATTGAACATCAATAATTAATTTAATGTAGTGCCACCGCATTAATTGAGAGCTTGAAATTCAAATACTAGGGTCCCTAGTGTTACTCTTACTATTAATATAACCTTAAGCTAATTTTTATTTGACAAGTACCCCATCCCAAATGAAACGTATCTCTTGTATTTGAAACCTTAACATCTTGCTTTCACTAAAAAATATCAACCAACTAGATTATCGTCGAAGATAATGTAACTTTCATTCTTATTAACTATTTTTTTTTTCTAAAATGTAAAATTATTAAGCTTTTACATAAGTTTCGAGATTTGCTCTTATTCAAAGTCCACAAAAGGGGAATTATGGTCCAACTTGACCCACTAGTTAAGATTTAATGACAGGATTGAGTTTGTTTAGCTAGCCTGCTAGAACCCAAAAGCTTGGTTTAGGTTTAATCAAGTACATGCCAATAAAAAATTCAGAGATTTGGTTTAGATAAATAGGGATAGAGATAAAGTTACAATGTCATTCGAATCCTAACTGATACATACAACTAAATAAGAGTTTAAATTCAAATTTCTGATTATCTACAGTGTTATAAATATACTGTCTTTCCTAGTACAAATAAAAAGTACTACTAACAACAAAAATTATAAGGAAAATTCTATGATAACCTGATTAAAATTACTATATCAATTCTATGATAAACATAAATTTTATAAATTATATATAAGATTAGTAAATAAAAGGTACAACAAGTAAATTAATGTAAGAGTAGTAAATTGGTGTTTTAAAATTGCAACCTAAACAAAAATTTGTAAAAATAACATAAAACTTTTATATCAACATTAAATTATAATTTTAAAAATAGTTTATTTAAGCAAAGAAAAAATTACTTATCAATTGAAAATAAAAAATTTGTATTGAAAACAATTGGAATAAGTTTTATTAAATTATTTTAATCATAAATTCTTTATTAATGTTAGGACATTCATAAACCTTTTTTTAAAAAGAAACTTCTATCATAGTATTTGTTTACTGTACAAGTTAATTAAGTAAAATTATTTTTCTTAATATGGATCAAGCCAAAACAAAATAAAAATATATTCTTATATTATTAGACATATATGAAACATTTATAAAATTAGATCTAATTTTTAGTTTTATACATATTTCATTTAGTTTCAACTTTTGCTTATTACTACTATTAAAAGGTCATTTAGATTTGTTGTTGAGGAGGTTTAGAAGGATGCCAAATTACTTATCTTACAAAGAATTTTGAATAAATAAAAGAATTTTCAAAGTTTCACATATATCATCACATGTATTACATAAATCTAAAATTTTCATTATTCAATTTAGAAAAAGAACAATACATATATAAAGTAGTCATTATATTAATGAGCTTCCATTTGTAATTTTTTTTTTCAAAAACTCGTATAATATTTACTTGTTTTACTTTTCATTTACAAATTTTCTATTTCATTTGCATAATTTATATGTATTTTTTTACTTAATATTGATTTACAAGTTTTACGTTACATCTATAAGTTTATATTTTGTTTACCAATAATACATTATTTTGCCACTCCTATATTAATCTACTTATTTTATCTTATATTTATAGGTCTTATATTTTATTTACTTTATTTATGTTTTATTTTACATTTAATGTTGATTTATAAATTTTATATCACATCTATAAATTTATGTTTTGTTTGCCAATAATACATCATTTTATCACTCTATGTTAATTTTCTTATTTTACATTCTATTTATAGGTCATATGTTTTATTTACTTAATTTATGTTTTATTTTATACTTACTGTTGGTTTACAAGTTATGTTATAATGATAAGCTTTTGTTTTATTTACCAATAATATTTAAATTTACTACTCCTATGTTAATTCATTTGTTTTACCTTTCATTTATAAGTCCTATGTTACATTTACAACATTTATTTTTTTTGGCACTTAATGTTAATTTACAAGTTCTACGTTATATGTATAAGCTTTAGTTTTATTTACCAATAATAAATTAGCTTGTCATTCTTATAGGGACTTACTTATTTTACTTTCTATTTACAAATCTTATATTCCATTTATATAATTTATGATTTGTTTTACACTTAATGTGAATTTATAAGTTTTATGTAAAATTTATACGTCTTATGTTTTATTTACACAATTTATATTTAATTACGGTATTGATATTATTATTTTAATCATGCGTTATATAATGACCCAAATTTCAATCATATTTCAATAGTGAAAGTATTTCCTTTTTGTCAATGGATGTAAGCTAGAATTGAACCATGTTAAGTTCTATGTCACTTTTATTATATATTGTATTATTGTTTTTGAATAATATGACAAATATTATAATAAATAAGAATAATTACAATGACAAAGTAAGAGCATTTTAGTAATTTAAAATAATTCATTTCAATTCTAAGATAAAATAAATATATAAATATGAATACTGCTCATTCCGATTCTAATTTCTACAGTTAGATAAACAAATTATTAAAATTGTCATTCCTTATTCTGATTTATTCTCATTCATCAGTCTAATTCTATCTTATTTCTATTTTAGTTCATTTTGATTAACAAATGGACAAGACACCATGAATGCATTCATGGCATGCACTAGATTAAATCTAAACTACTCTTCTGAGTTTTTGCTACCTAGATAAACAAACCCAATTAAGTCTAAATCTTAATTAGCGGGTCATGTTAGACCAAAAGCCCCCTTTTGTGGATTTTGACAAAGGGCAAAGCCATAAATTTGTGTGAAAACTTAATGCTTTTACATTTTAGAAATTTTTTTAGTAAGAATAAAAGTTACATAATCTTCGTGTGATAATCTAGTTTGCAGGTCTTTTGTGAAAGTAAGATGTTAAGGGTTCAAATACATGAGATATGTTTCATTTGGATAGGGTACATGTTAAAAAAAAAAAACACTACATGAATAGTAAGAGTAACATTAGGGATCTCAATATTTAAGTTTTAAGCTCTCAACTAATGTGGCAATACTACATCAAGTTAGTATTAATATTTAGAGTGATGATACAACTACAAACTCTTATACAAACTTATTTTGTACAAACTGACGTGACATTAATTCATTGGTTGAATGAAAATATAAAATAATAAAAACAAATCATGTGAGTCAAGTGATATTTAATTCAATCAATTTTATCATTACTCTAATATTTAACATGATGCAATAGTTATCGATAAACAATCACATCAATCAAATATTAAGATCAAAACATTAATGTAATATTAATGAGGCGGATCAGCAGCCCTATAGAATTATATTTATTTTTTTTAATGTATGTGAGTCATTAGATCAAATATAAATTAATGACTCAGATACGATGATCAATTAGCTAAAAACATTAATTTACGCATTATTTTCTAAGATTTTTTTATCTCTCCTCTCTCTTCAACAAATTTACTCCGTTCTTTCTCCTCTTTCTAGTCTTACATAAAAGTTGGAAAATCCTATTTGCACAATAATAACTCGTTAGCCTTGTTAAAATTCCAATATCATATTTGCACTAAAAAATAATATATTAGAGAGCAAAAGCTTCTGAATTGCTTAGTTGTTGTAATTCAAAGCATAATTGATATTAACTTGAATGATTTGAAAATGGTTGAATATGGGTTATTTGGTCAAACAATTTTGAGTTATCAATACACTGATAGGATAGTTTAATTAACAACTTTTTAGCCAGTGGCTACTTGTCGTCCAGGAATATTGAATATATATGATCATATTTGTGTTTTGTTGTTCGATGAACCATAATATTGCAAATTTATGTTTGCAAACAGCATTTTCTTTTGCAAATCTTTATTCTGGCCATTTACAATTTAATTTTCAACCATTAACTTTTGAAGTTATAAAAAATACTATGATGATAATGAAACTCTAATTAATATTTTTCTAGTATTGATGATTATTTTTTGAAATGATTCGTGGAAAGAAGAGAGAGAAAAAGTGAGATAAGGATAGAAAGAAATCTTTATTAATATTAATGTTGCGTTTACTAAACTGGAATCGGAATGGACCTAAATGAGAATAGGGAATAAAAATAAAAATAAGTTATTTACTTGAATTGTAGGAATCGAAATCAGAATGAGTTGGATTGCCATAAATGTGTTTACTTTGTTTTGGAATCGTAATCGGAATCGGAATGAGTTAGATTGTAATAAATTACAAAAACAATACTTAATGAATTATTGTCATAATTATTATTTTATATTTTAATTATAGTGATTATTTATTCAAAAAGTATTATTATTATTATTAAATATTGTCAATAATATATTGATATATTAATTAATTATAAAATTATTAATTAATTATATTAATAATTATATAATATAGTAATTAATAATATTACTATTACTTATTTAATTGTAATAATATATTAATTATTGTGATTATTTATTCAAAAATTAAAATCATTAATAATTCTTGTTAATAATGTATCAATATACTAATTAATTAATTATAATAATATATTAATTTTTTATATATTTGGCTTTTTTAAGTTTGATATTAATATTTTTTATTTAAAGGAGGGGCATTTTATGAAAATTTGAAAGTCAATGGGGGCAAAATGGGAACTCTAGGGAATGGGAGATTGATTCCCACCTCCCCCATGGGAATCAATCTCCCATTCCCCATTGCCAAGTAGTGGTGGGCGCCACGATTCCGATTTCGATTCCGATTCCTACTCCATTTTGCCAAGTAAAGGCCGTCGATTATTCCGATTCTGGATTTTGATTCTTTAATTTGGGAAGTAAACACACCATAAGAGACAGAGAAGGATTATGGGGTCCGCAAGAAGTATTTAAAATCTAAGAAATTGTTGTCATGTAACATGAGCAATTGATTAGCCTTTAATAAGTGGTTGTAAATTGCCAAGTAAAAATAAGTGTAATTTTAGGGGACTGGTAATTTGTGCCTATAATGTGAAATGAAAATATGATCTACTCTGTAATTAGAGTCACGATCACCTATTGTATAAAGAAATAAATAAAAACAATAAATTGACTTATTAGTAATATAAATCAATGGTACCTTCTTCTTTTTTTTTAAATTATATAAAGTTATGAGAAATTAAATAATTAAATATATTTTTTATTTATAAAATTCAAAATAATAAGTAAATCCCACCCCCAAATTTATCTCTCCTCTCTCTTCAACAAATTTACTCCGTTCTTTCTCCTCTTTCTAGTCTTACATAAAAGTTGGAAAATCCTATTTGCACAATAATAACTCGTTAGCCTTGTTAAAATTCCAATATCATATTTGCACTAAAAAATAATATATTAGAGAGCAAAAGCTTCTGAATTGCTTAGTTGTTGTAATTCAAAGCATAATTGATATTAACTTGAATGATTTGAAAATGGTTGAATATGGGTTATTTGGTCAAACAATTTTGAGTTATCAATACACTGATAGGATAGTTTAATTAACAACTTTTTAGCCAGTGGCTACTTGTCGTCCAGGAATATTGAATATATATGATCATATTTGTGTTTTGTTGTTCGATGAACCATAATATTGCAAATTTATGTTTGCAAACAGCATTTTCTTTTGCAAATCTTTATTCTGGCCATTTACAATTTAATTTTCAACCATTAACTTTTGAAGTTATAAAAAATACTATGATGATAATGAAACTCTAATTAATATTTTTCTAGTATTGATGATTATTTTTTGAAATGATTCGTGGAAAGAAGAGAGAGAAAAAGTGAGATAAGGATAGAAAGAAATCTTTATTAATATTAATGTTGCGTTTACTAAACTGGAATCGGAATGGACCTAAATGAGAATAGGGAATAAAAATAAAAATAAGTTATTTACTTGAATTGTAGGAATCGAAATCAGAATGAGTTGGATTGCCATAAATGTGTTTACTTTGTTTTGGAATCGTAATCGGAATCGGAATGAGTTAGATTGTAATAAATTACAAAAACAATACTTAATGAATTATTGTCATAATTATTATTTTATATTTTAATTATAGTGATTATTTATTCAAAAAGTATTATTATTATTATTAAATATTGTCAATAATATATTGATATATTAATTAATTATAAAATTATTAATTAATTATATTAATAATTATATAATATAGTAATTAATAATATTACTATACTTATTTAATTGTAATAATATATTAATTATTGTGATTATTTATTCAAAAATTAAAATCATTAATAATTCTTGTTAATAATGTATCAATATACTAATTAATTACTTATAATAATATATTAATTTTTTATATATTTGGCTTTTTTAAGTTTGATATTAATATTTTTTATTTAAAGGAGGGGCATTTTATGAAAATTTGAAAGTCAATGGGGGCAAAATGGGAACTCTAGGGAATGGGAGATTGATTCCCACCTCCCCCATGGGAATCAATCTCCCATTCCCCATTGCCAAGTAGTGGTGGGCGCCACGATTCCGATTTCGATTCCGATTCCTACTCCATTTTGCCAAGTAAAGGCCGTCGATTATTCCGATTCTGGATTTTGATTCTTTAATTTGGGAAGTAAACACACCATAAGAGACAGAGAAGGATTATGGGGTCCGCAAGAAGTATTTAAAATCTAAGAAATTGTTGTCATGTAACATGAGCAATTGATTAGCCTTTAATAAGTGGTTGTAAATTGCCAAGTAAAAATAAGTGTAATTTTAGGGGACTGGTAATTTGTGCCTATAATGTGAAATGAAAATATGATCTACTCTGTAATTAGAGTCACGATCACCTATTGTATAAAGAAATAAATAAAAACAATAAATTGACTTATTAGTAATATAAATCAATGGTACCTTCTTCTTTTTTTTTAAATTATATAAAGTTATGAGAAATTAAATAATTAAATATATTTTTTATTTATAAAATTCAAATAATAAGTAAATCCCACCCCAAATTTATCTCTCCTCTCTCTTCAACAAATTTACTCCGTTCTTTCTCCTCTTTCTAGTCTTACATAAAAGTTGGAAAATCCTATTTGCACAATAATAACTCGTTAGCCTTGTTAAAATTCCAATATCATATTTGCACTAAAAAATAATATATTAGAGAGCAAAAGCTTCTGAATTGCTTAGTTGTTGTAATTCAAAGCATAATTGATATTACCTTGAATGATTTGAAAATGGTTGAATATGGGTTATTTGGTCAAACAATTTTGAGTTATCAATACACTGATAGGATAGTTTAATTAACAACTTTTTAGCCAGTGGCTACTTGTCGTCCAGGAATATTGAATATATATGATCATATTTGTGTTTTGTTGTTCGATGAACCATAATATTGCAAATTTATGTTTGCAAACAGCATTTTCTTTTGCAAATCTTTATTCTGGCCATTTACAATTTAATTTTCAACCATTAACTTTTGAAGTTATAAAAAATACTATGATGATAATGAAACTCTAATTAATATTTTTCTAGTATTGATGATTATTTTTTGAAATGATTCGTGGAAAGAAGAGAGAGAAAAAGTGAGATAAGGATAGAAAGAAATCTTTATTAATATTAATGTTGCGTTTACTAAACTGGAATCGGAATGGACCTAAATGAGAATAAGGAATAAAAATAAAAATAAGTTATTTACTTGAATTGTAGGAATCGAAATCAGAATGAGTTGGATTGCCATAAATGTGTTTACTTTGTCTTGGAATCGTAATCGGAATCGGAATGAGTTAGATTGTAATAAATTACAAAACAATACTTAATGAATTATTGTCATAATTATTATTTTATATTTTAATTATAGTGATTATTTATTCAAAAAGTATTATTATTATTATTAAATATTGTCAATAATATATTGATATATTAATTAATTATAAAATTATTAATTAATTATATTAATAATTATATAATATAGTAATTAATAATATTACTATTACTTATTTAATTGTAATAATATATTAATTATTGTGATTATTTATTCAAAAATTAAAATCATTAATAATTCTTGTTAATAATGTATCAATATACTAATTAATTAATTATAATAATATATTAATTTTTTATATATTTGGCTTTTTTAAGTTTGATATTAATATTTTTTATTTAAAGGAGGGGCATTTTATGAAAATTTGAAAGTCAATGGGGGCAAAATGGGAACTCTAGGGAATGGGAGATTGATTCCCACCTCCCCCATGGGAATCAATCTCCCATTCCCCATTGCCAAGTAGTGGTGGGCGCCACGATTCCGATTCGATTCCGATTCCTACTCCATTTTGCCAAGTAAAGGCCGTCGATTATTCCGATTCTGGATTTTGATTCTTTAATTTGGAAGTAAACACACCATAAGAGACAGAGAAGGATTATGGGGTCCGCAAGAAGTATTTAAAATCTAAGAAATTGTTGTCATGTAACATGAGCAATTGATTAGCCTTTAATAAGTGGTTGTAAATTGCCAAGTAAAAATAAGTGTAATTTTAGGGGACTGGTAATTTGTGCCTATAATGTGAAATGAAAATATGATCTACTCTGTAATTAGAGTCACGATCACCTATTGTATAAAGAAATAAATAAAAACAATAAATTGACTTATTACTAATATAAATCAATGGTACCTTCTTCTTTTTTTTAAATTATATAAAGTTATGAGAAATTAAATAATTAAATATGTTTTTTATTTATAAAATTCAAAATAATAAGTAAATCCCACCCCCACCCCCCCCCCCCCCCCCCCCCCCCCCCCCCCCCCCCCCCCCCAAAAAGCTAGGCTGTATCTCAAGTTAGCTCACATATGGTTTTGCCTATAACTTTGATTTTTCTTCATGGTCCATGGTCTCATGGACTCGTCTTCACAGTCTTGATGAATAGTTCCACCATCTCTTTTTGGGTTATTGATAGTTCCATTAATTTGTCATTTCACTTTCCACTCCCGCTATTCACAATTTTTTTTCCTTTTTTATATTCCTAGTTATAACAATCATAGTAATCAAGCTTCTAATTCAAATTGGGCATGCTACTAGAAAGATGAGAGACATTGATATTAAAAAAGTAAAAAAGTATCAACATTCAACCACCTAAGTTATTTCTAATAGGGGTGGGCATTGGTTTGGTTCGATTTCGGGATAAATTTTCGGTTTCGGTTTGGTTCAGGTCCTAAATTCAAAAAATCCATTTGGTTTTAGAGAAAATAAAAACCGAACCGGAACTGATAGTTCAATTCGGTTTCAGTTTTTCGGTAACAGTTCACTTAATGGATCGGATTAACAAATTAGTTTTTCGCTTTATCTTAACTTGCACACAAGGCCTACTATAATCAATGTATAATCAATAAAAAATTTTACAAATTTGTATAATAAAAAAAAATTACAAAATTTTGGACTAAACTGAATAATTTTTGAAATCATCGTCATTGTTTTTAATATCAAAAATTTTGATTCAAAACATAAATAAAATAAAATTAATTTCTGCGCCATAATATAACTTATAAAAAATATAGGGATCAAAATATTATATTGCCTTATTAACTTTTGGTCAAAGACCCTTTTAAAAAGTTTGCAAAACATGGTAGGTCATAACAAACTTTTTATATGCAAATATTTTTTTAATATTGAGTCATACTAAAATTTTATAAAAGAGAGGGATCCAAAGGATATTATTAGTTCGGTTCGGATTTTTTAAAATTTGATCTGAAAACCGAACCGAACCGAATTGAACCAAATGATTCAGTTCAATATTTCTATATTCGGTTGGTTTTTTGAATTAAAAAAACCAATTCAAAACAAAAAAGACCGAACCGAACCAATTTATTTTTTTTCTGATTCAGTTTTGCCCACCCCTAAATTCTAATACCTTTTACATAGAAGTGTCAATGATTGTTGATATTATAATACTATATCTAAGTATTAATATTAATTAAGGAAGTAATTTTAATTTTAATTTTTCAATTTTTCTAAATGTAAACTACATCGTTCTTATTGTTAATATCATTTAAATTCAACACTTTGGAATTTTTTTACTTTTCATTTCTCTCGCCTTCAAAAATCGGTGCCCTCCTCTCATTCTACCGAAACCCTAAAATTAAAATCAATGACACAAATTTACTCATTATTTTTTTCATTAAATGAATAAAAATTCTCTTACGATATGATCTCTTTCTGACAAAAAATATATGAGAGATTAATAATTAATAAAAAAATCAAATCCTATTTATATATTATACACATAATACAAAATCTTTAAAAATTTACTAGAATTCGGATCAACAGAGAATTTTTATCCTAAATAAAAACCCATTTAAATTTTCTCTTATCGTTTCAAGAGCCACTGTTTTCTCCATGTTCACTGTTTCGAGAGCTTGTCTCCTGGTCTTATGTATTCGGCGGTATAGGAGGACATTGTCAGTAGGGCGACTTCCTTGCGGACTGCAGGTGGTATGCAGCTACTACATACGGCTGGATCAGATCTTGCGATCCAGGCAGCATGGTGGTGCATCGTGCTCGTTGCTGGTGTCTTGAGTTGCAGGCAGTGATGTAAGACGTGGTGCACCGTGCGAGGAAGTGCAAGGCACTGGCTTGGGCGGCTGTTCAAACGGCGGCAACAGAATGGTGGTGCGGCAGTTCGCGGCCTGAAGACACAAGCTTCCAGTAGCGACTTCCTGACGTTGTAACGTACGGCTTCGTTTGAAGATGGTGGCTATTGTTCTTGGTTGATGGCGGCTGCTCGAGAAATGGAATTAGGGGTTTTTCTTTGGTTTTTATCAAGAAGGTCTTTATAGTTTTATATATTTCTAATTCTGGAGAATTGTTATAAATACAACAAAAAAAGGTGAGTGCGTTTTGATCCTTATGAAGTGTGATACCGGCAGAATTTTAAATTAAACTTTTATTATTATCTAACAAAATCTCATCACTCTAGAAGATTACAATAGGATATAATAAGCTTCACTGACCAATGATATCCTATAAGAGATATAGGGCTTCTCAACTCACCACTCAAATGAATTCATTCAAGAGATACAAAGTTTAAAGAAGGAACTTAAAAAGAGAACTCTTCTAGGCTATATTCTCAAAACATTTATATTGATAAGTTGGAACATCCCTCCAAGCTTAAGATAAGATTTCTATTATCTAAAATTCAAATCAAACCTGAATTAAAAGTGTTAATTGTGATGAGGTGGAAGAGAACAAATCAAAACTCAATTTGACTATTAGGTCAGTTTGATCAGCAAGTGTGAGCAATCAACACTCATTTAATTATATCTTGATGCAAAAAACTCCAAATCGAGCACCGTAAAATTTATTAAACTCTTGACTCAAAGAGCTTTCCAGAAATATGAAGTTTGTTAGATAGAACTTGATGTATTGATACCAGTAAATTCAGAACTTGCGGCCTTGTGCAGAATTTCTGACAGTTGTGACTTTTGTTAACTAAATCTTGTATTTCTTTAAGAGGAGAAGTCCAAATTTGATTTCGTAAAATTATTTAGAAACTAGACAAAAGTATACTTTCAACCATATATTATACATAATTTAGCTATTTCTAGAACGGTACAGTTAATTTAAGTAAGTGGGTTGCTAATTTTGACTTTTGCTTCCCACTTTGACTAACCCTTCCAAGTGTTCATATTCATCTTCATTGTCAACCCCCAAACATGATAAGTCCTAGACACTCTGGTATCAAATGAAGGACAAAGAGGTACCGCACTACTCAAGGCGAAGAAAATAAAATAAAATAATAATATAATTAATTTAATTAAAAAGAGGCTGGAAATGAAGCTATAAATAGAGGGCTTCATTTTTTTCCTCAGCATCAAGTTTTTCTCTTCCTCTTTAGATCCATTTTGAGAAGAGTTTAGTGATTTGAGAGTTTAGGTGTATTGGGTTTTGGAAAGTGAGCTAAAATAATACAATACTTGTAACTCCTTTTCACTAGTAAAATATTTTCTTTCTGTCTTCACATGTGTATGTAGGCTAAAAGCCGAACCAAGTAATTTCTGGTGTCCTTGTGTGATTTTGTGTCTCATTATTTCTCAATTTCACTTTAGTTGCGTATCTACTTCACCTATAAATTTCTCAATAGTGGTATCAGAGCTATTAGTTATATTTTTTGGAGTCGGGAATACTATTCACGTATACGATACTATTTATATATACGGTACTGTTCATGAGAAACGATGGGAGTGATCCAAGAATTTTGACAGTGCAAGGTAGGGAATAGTGGTGTGAGTAGAGCAATTGTGTGGTTTTGTACGTGTCTAAGAAAGTTATGTCACAAAGGCGATAAGAGCCTAGGGAGTTTGGGTTTTAAGTGAGATCGTTGTGAACCCTTCAGTCTTTCTTGGAAACTTTCATGTGTGCATTTTCTGACATACTCATAACTATTCAAGGTGGTACATTAACTTGTGTGCGGTATTCATTAACAAAATGACGGCAAAGTATGAAATTGAACGGTTCAATGAGAATAATTTCTCATTGTGGAAAATGAAGATGTAGGCAATTTTGAGGAAAAATAATTGCTTGGCAGCAATTGGAGAGCAATTGGAGAAAGGCCGATGGAGATAACTGATGATGACAAGTGGATTGAGATGGACGGTAATGCCGCTGTTGATCTACACTTGACACTTGCAGATGGAGTGTTATCCAGTGTGGAGGAGAAAAAGACAGTAAAAGAAATATGTAATATTCTCACAAAATTGTACAAGGTTAAATCGCTGCACAACAATATTTTCTTAAAAATGAGACTCTATACTTTTCGAATGACGGAATCTACATTGGTGACCGACCATATCAACACTTTAAAGACTCTTTTTTTGCAACTCATAACGTTGGGTCATAAAATAGAGGAAAATAAACGTGCAGAGCTTTTACTTCAATGTCTACCAGATTCGTATGATCAACTCATCCTCAACCTGACAAACAATAATCCAGCGCACAGTCTAGTTTTCAACGATGTTGCAGGTTCTGTATTAAATAAGGAGAGCAGGTAGAAAAGTAACGAAGACAAACAAGTAAGTTTGTGACAAGCAGAAGTGTTATCAGTGACGAGAGAGAGATCTACGGAACATGGCCCCAATCTAAGTCACAATCATGGTAGATCAAAATTCAAAAGTAAGAAGAATGTTAAATGCTACAACTGTGGCAAGAAATGGCACGTCAAGAAAGAGTATTGGAACAACCAGAAGAGAAGAGAGGGTAGAAAACCTGAGTCATCAAATGCTCAGGAGTGTGTAGCAAGTACCTCGGATGATGGCGAAATTCTTTACAGCGAGGCAACAACTGTTTCAGAAGGCAGAAAACGGCTATCTGACATCTGGCTCATAGATTTAGGAGCTACCTGGCACATGATTTTTCGGAGTGAATGGTTCCACACATATGAACCTATCTTAGGAGGATCTGTATATATGATTGATGATCATGCCTTGGAGATCACTTGTATTGGTACTATCAAAATTAAAATATTTGATTATACAATTCGCACAATTGAGGAGGTACGACATGTCAAAGGCCTGAAGAAAAATCTATTGTCTTTGGGACAAATAGATAGTCAAAGGTGCAAGACTCATGTTGGAAATGGGATCATGAAGATTACCAGAGGTGCGCTTGTATTGATGAAGGCAGAAAAGATCGGTGCTAATCTATTCATGCTTAAAGGAGAAACACTACATGAGGCTGATGCGTGTGTCGCGTCAAATGGAGAAGAGTCAACGATGATGTGGCATTTCACACTTGGCTACATGTCGGAACAAGGTTTGAAGATTCTCTCTGAGTAAAAATTACTTTTAAGGCTCAAATCGGTAAACTTATCATTTTGTGAGTATTGTGTTACAAGTAAACAACATAGATTGAAGTTCAGCAAATCTGTTGTCAGAAGTAAATGCATTCTAGAATTAGTTCACTCTGATGTTTGGGAATCGCCAAATATGTCCATGGGAGGTGCAAAGTACTTGATGACTTTTATAGATGATTATTCCAGGAGATGTTGGGTGTGTCTAATCAAGAAAAAGTCAAATGTGTTTCCAGTATTCAAACAGTACAAAGCGTGGGTAGAATTTGAATCTGATAAAAGGATTAATTGCTTAAGGACAAATAAATGTAAAGAGTTTACATATGGCGAGTTTTTTGTTTTCTATAAGTACGAAAGTATTTAGAGGTAGTTCACGGTGGCTATATACTCTTCAACAAAATGGAGTGGCAGAGCAGATGAACATAATCTTACATAAAGAATAAGAGTTATGTTGAGGATTGCGGATTTACCTAATTCATTCTGGGTAGAAGCAGCCAAAATTGTCTGTTATGTAGTAAATCAGTCGCTATCCACAGTAATTGGACTGAAGACAGCGATTGAGACGTGGATTGAAAAGTCAGGTGATTACTCTCACTTACATGCATTTGGATGTCCTGTGTACGTGATCTACAATGCCCAAGAAAGAATAAAACTGGATCCAAAATCTAGAAGAATGTTATATTTGTAGAAGATTAATTGCAAAGGAGTGATAATGATGATAGCACTGTAAAAAGAAAGTCAGAGACCGTACCGGTATATGTGAAAAATAATTTGGAAAAAAATATTCAGATTCTTCTGAAGCAGCACCAGAGCACGAGGAACAAGAACCAATCGAGTCTGAGACTTTAAAAGCTCGTCGGTTAACTCATGAGAGACGATCGCCAACGTGGCACTTGGAGTTTGTCACAGAGATCAATGTTGCATTCTGTCTTCTAGCAGAGGATGGAGAGCCATAAACTTTCCATGAAACTTAAAATAGTTCAGATGTTGCTTTGTGGATGACAGTAATGCAGGAAGAAATTAAAGTTCTATACAAGAATAAGACATAAGAACTTGTACCATTACTACATGGAAAAAAAACTATTGGAAACAAAAAGGTCTACAAGATCAAACGTGATAGTAATGACCAAGTAGAGTGGTATCGTGCAAGATTGGTGGTGAAATGATATGCTAAAAAAGAATATATTGACTTCAACAAGATATTTTCTCTTGTGGTTCGACTCACAACAGTCAGAGTAGTTTTGGTAATGTGTGCTACGTTTGACCTACATCGAGAGCAATTAAATGTGAAAATTGCATTTTTTTATGGAGAACTTGAAGAAGAAATCTATATGCTCCAACTAGAAGATTTTGCTGAAATGGGCAAGGAGAACTTGGTTTGCAGATTGAACAAATGTCTATACGATCTTAAACAGGTACCAAGGTATTCGTATAAGAGATTTGATTCTTTCAGCGTGAGCCTTGGATACAACAGACTCAGTTCAGACTATTGTGCATATTACAAGACGTTTAAGAGTAATGATTTCATCATTTTACTAGTTGTATGTGGATGATATGTTGGAAGCATACCCCAACAAAGATTGAGTCTAAGAGTTAAAGGCACAATTGGCTAGGGAGTTTGAAATGAAGGACTTGGGACCAACAAATAAGATTCTAGGGATTCAAATTCACTGAGACAGAAATAACATGAAGATTTGGATTTCTCAGAAGAATTATTTCAAGAAAATCTTGCAGCGCTTCAATATGCAAGATTGTAAGCCAATCTCTACCTCACTTCCTATTAATTTTAAATTATCCTCAAGTATGTGTCCTAACAATGAAGTAGAGAGGAAAGAGATGTCTTGAGTACCGTATGCATCAGTAATAGAAAATTTGATGTTCGCTATGATATGTACTAGATCAGACATTTCATAAGTAGTAGAAGCAGTCAGTCGATACACGGCAAATCCTAGTGGAGAGCATTGGATAACTGTGAAGAGGATTCTGAGATATATTAGAGGAACTTCAGATGTTGCATTATGTTATTAAGAATTAGAGTTTACTGTCAGGGGCTATATGGATTCAGATTTTGCAGGAGATCTTGATAAAAGAAAATCCATTACTGGCTATGTGTTTATACTTGCAATAGGAGCTGCGAGCTAGGTTTCGAAACTGCAGACTGTTGTGGCTCTATCTACAACAGAAGCAGAGTATGTGGCAGCTACAGAAGCTTGTAAGTAAGCTATTTGGATACAAAGGTTATTGGAGGAGTTCAGGCACAAACAACAGAAAATTTTTGTGTTTTGTGACAGTCAGAGTGCCTTGTATATTGCAAGGAATCCAGTCATTTCATTCAAGGACAAAGCATATAGGGGTACAATATCACTCATTCGTGAAGTAGTGGAAGATGGAAGTGTGAATTTGTAGAAAATTCATACTAAGGAGAACCTAGCAAATGTTTTGACCAAGCCGATCAATAGAGACAAGTTTATCTAGAGTAGATCCTCTTGTAGCCTAGCAGAGACATAAGCAACATGATAATAGCGAAGCAGAAAGGATGATGTCGAGATATGATTGGCTCGCAATCAAATCTCCACGTGGGAGAATGACAAAAATGACATGAGGACACCACCCTTCTAGAAGGCTGCCCTGCCCATTTTGAAGAAGGAGGCGTTGCTTCCTTCTTTGACTGGAACAAAAAAAAAGGAAAATGCAGAAAAAGAGGTGCCACACCACTCAGGGAAAATAATAATTATTTTAATTGAAAAGAAGGCAGGAAATGAAGCTATAAATAGAAGGCTTCATTTCCGTCCTCAGCATCAAGTTTTTCTCTTCCTCTTCAGATCTATTTTGAGAAGAGTTTAGTGATTTGAGAGTTTGGATGTTTTGGGGTTTTAAGAAGTGAGTTAAAATATTACAATACTTGTAACTTCTTTTCACTAATAAAATATTTTCTTTCTTTCTTCGCCCATAGACGTAGGCTAAAAATCGAACCACGTAATTTCTGGTATTCCTGTGTAATTTTGTATCTCATTATTTCTCAATTTTACTTTAATTACGTATCTGCTTCATCCATAAATTTTCCAACATCAAAGTGTGTAAAGAAGAAGTTCATGAAGTACTGGACAACAACTAGGTTTTATGGTGAACAAAAATGCACTTTATTACTGTACATTGTGTTTTTTTGCTTTTTATTTTTGCAGAGAACTCACACATGCTATCTCTTATGGATTCCCTTTCGACGTATGGTAAACTGGAGACTAGTAAACAAATCTTTGACATCATTTAATTATAATGAATGCTTGCGGAAATGATAGTGCCTTGGCTCTTCATTTAATTATAATGAATGCTTGCGGAAATGATAGTGCCTTGGCTCTTCATTTTTAATTTTCCCCTATTGTTGTAGTAAACTTAAGACTATATATCAAGCGAGCTCCATGATAGGTGGAGCTAGTCAGATGTAGCGCGATTGTTCAAGCCTTAGCAATCTTGAGCTCTAGCTAGTTTCCTTCATCTTCGTAAAGCCAGCCTGATCAATCACAGCAGCCGTATCGGCCCACTACAACGCAGACACAGTTCCATGAGTTCCATGCAAATTATGGTAGCAAAGGTAATTCAAAAGGAAAAAAAGAGTAGCGCAGGCACCACCTATCATTTACATTCACATGTCCTATTATCTATATATATTTACAATTTGTAGTCGCTCTAAATACTAGTGACAGGCCTCACATGTGCTTTAAGCACATAAGCATAGTTTTTGCAATCAAACATAAATTTTAATGTTCCTAATTTCTATTACAAAACATATTTTACAAGTCTCACATTAGGACATCTATACATGCCCAAAAATCTGATGGCAGCCGAGATCAACAGCTTTAACCAGTTCCAAATGCCACAGTCTCAATTGAACCACAACTTTGCCATATTACTTGCAGCCACCTCAGCAAAGCACCTGCCATACTAGCAAAGACATTGGTACCGCAGGTATATTGCTCTATAAATTATGTCTATCTTTAGATAAGAAATCTTGTAGACATGAAGAATAAGTAACTTAAATGTTTGAGCCAGGTCATAATCATTGATTTCTCGCAACATTATGCACGGTGGTTGATTTGAGAAGAATGCAATGTCTTTTAATCCGTTGTGTGCATTATATTTAACTGGTCTCTAATTCTTGGATTTCATTCACTACGAAAAAAAAAGGGCCTTTTGTGGGGAATGTCTGCGGCTGAAAAATATCTCCTGGCAAATGAGTAAAATCTTGCTGCCATTTTGCAGGGAATTAAATCAACTGCAAGGTTAAAATGGGTATTTACTGCCCTTTTATACTTTGGCAGTAAAAGAATGACACATTGCTGTAAATGTCTTTTATTTTACAACTATTATGAGCTGAAAATAGAATTTTTAAAAATTAAAAACAAAAAACACAGGTCACTCTTTCTTTCTCTCGCTAAGAATCATCCATTCATGAATGATTGGATTTTGAAGTAAGCTCAGCCAATATTCGCTCTCTTGCCTCAATCTCTTTCTTTCCCTCAGCCATTGCTCAGCCAATATTCGCTCTCTTGCCTCAATTTCTTTGTGATCTCAATTTTGAAGTAAGCTCTCTTGTTAATTCACTATTCTAGGGTTTATATGTTATTAATTTTTCATTAATAGAGAATATCAATTTCAGTTTTGCTAGGAGTAAATGATTGGATTGATTTTTGTGTTTTTGTTGCTCATGAGTAATTTTGGTTATTTTGAAATTAAATGATGCTTTGTTTATTTCCAGTAAGTAGTAGCAAATTACGTTATAATTGAATGATACTCTCTTTGATTTTGTCTCAATTATTTATAATTAAGGTGATTAGATGGTGATAATCCTTTGAATTATTGAAGTAACTAGAAAATAGAACCGCGCTTCACGCGGCTTTGAAAACAGATTTTAGTATTATCATTTTTTCTTACTTCACACTTGATGAAATTGATAAAAAATATGAATTAATTTTTTTTAAGACGAGGCAGCCTTATAAAAAATAAAAAAGCTATTAGCCAGCAATACAAATAAAGAAGTAACAAAAGATAAAGAATAAAATGAGAGAATATATTATAGAGTGATTTTATTCATTCCAATTATGTGTGTACAAAACAAAAAGATGAGCTCTCCTTTTATAGTTACATAATCACTCCACGAAATTAATGAAAAATAATGGATCATAATTCCTTGTGAGATAGTGGAGTTATAGGGAAGCTAAAGGTTGCTAATGAGAGATAGTGGGGAGATTAAGAGATATATGTTATGAACATCTACATTTATTTTAATAAATTCATAACACTCCCCCTTAGATGTAATTACAAAGAATATGCCTCCTTAAAATCTTTACATAATTGTTATTGTGTAATAACAATCAAATTAATTATGAGAAGATGAAAAACCAAATTTAAAAGAAAATTTCTCTATTTATTAGATAATAGAGAATATATAAAGATGAGAAATGGTGATGCCACATCACCTCCTCAAGTCCCAACTTTATATATATATATATATATAGATTACTTGCATCCTCGTTGTTTTGTAATGTGTAACAGTAAATCAAACTAAAAGTTAGTTTGATTGCTGCAAATTACTCTAATGTTGCTGGGTTTCTAATTAAACAATTACTGTAATGCTGTTGGGGGTTTGCTTTGTGCCATTAAGTAATATGCATGACTAATTGAAATGAAATTCTCGGTGGTGATACTTTGAGAGAACAAAGTTCCCTATTTATTGCAAATTACTGCTAAATGGAGTGGCTATTAAGTAATATGCACGACTAATTGAAATGCTTCTGGATTTGGTTATTCATGAACTTCACAGGGCTAGCTCCTCAATCCTTTACTGGAAAATCATAAAAAGCTAGCTACCCCATAAATGATTTTATCCACTGAAGATTTTATGGCATTTAAATAAGGGGGAAAAATTAAAGTGAAACAACTTGCTACTGAAAAAGAAAAGTTACAAAGACTCGCCTTTGCCTTTGAGGTCAAGTTTTGTTTTATTTTTATTTTTAGTTTTTTTAATTCTGCCCATTACCATTACGCTTAAAAATCTTTATTTATTATTATTTTTTTTAATTTTGGGTTAAGTTTATAGGAAAAGACAGTGCAGTGGTTGGCGAGAGAGTTAGGGCCATACTTGATCGGTATTGCGAAAGCCAAAAGCGTAGAAAAAGTTAACATAATATAAGCTAAAATCCATGTAATCGTTGATACTGGTGCTCACTTTTCAAACTAGAGCAATTTCCTCAACAATTGAGAATACACAATATAAGGATCATATAACAAGGAATAGATTTAATGGCATTTAAAAGATAATGTAAACTATAAGCTATTTTGGTAACTGAAGATGCAATAAATATTAGTCATGCTTAAAGAATGTATTAGTCATGCTTAAAGAATGAACATTTATACATGATAGATCAAATAATTAAGGAGATTACTAATAACACACACATTAATAGAATCATGTTTTCTTTATTGCTTCTTTAGCAAATATTAACAGACAACTGAATTTATAAATAAGTTGTAATTGACTCATGTCAGATAAGAGGGAGGCTTCTGAAGAATCTATATTTTCGAGACTTGAGGCAGATAAAAAGTTGAAAAAGGCATTCTTTCATTTGGTCGGCTTGTCGAAGATAACATAATTTTTAAGTTTAGTAGATTTAAATATATTAGACATGGACAAAAGTTGGATTGACCTATTAGATAGGTCCTCTGTTAGTTATATAAATGGGGTTGATCAGTTCTTAGCTTTTGCTTTCATGAACAAAGTCGATGACACAAGAATTTATTGTCCTTGTACGAAGTGTTGCAATCAATATTTTGTTGAAAAAGATGTGGCAAAGGAGCACTTAATAGTGGATGGATTTTTGCCTACTTATAGAATTTGGACTAAACATGGAGAATCTAGTAGATCCATGCATACAACACATAGTAATATGGTTATTCATGATTTAATCATAAATGATGATATGGTTGGAATGCTACATGATGCAGTAGGTATGCTACATATGGATCTTAGTGACAGTGAGAATCATCCAATGGAAACGGATTATGGTGAAGGGCCAAATCCTGAAACTTCTAAGTTTTTAAAGTTGCTTCAAAAGGCAGAATCTCTATTATACCCACGTTGCAAAAAGTTCATAGCATTATCATTTATTGTTCGTCTCTTGCATATAAAAGTGTTGTGTGGTTGGACAGATAGATCATTTACACTATTATTACAGTTATTTAAAGAAGCATTTCCTGAAGATGTAAAACTACTAGACTCATATTATGAGGCCAATAAGATCACTTTTGATTTGGGCTTCACATAAGACATGGGATGCATGTCCTAACAATTGCATGTTGTTTAAAGATGAGGATGAGAAACTTGATCGTTGTAGTATATGTGACACATCTAGATGCTGATCCTAATGGTGCTCAAGTGAAAAGGGTACCCGCTAAACAAGTAAGGTATTTCCCATTAGTTCCAAGATTATAAAGATTTTTTATGTCATAAAAAACAGCTTCACTTATGAAATGGCATGCAGAAAGTCGCATTGATGATGGCGTTTTGAGGCATCCAACAGATTCTTCTGCTTGGAAATCATTTGATGAGAAAAATCCTGATTTTGCAACTGATAGTCGAAATGTTAGGCTTGGTTTAGCAGTTGATGGCTTCAATCCTTTTAGAACTATGTCAATATCTCATTGTACATGGCCTGTTGTTTTAATGCCTTATAACTTACCACCGTGGATGTGCATGAAGCAACATTTCTTTATCTTGTCAATGCTTATTGATGGTCCCAAAGCACCCGGTAATAAGATTGATGTGTTCTTACAACCATTGATTAATGAATTAAAAGAATTATGGCATCAAGGTGTTTCAACTTATGATGCATCAAGTAATCAAATGTTTCAATTGCGTGCAATATTAATGTGGACTATAAGTGACTTCCCTTCCTATGTTAATTTGTCGGGTTAGAGTACTAAAGGTAAGACAGCATGTCCTTGTTGTAATGAGAACACTAGATCTCGTTGGTTGTCAAATGGGAGAAAGTTTGTTATATGGGTCATTGTAGATTTTTACCAATGTCTCATAGATTTCGAGAAGATAAAGAGTCTTTTGATGGTTTTGAAGAATGGGAATATGCACCACCAAAACTTTCTGGGATTGATGTGAAGCAACAATTAGATGGTGTACTCACAGACTATAAAAAGGAAGATCTTATAAAGAGAAAAAATGGTGAGACTAACCAGGGAAATTGGAAGAAAAAAAAGTATATTTTTTGAACTACCATACTGGGAGCATCATTTAATTCATCATAATCTTGATGTCATGCATATTGAGAAGAATGTTTGTGACAACATATTATGGACAGTAGTAGGTGTTCCTGGAAAGTGTAAGGATAATCTGAAAGCTCAACGTGATTTACAAGAATTAGGCATAAGGACAACCCTACATCCTCAACAACAAAAAGGTTCTAGCAAACTACTTTTATGTCCTGCTTGCTTTACAATGAGTAAAGATGATAAAGAAGTGTTCCTCAAAGTATTAAAGGAAGTAAAAGTTCCAGATGGTTATGCATATAATATTTCACATCGTGTGAACATGAAGGAGTGTAGCATCGGGGGTCTTAACAGTCATGATAGTCATATTTTAATGCAACAATTACTTCTTCTTGCTGCACGTCAAGCACTGTCCAAGAATGTTGTTGAAACATTGACTGAATTGTTTAGTTTCTTTAGGAAAATATGTTCAGAAGTGAATACACCATCCGATCTAGAGAAAATTCAAAAGCGTATTGTACTTGCACTTTGTCATCTAGAGAACATCTTTCCATTATCCTTCTTTGATGTAATGGAGCATCTGCCTGTCCATTTAGTTGAAGAGGCACTTATTGCAGGACCTGTGCAATTTCGATGGATGTATCCCATTGATAGGTATACAATTTTTTAAATTAATTTTCTGTTTAACGATCTTTATGTTTAAAAAGTCTTTTAACGCATGCATAATGTAGGTATATGTTAACACTAAAGTGTTATGTGTGTAATCGGGCACATCCTGAAACTTCAATTGCTAAAGGATACTTGATGGAAGAATGCATGAACTTTTGTGCAAGATATCTAGATGAGGTGGAAACCAAAACTAATTGACCAGTTCGCAATGATGATGGAGGAAATAAAAATGGCCGTCCATTGGGAAAAGGAGTTAAAGTACTTCTTGATGAGTTAACATGGAAACAAGCATATATGTATGTGCTTGTCAACACAGATGCTATCACTTCCTTCCGAGAGTAAGTAAGATAAGTTTGTTATTAATATAATTAATACTGTTGAAAATAGTTGATATTATTTATGTTATTAATTATAGTTTGATTTTTCAGACATCTTACTTTACTTGAAGAAGAAATGCCTCGTAAGAGGTGTCATTACATTAATAAAGTTCATAATGAGACATTTCACACATGGTTTAAGAATCACGTAAGTTTATAATTACCTTAAGTTATCATATTTTTCGAAATCAAATGCTTGATTCATTTTTTTTTAATTTTTTTTACGTAGATTCAAAATTTGCGACGATCCTCAAATATAAGTTTTCCTGAAAATATCAATATTTTAGCAAATGGTCCTGATCGTTTTGCTCGAAGATTCAAAGGATATATCATCAATGGCTTCTGATTTTGAACAAAAAGCATTGATAAAAATAAAACTACCTAAAATTCTGGTGTTGTTACTAAAGTGGACACTGTAAGTTATGCAAGTGCAAGGGACAAAAACCCTCGCTTAGGCGAAGTCACATATTATGGAGTGTTGACAAATGTGATTGAAATTCGATATACAAATGACATGAAATTTGTGTTGTTGAAGTGTGACTGGGTTAATAACCAAGTTGGAAAGAAACAAGATCAGTTAAAGTTCCCAATGGTGAATTTTAATCACTTGTTGTACAAGGATAATCAAATAGGTGATGAACCTTTCATTTTAGCTTCACAGGCAGAACAAGTTTGCTATGCGCAAGGCCTTACTGATCCTAATTGGCATGTTGTTCTTAAGATGATAGTCAAAGACTTCTTTGACATGTATTCCAAATATTTTTCTTCTATTCCGAAGATAGTCCCTCAAGTAGAGTTATATCTGCATCAACAATTGGATGATACTATATATATGAATGATAAAGATGTTAACTGGGTTCGAGAACGGGTGGATGGAACAACTGTAGACACAAATATTCTTGATGATGATGTGGATATGGAAGAGTGTAATTAACATGATTGTTTTCTTGTTCGTTGTATGTTTCCTTTTTTTTAAACAATAATGTAAACATTGAAAAGACCGATTTAGTTTTAATTTTAAATTAAAAAGTGATGATTGACTTGGATATGTTTTACCGAGTTTAAATATTATTATGTATATGGTACTGGATGCTTATCAATATTCTTGATAATGATGTAAAATATCAATATTTTGACTTTCATGCTTTTTATTATGTATATGGCCTAGTAAATCTGTCAATTGCAGTTTTGTTATGGCACCAAAGAAAGCAAGAGGCATTTCTGTGGAGGTGGTTGTTCATCAAGAACCACGGACGTTGAAAGAGGTGATTAGTTTGGCAAGGATGAGAGATGAACAATTATCACGTCAGAAGAAAATATCAAGGCTAGCGTTTATTAATCAACCGTTGTTTACACAAACTACCAACAACAAAGCCATTCCTACTGTGCTTGTAAAGAAATTAAGTTGGGATGAAATGCAGCGCTGCCAAGCGCAAGGGCTTTACTTCAATTGTAATGACAAGTTCACCGCTGGTCATAAATGCACGAGGGCACAACTTTTAATCATGGACAATAAAGTAGAGATGGATGAAAATACTAATGAGGAGCCTACTGGAGGAGTAAACCAAACAGATTTAGATGAGAGTAAGGATCTCCAAATTACTTCTATGCACTCACGGGTTGGGCAGTCGCTCAAACAATGCGCGTGTTGGCAAAGATTGGCTCATACGAAATCATGGTTTTAATCGACAATGGATCCACCCATAACTTCATCAGCACTCAGTTGGCTAATCAACTTCAATTACCGATCAAACCCACTGCAGCATTTTCGGTTTGAATAGCGAACGACGAGAAATTAAAATGCCAAGGCAAATTCGAGAAGGTACAAATTGTCACTTACTGTATACTCATTGCCTATCACAAGTTTAGATATGTTCTTGGGCATTCAATGGCTCCAATTGTTGGGTGTCGTAGTGTGCAATTGGAAGACCGTGACCATGGAGTTCGATTAGGGTAATCAGAGGCGACATTTGCAAGATATCAATCCACAATCCTTGCAAACGGCTTCTCTGACATAAATTTCCAAGGAGATTCGGCAAGGCAATGAAGCATTTGTAATCTGTTTACACACAAAATTGGAAGAAGCTTTGCGCACAGTGCCAATAGATATGCAACAATTATTAAAAGATTATGAGGAAATATTCCAAGAACCTACCAAGCTGCCACCATCACGAGGAATTGATCACTGTATTCCACTTAAAGAAGGAACATAGCCTGTCAATTGAGAAACAAGTTGAATAGATGTTGCGATTAGGGTTGATAAGATCCAGCACTAATCCGTTTTCTTCTCTAGTGCTGCTAGTAAAAAAGAAAGAGGTAGTTGGCGGTTTTGTACAGACTACCGAGCTCTTAATGAAGTAACCATCAAAGATCGATTTCCCATACCCACCGTTGAAGATATGCTCGACAAATTATTTGGTGCTGCTTACTTCACAAAGCTTGATTTAAGAGTCGGATACCACCAAGTTCGAGTTAACACGCCTGACATCCACAAGACAGCCTTTCACACACATAATGGGCACTACGAATACTTGATATTGCCATAACGCGCCGTCAACTTTTCAGGCTGTAGTGAACTCCATCTTTCAACCTTATCATAGAAAATTCGTTCTTGTACTCTTTGATGATATAGTAATATACAATGCATCATGGAGTAGACACATTGAACATGTCAAATAGACGTTGGAAGTCCTAAAGCAGCAACAATCTTTTATTAAAATCAGCAAGTGCGATTTTGGCCAATAGGAGCTGGAGTACTTAGGCCATATCATTACTTGCGACGGTGTGAAAGTGGATGAAAGGAAAGTTGCTGCTATGGTGTTGTGGCCACAACCACAAAACATCACAGAACTAAGAGGTTTCCTCGGCCTCACAGGCTACTACCGTAAATTTGGGGCTAAGAGGTTTCCTCGACCTCTCACCAATCTTTTAAAAAAGGGATAATTTTGCCGGAATTCAGAAGTGGGGGAGGCATTTAAGAATCTGAAACAGGCCATGACACAAACACCCATACTAGCTATGCCGAATTTCAAAGATACATTTGCGATTGAAGCGGATGCTTCTGGCGAAGGCATTGGCACAATTTTATAGCAAAAATGGAGACCTATTGCATTCCTAAGCCACGCTTTTAGGGTCTTGAAACAATCTTGGTCAATTTACGCAAAGGAGATGCTCGCCATCCTTGAAGCAATTCGGGCATGGAGACCCTATTTATTAAGGCATAAATTTATCATCCAAACTGATCAACGCAGCTTGAAGTACTTACTGAAATAGAAAATAGCCACACTCGAACAAAAAAAATGCTTGGCTAAACTGATGGGTTACGAATATGTGATTCAGTATTATCCTGATGTGCTAATAATTTATCTATTATTTTAATGCTTTCATAATTAATTTTATGTTAAATTATATTTTATTATATTAATTTTTATCTTAATTTTTATATTTATTTATTGTAGGAATGTTGGGAATATTCATGAGAAAAGAAACTTAAAGAGGAAACAAATTAGAATATAATAGAAATAATGTGGAAGTAAGAGGGAAAGAAATAAAAAGCCAAATCAAGGATGATTGAATGTAATCATCATGCATGCAACACGTGGGGGAAGCATTGAATATTTGGTTGACAAATATGACAGCAAGTTGGGAAGCATTAAAGAATTAATTTGCAAATTGGCAAATTAAACTTTACAAGTCACGTGGATGGGCTTAAAAATTGGCTAGAATTGTTTTGTTTAGAAATCCTTTTCATTTAAGGATTTGTTGGCTGTATTTTCAATCCTTTTTCTTTAGGGATTTGGAAGAAACCACAACATTATAAAAGAGAAAAGCAGCCGCACAAAAAGAATGGCAGCCAAGAGAAAATAAATAATAGAGTTGCAGCCGCAAGTTTTGAGAAAAAATCGAGAGCAGCAATAATAATTTGGAGCAGGAAGAAGACGCATTAATTCTTGAGTTTTTCTTTCTCTCTTCTCTATTATCTTGTTTGAATGTTTTCCATTAAATTCATGGATTCTCTTTATATTCCCATAAACTAATTTATTTTACTAGGGCTATGATGTAGCCTAACTATGAAGATTTAATTCCATAAATCTATGTTATTTTAATTAATTATTCCATGATTGAGTGTTCATTATTGTGTTTAATGCTTTTAAATATCTGGCCAATATTTGAATGATTTGAGGATACATAATGAATAAATTAGGGAAATTCACTGTCAACATGGGTAATAAACTTTAATAGCATAGATGGAGGATTAAATTGGATTGGTTATGGTGAAATCAGATGTCCTAGTGTTTTAATCTCTTGGTGATTTCTATTACTGCATGTGTCTTCATTCAATTTTTTAATTATTTTATTTTATTTAACTTTAATCTAAATTCGCCTAATCGATTGTTCAAATAAAGCAGGGTTAGAATAATTTCGGTAACTAATAGGATATACAATCTTTGTGGGACGATACTCTACTCTTCATAATATTACTTGTGCCGACTAGTACACTTGCTAATTTACGCAACAAGTTTTTAGCGCCGTTGCCGGGGATTGTTTGGATTAGTATCGATACCAACTAACCTTAGTTTAATTTGAATTTTATTTTTATTTTTTTTATTTGAATTTTTGTTTTCTTGTTTAATTTTATGAGACGTTCAAGAAGTTTTGATTTATTGCCTTTTGATCCAGAGATTGAACGTACGTGTAGAAGACTTAAATAAAGAAAGGAGAGAAGCTTTACAAGAGCAACAACTAATCATGGCTGACGAACCATTACACGAAAATGAGGATGCGAGACCCTTAAGAGATTATGTTGTGCCTACAGTTAATGGTGCTCGCTCAAGCATTGCACGTGCTGCCGTTCAAGCCAATAATTTTAAAATTAAGCCAGCTATAATCCAGATGATTTAGACATTAGTACAGTTTGCTGGGATGCCAAATGATGATCCAAATGCTCATATTGCGAATTTCTTGGAAATTTGTGACACATTTAAGCAAAATGGTGTTTCAGACAATGCTATCAGGCTAAGGCTTTTTCCGTTCTCACTGAGGGATAAAGCAAAAGAGTGGTTGAACTCACTCCATGCTGAAACAATCACTACTTGGGATGGTTTAGCCAGAAGTTTTTAGCAAAGTATTTTCCTCCAGCAAAAACAACCAAGTTGAGGAATGACATCACAACCTTTGCTCAGTTCGAGATAGAATCATTATATGAAGCGTGGGAGAGATACAAAGACCTACTAAGAAAATGCCCACATCATGGTCTACCAGTTTGGCTTCAGGTGCAGACATTTTACAATGGTTTGGGATCCAATACCAGAACAATGATTGATGCTGCAGCAGGAGGAACGTTAATGGGAAAAACACCAGAAGCAGCTTATGAATTATTGGAGGAAATGGCATCCAACAATTACCAGTGGACTTCAGAGCGATCAATGCCAAGGAAAATTGTAGGAGCCCATAATGTTGATGTTGTCACTGCTTTATCTGCACAGATGATTGCTTTATCTAATAAGTTGGAGCACCTAAATGTTATTGCTATTCAAACTCAAGTGTGTGAATTATGCGAAGGAACCATACCAATGTCAACTGCCAAGTTGGAAGTCCTTTTGCGTCGTCATCTGCTGAACAAGCTCATAATGTGTCAAACTTCTAGAGGCAACAAAATAATCCATTTTCTAATACATACAATCCTGGATGGAGAAACCACCCGAATTTGTCATGGAACAACACTCAAAATACATTAAAGCCAGCTCCAGGGTTCTAATCACAAGAGAAGAAGTCAAATTTGGAAGATGCTCTTACCCAACTTACAACAAATATGTCTCAATTCATGACCAAAACAGAGACAACTTTTCAGAATCAACCTGCATCAATTCGAAACCTCGAGGTGCAAATGGGTTAGATTGCAAACTTGTTATCCAACAGACCACAAGGCTCTCTGCCGAGCAACACAGAGACAAATCCAAAGGAACAAATGAATGCAATTATACTTCGGAATGGTAGACAACGTGAAAATCTGCCAAAAGAAGTAAAGGAAGTTGAAGAAGATAATATGGAGCAAACTAAAGACACCACTAGAACATTTGAGACAGCAAGTACAGAAATTCCACAATCACAACAATCGGCACTAGTCAAAGCTTATGTCCCTCCAATCCCGTTTCCTCAGCACCTTCAGAAAAACAAATTAGATAAGCAGTTCTCTAAATTTCTTAATGTTTTTAAAAAGTTGCATATTAACATTCCTTTTGCAGATGCATTAGAACAAATGCCAAGCTATGCTAAATTCATGAAAGAAATTTTATCCAACAAGAGGAAATGGAAATTAGAAGAGCATGAAACCGTATTGTTAACTGAAGAGTCAATTGCAATTCTACAAAATAAATTGCCACCGAAGTTGAAAGATCCAAAGAGTTTTTCTATCCCATGCACTATTGGAAATACTTATTTTGATAAAGCTTTGTGTGATTTAGGTGCAAGTATTAATTTGATGCCTCTCTATGTTTTCAGGAAATTAGGACTTGGTGTACCCAAGGCAACAACTATTTCTCTTCAATTGGCAGATACGTCTATAAAGTATCATAAAGGAATGATTGAGGACGTACTTGTTAAGGTCAACAAGTTTATATTTCCTGCAGATTTTATTGTTTTGGATATGATTGAAGATCGAGAGATACTAATCATTTTAGGCCAACCATTCTTGGCCACGGAAAGAACTCTTATTGATGTCCAAGAGGGAAAACTAATCCTTAAGGTGCAAAATGAGCAAGTCACTTTCAATGTGTTCGAAGCAATGAAATACCCATCAGAGATCAACACGTGCCTTCAAATAGACACCATTGATAAGGAGATAATTGAGAGCTTTCGCGATACAATGTCGAATAACACACTAAAAGGATGTATTGTTCACTCTAGGACTACTCAATCTACGAAAATAGGTATTCAGGAGTATGCACGGTATTCGGAAGCTTCACCATTTTACTTGCTTTCGAAAAAGCCAGAATTAGAAGAGCTTGGTAGAAGTCCTTCTAGACCAAAACCTTCAATAGAAGAACCTCCAAAACATGAACTTAAGTCGTTGCCCTCTCATTTAAGGTACGCTTATTTAGATGATAACTCTAAGCTACCAGTTATTATTTCTTCTGCCTTGACAGATCTTGAAGAGGAAAAAGTACTTGAAGTTTTGAGGGATCACAAAGCTGCTCTAAGATGGACTTATTTCCGACATCAAAGGAATAAGCCCTTCAATTTGCATGCACAAGATTCTAATGGAGGAGAGTTATCAGCCGACAGTACAGCCACAAAGGCGCCTAAATCCAAACATACAAGAAGTGGTTAAGGCAGAGGTGCTTAAATTATTAGATGCTGGGATAATTTATCCAATCTCTGATAGCAAATAGGTCAGTCCAGTGCAAGTGGTACCAAAGAAATGAGGAATGAAGGTCGTGAAGAATGACAACAATAAACTTATCCCAACAAGGACAGTCACAGGTTGGCGGGTATGCATGGACTACAGAAAACTTAATGCTGCTACTAGAAAAGACCATTTTCCACTACCTTTTATTGATAAAATGTTGGAGAGACTTGTTGGCCATGCCTACTATTGCTTTTTATATGGATATTCAGGTTATAATCAAATCCCTATAGCACCAGAAGATCAAGAGAAAACCACTTCACATGTCCTTATGGTACATTTGCTTATAGAAGAATAACATTCGGCTTATGCAATGCACTATATTTTTTGATATGGTGGAGAGATTTATTGAGGTGTTTATGGATGATTTCTCAGTTTTTAGATCTTCATTTGATCATTGTCTAAACAATTTAGATTTAGTTTTACAACGATGTGAGGAGACAAGCTTGGTTTTGAATTGAGAAAAATGTCACTTTATGGTGCAAGAAGGCATTGTATTAGGTCATCGTATTTCAGCTAAAGGAATTGAAGTTGATAGAGCGAAGATCGACGTCATTGAGAAGTTGCCACCATCGACTTCCATGAAAGTAGTAAGAAGTTTTCTAGGGCATGCCGGGTTTTATCGACGTTTATTAAAGATTTTTCAAAGATAACGAAACCCTTATGCAACCTTTTACTCAAGGATGTGCCTTTCAATTTTACTAATGAGTGTTTGCATGCTTTTAACACTTTAAAGGAGAAACTGATTTCAGCTCCAGTTATTATGGCTCCAGATTGGGATCTGCCGTTCGAGGTTATGTGTAATGCGAGTGATTATGCTATTGGAGCAGTTTTGGGGCAGCAATATAAAAACATGTTGCATGTTATTTACTATGCAAGTCGAACTCTGACAGATGCACAATTGAATTATGCTACCATTGAGAAAGAGTTTCTAGCCGTTGTGTTTGCACTTGAAAAATTCCACTCATATTTGATTTGCTCCAAGGTAATAGTTTACACAAATCATTCAGCTCTCAAGTATCTGTTCACAAAGGCAAATGCAAAACCAAGACTGATCCGTTGGGTGCTCTTACTACAAGAATTTGATTTAGAGATTCGGGATAAGAAGGGATCTGAAAATCTGGTGGCGGATCACTTATCTCGGTTAGAGCAGAGAGAGCGAGGGGATAATGTAATGGTTTCAATCACCGAAGAATTTCCTGATGAAAATTTGTTGGCCTTGCAGACTTGCGACGCACCATGGTACACAGATTTCGTGAACTAATTGGCGAGCGCCGTTGTTCCTTCTGATTTATCATATCAACAGAAGAAGAAATTCTTTTCAGATGTCAAGTATTATCTTTGGGAAGATCCGTTCTTGTATAAGTATTGTTCAGACCAAATCATTCGACGATGTGTCCCAGAAGAAGAAATGAGAAGCATTCTACAACACTGTCATTCTCGAGAAGTCGGTGGACATTTTGGCGCAACCAAAACTGCGGCAAAAGTGATTTAATCAGGTTTTTATTGGCCTACCTTATTTTAAGATGCTTATGTTTTTATTGCTGCTTCTGACCGGTGTTAGAAAACTGGTAACATTTCAAGGAAGAATGAAATGCCACTAACTAATATTCTTGAAGTAAAATTGTTTGATGTCTGGGGAATTGACTTAATGGGTCCGTTTCCATCTTCGTTCAAGAATAAATATATTATGGTAGCTGTTGATTATGTTTCTAAGTGGGTTGAAGTTGTTGCTTTGCCTTCCAATGATGCTCGGGTTGTTGTGAGGTTTTTGAAGAAAAATATTTTCACACGGTTTGGCACTCCCAGAGCAATTATAAGTGATGGTGGCAAACATTTTTGCAATCGACAATTTGAAACCCTCTTGAGCAAATATGGAGTTACACACAGAGTTGCCACCCCTTACCATCCACAAACTAGCGGCCAAGTTGAAGTTTTGAATCGAGAATTAAAGAGAATTTTGGAGAAAATAGTAAACGCTTCACGGAAGGATTGGTCGATAAAATTAGACGATGCACTATGGGCGTATCAAACAACTTTCAAAAGACTTATTGGTATGTCTTCTTATCGTCTAGTATTCGGAAAAGCATGCCATCTACCTGTTGAACTTGAGCATAGGGCATATTGGGCGATGAAGATTTTGAACTTTGACATGCAAGCAGCAGGAGAAAAGAGATTATTACAACTTAATGAACTAGATGAATTTCGCAATGCAGCTTATGAGAATGCTCAAATCTATAAAGCCTCCACTAAACATTGGCATGACAAGCATGTACTCAGACGTGAATTTCAAGTCGGCCAAAATGTTTTATTATATAATTCTCGACTTCGGCTTTTCCCAGGCAAGTTGCGATCCCGTTGGTCTAGTCCTTTTACAATAACACAAGTCTTTCCATCTGGTGTGGTAGAAGTTTCAAATGATACAAAGGGCACATTCAAGGTTAATGGTCATCGGTTGAAGCCTTATTTGGATGATGCATTTGATAAGCACAAGATAGCTATTGAGTTGTCTAGTCCTAAATGACGACTAGAGACAGTCAAGCTAATGACTATAAATTAAGCGCTTCTTGGGAGGCAACCCAAGCTTTCTAAACTTTATTATTATCAAATTTTTTTTCATGTTCTTTTTCTTTTCTTTTACTTATTTTATTTTGTTTTATCTAGATTTTGCACGAGTTCGGGGGTCAATGAACATCAACTTTTCACATGCCTTTCAACGACTCAGCTACAACTTTACATCTTTAAGTGCAAAACCAGGGGAGTTTCTCTTTTCCTTTTCTTTTTCTTTACATTGAGGACAATGTTTATTTTAAGTTTAGGGGTGGGAATATTTGCTTTTCATTTTTTTCAAAAAAAAAAGATTTGAATGCCTGTGATGAGTTTATGATTGAAAATGAATATGGTTCTTAGAAAGGGATGAATATTATCTTAGTTTATACTTGATTCTTGTGTTAGTTTCGTCTTGATTGAGATTCTTTAAATATCTTGTGCACTTATATCGATTCTTTTCATTGAATTTAATCCAAATCAAGAGGGAAAGAAATAAAAAGCCAAATCAAGGATGATTGAATTTAATCATCATGCATGCAACACGTGGGGGAAGCATTGAATATTTGGTTGACAAATATGGTAGCAAGTTGGGAAGCATTAAAGAATTAATTTGCAAATTGGCAAATTAAACTTTACAAGTCACGTGGATGGGCTTAAAAGGTGGCTAGAATTGTTTTGTTTTGAAATCCTTTTCATTTAAGGATTTGTGGGCTGGATTTGCAATCCTTTTTCTTTAAGGATTTGGAAGAAACCACAACATTATAAAAGAGAAAAGCAGCCGCACAAAAAGAATGGCAGCCAAGAGAAAATAAATAATAGAGTAGCAGCCGCAAGTTTTGAGAAAAAATCGAGAGCAGCAGGAATAATTTGGAGTAGGAAGAATTTGGAGCAGGAAGAAGACGCATTAATTCTTGAGTTTTTCTTTCTTTCTTCTCTATTATCTTGTTTGAATGTTTTCCATTAAATTCATGGATTCTCTTTATATTCCCATGCACTAATTTATTTTACTAGGGCTACGATGTAGCCTAACTATGAAGATTTAATTCCATAAATCTATGTTATTTTAATTAATTATTCCATGATTGAGTGTTAATTATTGTGCTTAATGCTTTTAAATATCTGGCCAATATTTGAATGATTTGAGGATACATAATGAGACTAAGAGGAGATTTATGTATTTTTGCTCTGTGTAATGGATGCCATGAATTGAACGAAAGACAGAGATGTGCCAACGTGATTCGTGCAGTTTTATCTAAGAATTTCCATAGAACTTAATGAATTTTTGCATATTTAAATTCATATAGAGATATAGTGGGTTGATATGTGGAGATATTTTTGATATTACTCAAGAGAGGATATTGAATAAATTAGGGAAATTCACTGTCAACATGGATAATAAACTTTAATAGCATAGATGGAGGATTAAATTGGATTGGTTATGGTAAAATCGGATGTTCTAGTGTTTTAATCTCTTGGTGATTTCTATTACTGTCTGAGTCTTCATTCAATCTTTTAATTATTTTTTCTTATTTAACTTTAATCTAAATTCACCTAATCGATTGTTCAAATAAAGCAGAGTTAGAATAATTTCGGTAACTAATAGGATATACAATCTCTGTGGGACGATACTCTACTCTTCATAATATTACTTGTGCCAACTAGTACACTTACTAATTTATGCAACATGCCCCAGACGGGAAAATATGGCAGTAGATGCCCTATCACGGCGACTCGACAGCCTAACTCTTCATCACTTATTTGTGCCGCAATAGGCCTTATGGGATGAAATCAAAGCAGTAGCGATTGATGACGAGTTGTAATACCCCACACTCGGTACCATATATAGAGAGAGAGAGAGAATGAAAGAGAGAAGAGACGAGAGAGAGAGAAAGGAGTTGACCCGAGTTTGACCCTGATCCGACCCGGAACCTGCGACCTTGACCCGGCCGGTTCTCCTAGTTCCGACCACCGTTCCAGGTAAGGTTGGTACCAATTCAAAGCTTGAGAGACGAGCTACGTATCCATGTCATCGTTGCCGCCAGAAAACGATCGGAAAGTCACCGATCAAAGCGTTGAAGTACCACAGAATCGCCGGCTTGATTCGCCGTGATTTCGTCAGTTTTCGGTGAAGCCATCACTTGGGTTTTGTTCTTTACCTTGCCCTCTGCCATTTCCGACTAACCATGGACGCTGGGGACGTCGTTTTGCCATTGATTGGCCATTGGAGGACTCACGGCTTTGGGAGCTCGATCCGGAGCCATCGCCACTCGTGGGAGGTCACCACCGCCACCATTGGACTTAGCGTGGCTTGAACTTTCAGTTCTGAGGTTCCCGTCGCCGTCAGATGAATTCTGGTGACCGTTAACCGGCAAGGGTATTTTGGTAATTTCTCAGTCCAAGAGCAAGTTTGTAATTTCAGATTTTGTGGATATTTTAGTAATTGCTGGAATTGAGGATAAGTTGGTAATTTATGATTTTTAGGTTAATTTGGTAATTTTAATATGAGGGTATTTTGGTAATATTGAATTCAAGGGCATTTTGGTAATTTTGTAACTTGAGGGTGAATTTGTAATTTGTCTAATCAGTGGATAAATTGGTAATTTTAAGTTAGGGCAATGAAGTAATTTGAGATTACGATGGTAAGTCGATAATAAAGATTTATCAGTAAGATTCGCCCTGTAGAGGTCGGAGCGGGTCGTTACACGAGTACATGAAGAAAATTACACAGGCAGCCTATGATCAAGTTGCTGGCCCATACTTGTCACGTAACGACTTGATTTTCTTGAAAGGAAAAGTTGTAGTTCCTGTCAAATTGCGTGAAGCATTAATATTTGAGGCACACGACACCAAGGTAGGGGGACATTCCGGAGTCTACGAACATACAAACGCCTAGCTCAACAATTTTATTAGCCTTTTATGTTCAATTCGGTTCAGGAATATGTACGCAGATGTGATACTTGTCAATGGATAAAAGCTACAACATTGAAACCTACTGGACTCTTGCAGCCGTTGCACATTCCTCTCCAATTATGGGATGATATTTCAATTGATTTTGTTGAAGGCCTACCAAGTTCACAAGGCAAGGATGCGATCATGGTGGTGGTTGATCGATTAAGTAAGTCGGCTCATTTCATATCATTAACACATCCGTTCACGACCAAAACAATGGCAGAAAAATTCATTGACGGAGTAGTTAAATTGCACGGTATGCCCAAATCCATACTCAGTGATCGGGATCTAATTTTTGTTAGTAAATTTTGGCAAGAATTCTTTACCTTGTCGGGCACGCACTTGAAGATGAGTTCGGCATATCACCCTCAAACTGACGGCCAAACAGAAGTAGTGAATCGATGCTTGAGCAATACTTGAGATGTTTTACACACAATGGCCGCGAAAGTGGAGTTCTTACTTAGCATGGGTTGAATTTTCGATATAATACAACATACCATGTGTCAGTAGGTATGACTCCTGATGGTTGTCAAAGCCACCAAAAATAAATACCTACTCTAAATAAATTATGTATAGTGATTGAGTAAGGTCGTGTCTACAGAGATCGGTAATTATTTAAATCCTTTTAAAATATAAAATACAAAATGGGGGAATTGTTGACAATAATAAAAATCAAATTAAAATAACAAGAACGCAAATTAAAATTATAATTCAAATTGGGGAAAGCTCTGGTTGAAAGAATTAACTTAGCTTGATTCGACTACTGATCATTGATTCAAATATAAATTATTACTACTTATAAATAGACCGGTTATAGCTACTGAGACCCTCTAATAACCAATCTCTCCTTAACTAGTCGATAACCAAGGTACGACCGTTGGTTATTTCCCTAATCAATAGACAACCCTAGATACAATCATAAGATTTAATCAATTGACAGACTGAAAAATCAGAGAGACCCAAATCCTAATCAACAAACGCATACGATGGTTCATTTAAATTAGATTGTTTATTCTCATAACACAACTCATTGTTATGCTATTTGTCCCAAACATTAAAATCTTCATACGATAAATCTTTTAATTGACAATAGATTAAGTTGATAATTAAATAGTGGTCAATTATCTAATTAACAAACATAATCATGACAATAATCAGAGAATAAACAAATACCGAAAAAGCAATAAAATAATTAAAGTATAAGAAAGATCTCACAGTAGTGATGAATCAAAGCTTCATTAACCTTCAACCATAATAATAAGTTTAGTTCTTCATAGAGAGAAGAGAAAAATTTAGATTTAAGGTTTCTTTCTTTTCAAAAAGTCTCCTTTTTCATAATAAATTCCTCCCTTAAATACCTTTCTCTCTCTTCTCCTCTAGAGTTCTTTTTAAAATAAAATACTAATATCTTAAATATTAAATTCGTAATAAAAAAATAATAAAAAATACAAAACACTTTAAACTAAAAACTGCAGGTCTGTAGTTGACAGCACGCACCCACGCCTTATCAACAAAGTTCTTCTGACGCTCATAATTACTCCAGGAAAACAATCATCCTCAAATATTATCTTATAGCTCAATTTTAGCACCAATCAATAGAATTGCACCTACAAAAATAAAACACAAGTAAATCACTATTATTAAGTGCATAACATCGATATTAAAGAAAGTAAACAATGCAAAATTAGTGCATAAATTACACTCTAACAAATTCCCCCACACCAAGATAATGCTTGTTCTCAAGCATATAACTGAAGACTAATTCCAAATCTCCACTCAATTCTCATCTCAACTCATTTAAAAACAATCTTAAGCAAGCATACCTCAAGAATTTAAGTCGATCAACATTCGAGAGACACAAGGATTTTAAAGCATAAGATCTCATAAACTAATATAAAAGAAAAACATTCAACCACCAAGAAGATCCATTCAAAATTTAAGTGCAACAAGATTTAATAGCACTCTCAATGATTTCACTCCATGCACTCAAAGTGTTTAGAGTATCATTTATGCACTCAAATCAAATCAAAGATTGCTATTACAATAAACTTGCTCATATATCACATCTCAATCCACAAAACATGAATTAAATGCAAAAATCTAAGGGTCTTTAAAAAGGTTGTAACGGGGTTAAATTGGTTAAATGAAAAAGAAAGGTCTATGAAAGAAAAAGAGATCAAAATGAGAAGAATGAATTCATTGAACGAACCTTATGATATCGAAACGCTTATTTTGACTCAAGTCGCCAAGAATGTAAACATTTTTTTTCTTTTCTTCATTTTTTTTCTTTTTTTTGTTTTTTTTTAATTTTTTTTAATCAAACAAAAGAAATGAACCTTGCACAATTTAATTCAAGCATAATGCTTGTTGATCTAATTGAGAAACTTTAATTCAAGGTAGCAAGAGCAACAAAATATATCCAAACAATAAGTCCAAAAATCTCCTTAAATTGAGGCTCAAAAAAAAGGAAAATGGGTAAATAGATGGAGAGAATTAGATGAGTAATGGTTAAGGCTCAAATAAAGACAACAAATAAAGGTCTTTGGGTAGAGAAAGAAAGAAAAAACATGCGAGAATAGAAAAATAGAAAGTGGTTTGCCCTTATCATTTTAATGCATAAAATCCTATAATGCGACTTCAACATGCATAACAAAGCAAGTTCTAAAATAAATAAACTAAGATTGATATTCACATAACAAAAATAATTAGAGCAAAGTAGTTGCTCATAGGCTCAAATCCTCACAAAGTTGGTAAATTTGTCATCAAATAATGTACACTCTTCAAATGAATCAACCATCAATAGTGGTGTAGAATGAGAAGAAGGTAGGAGTGATATATAAAAGGAAATGTAAAAATGATAAGAAGTGAGAAAAATGTATGTAGTAATATAAAAAGTGAAAGATAAAATGTGTGATAAAAAAGTATGATAGAATAAGAATAGAGGAAAATAATTTGAGATAGATGGGAAAAGAGTAGTGAGAAAGAAAAGAAAAGAAAAATAATAATATATGAAGCATACTAACTCCAGAATCATTTAAGGATGAGTAGAGTGAAAATAATACTTCCAGACATCAATATTGTAAAAATCCCTCCCCCACACCAAGAACTTAAATTGTTCACAATGTAAGATAATCAAAGCTCACATAAAAATTAAAGTGTAAAGATAAAAGATTAAAGGCAAAAACTTCCCTGAATTGTGAGTTTTGATTTACATAACGTCTATGGGCTTGGCGGAAATGGTGGGATAAATCCCATACTCTCAAAGTATGTGGCCAAATTCTGCTCTATCTTATTCAGCTTGTGCTCCATTTTTTCTAACTGAATGCTCAAAGATAGTGCAGATGTAAAAGGAATAGTTGGTGGGGCAGCAGTTTCGTCGTCAAACTCGTCATCAGAGGTAGCACCACTCCTAGCATAAAGATTCTTTGGAAGTTGAGTGGGTCCTGGTTCAGTAAACTGAAATCTCCCCTCCTTGAATTCGACCACACATGTTCTTTCAAACACAAACATATCCAAAAATTCCTTATTGCAAGCAGGATGCAAATCATTATTGTCAGGATCAAGCACACATAAGTTTATAGCTAACAGAGTAATGTATGGACCAAGAAATAAAGTCCTATACCGTTTAAGCACACTCTGAAATTGATCAACTAACCATAAACCTAAATTAGATCTCACATAATTTAACATGCACCAGATAAAAGAAAACTCAATTTTAGAGAAAACTCCCGAGTGATCTTTCTTCCTAAAAAATTATATGCTAAGAACCGATGCACACATTTCAAAACAGGATCACGTAAGAAAGAGCTATTTTATTTACTCAGGTCATATGCATTGTGATAAAAAGATAAATTACACCAAAGACCATAAGGCTCAAAATTTTCGCTAAAGTCACAAGTTTTTCCTAAATATGCATCACTAGAAGAATAATCATCATCAATGAATCCTAAAGCTAGGTTAAAATCTGTGATAGATTGTGAAAAATTTCATCCCATTAACCTAAACTTTATAACATCTGAAATATGCAAAATAAAATCGTTCAGTATATTAAATTGAAAAGTAGCATAGAACTCCCTAATCAACTCAACATATCCCAAACAATCAACATCAACAAACTTACGCAAACCAATCTTATCTATTAAAGAGTCAAAATTATCCTTAACATTCAATTTTTCAAGAGTCGGGTCATGAATATACTTAGCTAGAAGTATTTTTCATTTGGAAATATCTTTGTACCTTTCTTTCTCTTGTTGAGTCGTGAATATGATTCACCCTCCGAGATTGGATTCCACAAGTGGCAAAACACTCATACTCTTTCATGTTTCGATTTTTGTCTCACGGCTTGGTGTGAATTTGAAACTGTGTTCCATGGGACCGTAGTGGGAGCGACAATCTTGGATTTCTTCGCGACGAGTGTCTTTTTAAATGACTTGGAAGTTGATGATTTCCTCTTCGGCATTGTTACAATAATTTCACTCACGGATTTCGATTTGCATTGCTGGAATGCAGGGCGTGGGATGGTTGCAAATGATTGCTGCTCGGCTGGAGCTTGCGGGTACACGGCTGCTGATTCAGGTTGTCAGGTTGCGCGCGGATGGTTGTACTGCGCGGGTTGGAGCTGGGCGTGCACGGGCTGGTTACTGATGGGCGCTGCTGGGCTGACGCTGGTTACTTGCAGGTACACGGCTGCTGCTCAGGATGAGCGCGGGGTACTGCTGGTGTGCTTGTGCGCTGGAGACGGTTGCGCTACCAGGAGCTGCTGGTCGGTTGGAAAAGGCTGGTGCTGCGAGAGAGATGTTGCGCTAGGTGCACGTTGGTTGTTTGGCTGCTGGGCTGACGGGAGATGCTTACTGGTTCACACGAGCTGGTTTGCTGCAAGCGGTTGCTGGTGTTGCTGGAGATGAAAACAAAGTTTTGTGAATTAGGGATTTTGTGAACGGTGTTTTTTTTTGTTTTTATTTTTAAATTTTTTTTCAATTAAATAAAAAAACTAAAAGAAAAAAAACATTTTTTTGTTTTTTATTTAATTTTGTTTTAGTGACGAATCACTTGAGACACTAAAAATTTCATAGGTATTTTTTTAATAAGCACGTGGGAACGCCTTAAAACCATTTTACTTTAAAATCACAGAAATACTTATTAGTTAAAACGTGGGCACGTCCTTACCAAAAATTTTCTTCTGGCCAAAATAAGCAAAAACATTATTTAAACAATCTGAATCAAAATTAAAAATAAAAGATATAACAAAAATTAAAATAAATAAATCCTTTGGGTTGCCTCCTAAAAAGCGTCTTTATTTTATGCCTTTGGCTAGACACATTCATGCATCAATCTCCATAAATGGGACTCTCGAGAGCCACATCCTCCACAATATTCACCGAAAAACCTTCATAAAAAGGTTTTAAGCGATGACCATTAACCTTAAAAACCATTAACCTTAAAAATTTTATAAGAGGTCGAACTCCTAATCTTAATTACACTATGAGGAAAAACATTAATAACAATAAAAAGGTCCAATCCAACAAGAACGTAATTTACCAGGAAAAAGTTTAAGTTTAGAATGAAAAAGAAGAACTTTTTAACCAACAGAAAACTTCTTTTTCAAAATCATTATGTCATGAAATGTCTTCGTCTTTTCCTTGTAAAAACATTCCTGTACTATAGGGTTAATAACATCCACAGAAAATACTGAATGTTCCTCACTCTATAACCTCTCCATTAAACTCCATAGTGAGAGTCCCTTTATGTACATCCATTTTAGTCCTAGCAGTTTTAAGAAAAGGTTTTCCTAGCAAAATTAGGACAAAATTAGAGGAGTTATCCTCTTCCATATCAAGTACATAAAAATCAGCAGGAAAAACCAACTCATTAATTTGTACTAAGACATCTTCTAATACCCCATCAGGATATGCATTAGACCTATCAGTTAGTTGAATTATCACGGCAATTTCTTTTAATGGACCAATATTCAAAGATGAATAAATGGAACAAGGTATGACATTAATAAAAGCTCCTAGATCTAACATAACCTTTTCAACTTTAACACTACCAATTTTACAAGGGATAGTAAACATACCTGGATCCTTACACTTGAGATCAAACATCCAATTCTCGATGGGTTGGGCCTTTTATTGTTATTAATATTTTTCTTCATGGTGCAGTTGAGATCAGAAGCTTAAAGACAAGTAAAGAGTTCAAAGTTAATGGTCATAGGTTGAATCCTTACTATGAAAATTTTTAAACACTCAATGTATAGGAGGCTCCACTTTATGAACCTGCGTACGTTGATGAGTGAAACTTGAGAACTAGGTCAGGCTGAGGACAATAAACCAAGCGCTTATTAGGAGGCAACCCAATGGCTGGAGAAAAGATTTTGAGAGCACGCCATAACAGATTTGATTTTTCTCCCTCTCATTCTCATTTACTTTACCTACGTTGCGTTGAATTTTGTTTGTTTCTGTTTGTATGTCTCATCTCATTTTCCCATGTTTAATTCTGTCTTTTGTCAGCTTAAGCTTACATTGAGGACAATGTAAGAATTAAGTGTGGGGGGGTGGATTTCAAACTTAGTTTTTGTTACTTTATCTTTTTCTTTTTACAAAAAAAAAACATTGTTTTGAATATTAGCCAGTGATAAGAATTTGATTGACAATGAATATGGTTCTTAAAAAGGGTTGAATATTACCTTAGTTTATACTTGATTCTTGTGTTGATTTCCTCTTAATTGAGATTCTTTAAACCATGAGCACTAATATCAATTCTTTCATAATTTTGACTTAGAATTTGAGATTGACGCAGCCTGAGTTGAGAATTTTAGATTGAGTAAATGATTGTTTGTCTTGATTCTTATCTCCACAATACAGTGTAGTATACACAGGCACTATAGTCAGAAATAGCTACCTATAACCCTTAAGAGTGAAGCTATCCTTGAGTAATTTGGGCCTATGTACCACTAGTATATAGAGGATAATCTACCATGAGAAGAAGGACTACCTTAAGGAGTAATGTGAAAGCTCCTGACTAAAAAAAAAAAAATTCAAAAGAAAATGCACACAAATGCCTGTAAAAGAAGAAAAAAATTGGAGATCAAGATGATAAGATTAGTTTGACCTACTCTTTTCTTTGTTCGAGGCAAAGGCTGTTGATATTAAAGATTTTGGGAATGGATTTTAATTGAATTGATTCACACACACACTATGAGAATCAAAAGAGAGATGGGATTGACTATTGAATTAAAGTTAGAACTTCGATAATATTTGAAATTTTCTTTGAGCTATATGACTTATACAATCTTTGAAGCTATTTTTATTCTAAATTCTTTTGTTCTTTGTTCTAAAAAAAAAATAATTGCAATGATCTTTGTGGGTATCATCGCTGAAGCCCTCACGAGACTATAACTCGTCCACTAGGGCCGCCTAGGGGTTTAAAGGCTTGTTGCATACGCTAAATGCAATCGTGATTTCCTACGAAAGTGGACTAGTTTAGGTTTTCTTTTTATTTTTGTTCTAGGTTTACTCGAGGACGAGCAAAGGGTAAGTGTGGGGGAATTTGATAAGTGCATTTTTTCCATATATTTTGTTATTAATTTCTCTATCTTTTTCTTGTTTTGGTCTTAAATATTCTAGTTATTTTAGTTAATTTTTAATTTAGTAAATTATATTTTATTATGTTAATTTTTATATTTTGTTATTTTAGGTGCATTTTAGAATAAAGAGGAATTAAATCAGAATATTCAAGTAAGGAGAGCTTAAAGAAGAAACCAATTAGAAATTTAAGGAAAGTAATGCGAGTTAAAATGGAAGAAAATCAAAGCAGCCAAGGCCTAATTGAAGTTCATACGTGAAGATGAGAAGAATTAGCATTGGAAATAATTTAATTAATAAGGCAAACACATTCTTGTGATGGGCTTTGGCCTAATTGTTATTGGCTTATTAATTAAATAAGTCACGTGCATGGCATTGAATTATGGAAAGCAAAGTGAAACAAAAAAGGGAAAATGGGCTTGCACGTGAATCAAAAGAAAAGTGGCTGCTTGACTTTTGTCTTTAATCCTTTTCATGTGAGGATTTAAGGCACAATATAAAAGAGGGCAGATGCAAGAAGAAGAAAAAAAAAAAGCCAACAGCCGCTGGACGGAAAAGAGTAGGGCAGATCCAATTCGGCAGTAAGAGGAAAATCAGCAGCCGGAATTCAATTGAAGAAAAAGGCAGCCGCTTGAATTAATCTCCATGATTGGTTTTGTCAATTCTCTTATTCCCAATTCAATTATGTTAGGCTAGATTTTTATTTGGTTGAGGGTGAATTCAAAACCCTAAACATGCTATGCAATTAAATTTAAATTCTACCATTCAATTTATTTAATTGAGATTGTTTATGTTCTTCTATAATTAATGTTCATGGTTTATTCTTGTTTTGTTTGAGTGGCCAATTAGATAGGACTTGAATAAATTTTATTGCTAGATTAAAATTCTTGATCCGTAATTGTCTTGATATTTTAATCATTAGTAGCTGGTTGGAATTAATGATTTCAATTGGAGAACATAACCTAGGTTAAATAATCCGAACTTGTGTGTTTATTGCCTAGATCAACCTAATATCTTTCTTTGTTTAATGCTTCCATTATCTTAAATTTAAAGAGCTTATTTTAAATTATTTAATGGTTAGAGATTAGGTAAAGAGCTTATTTTACCTAATGACACACTAAGAAAAGATTGAGACTAACAGACCTTATTGTTGTCTACGGTTGATAGTTTCAATATAAATTGATAATAGAATTGATATATTATGTGCATGTTTGGTGGTGGCGAATGATCCTTTAACCAAAGTTTTCATCATTATTATTTCTTTCTCCTTTAATTAGAGTTTTTATTAAATTCTTGTTCGTAATTTTAATTTCTTTATTTCTTACTATTTAGTTAAAAAATTCATAAACCCCCCTTTTATTTTTAATTGGCATTTTCTTTAGTTAGATTAATTTATATTATTATTACTATTACTATTATTTTATTTTAAATCTTGCTTTGGAGTTAATAATAAATATAACTAGCATAATCTCTGTGGGATCGATCCTTACTCGCTCTGTACTAATTATTTATATTAGTGGTAAGGTTTTAAATTTGGTGCACCTTAACGACACTACCAGAATAGTTTATCGTTAATAGATGTTCGTTTCGAGATTTATTATATTAAATTAGTCGTCCGATGAGGTCCGGATATGACGAGATTATTTCCCTGGGTACTTGTTTGATGATAAATTTTGGTATTCAGTATTTGATATGATAAGTATTATGATTCCATCGATTTTATGTAGATTTATGTAACATAGTATTTCAATGAACGGATTTGAATTAAATGAGTTTATGCAAGTTCTTATGATATTTTGAGAAATTGATTTGAGAATTTATTTGACAAATTGAAATTGATTTGAGAAAGGTTAATCATTTTTTAAATAAATTTATTAAATTGTCAGCAACTACTATCCACTCACTGAGCTTACTGAGTTTTATACTCACCCCTCTTTTATTATATTTTCCCCTCACAGGAGATTTACAGGTACATCAGTTGACCCAGTATTGAACGTTAGTTTGATATAGTGGCCATGTGATGATGCTAGGAGTCGTGGATTTAATTATTATAATATTTGGAATTTTTGCGAGTTGTGTTTATTTATTATTTTATGTAATTAAGGATAATCGATATATTTTAATATTAGAATGATTTAAGTGATGTTTGATTTGTTGATTTGAGAAGTTGGTTATGAAGGATGGTTGGATATTGAATTATTTTGGTAGTGTTGTTTTGTAATTTGCAGGATTTGGGAATGTTTTATTTATAAGGGAGATTCTGTCAAAATTTTTATAGAATTATTAGATATTATAAAGAGTATCGATGCGATTTTACGAGTTTAGATAGACTCGTCCTAGGGGAGTACGGGACGGGTCGTTTCACAAATTATTGTGCATTGGCAGCCATATTTGAGATCAACTCCTTTGCTTGAGTAGGGGTCTTGTTCACCAACACCCTTCCACTAGCAGCATCTATCATACTCCTATCCATCAATGACAGTCCTTCATAAAAATATTAAATAAGAAGTTGATAAAAAATCTGATGCTGAGGACAGCTGGCACACAATTGTTTGAATCGCTCCCAATACTCATACAAAGTTTTCCAAGAAGTTGTCTGATTATACAAATGTCTTTTCTGATGTTGGCAGCTCTTGAAACAGGAAAGTGCTTTTTAAAGAACTGCTTCTTCAAACCATTCCACGTTGTAATCGATCCATGAGGAAAATAGTACAACCAGTCTTTAGCTAGCCTATCTAAAGAGAACGGAAAAGCACGCAACTTAATCTGCTCTTCAGTCACGCCTTGTGGTCTTATACTTGAACATAATGAAACTCCTTGAGATGTTTATGAGGATCTTCACCTGCAATCCCATGAAACTTAGGTAATAAATGAATAAGACCAGACTTTAATTAAAAATTTACCTCCAAGTCTACATATTGAATGCAGAGTGGTTGCTGATTCAAGTCTGGTTCAACTAACTATCTAAGAGTTCTTTCTACAGGTGTAGCTTTATCCATCACTTGTTCTTCTGAATCGCTAAATGATTCAACCAAATCAGGCACCGTATCTGTTTCAGAAAGCAAAGGCGACGAAGATCGTTGCTTAGCTCGCTTCGTTTGTTGTCTTAGCTGGCGAGCAGTCTTCTCAATTTCAGGATCAAACGAAAGTGTACCTATATAAGAAGAACGAACCATACACCAAGTAAAACGTAAAAATGATTAAATAAACGACACCAATCCCCGGCAACGGAGCAAAAATTTGATGGTTGTCGAAGCCACAAAAAATAAATACCTACTCTAAATAAATTGTGTATAGTGATTGAGCAGGGTCGTGTCCACAGAGATCAGGTAATTATTTAAATCCTTTCAAAATATAAAATGCAAAATGGGGGAATTGTTAACAATAATAAAAATCAAATTAAAATAACAAGAACGCAAATTAAAATTATAATTCAAATTGGGGAAAGCTCTGGTTGAAGGAAATTAACTCAGTTTGATTCGATTACTGATCATTGATTCAAATATAAATTATTATTACTTATAAATAGACCGCTTATAACTACTAAGACCCTCTAATAGCCAATCTCTCCTTAACTAGTCGATAAGCAAGGTACAACAATTGGTTATTTCCTTAATCAATAGATAACCCTAGATACGATCAGATGATTTAATCATATGACAGCTTAAAAAATCAGAGAGACCCAAATCCTAATGAACAAACGCATACGATTGTTCATTTAAATTAGATTGTTTATTCTCATAACACAATTCACTGCTATGCTATTTGTGACAAACATTAAAATCTTCATACGATGAATCCTTTAATTGACAATAGATTAAGTTAATAATTAAATAGTGGCCAATTATCTAATTAACAAACATAATCATGACAATAATTCAGAGAATAAACAAATACTGAAAAAGCAATAAAAAATTAAAGCATAAGAAATATCTCACAGTAGTGATTAATCAAAACTTCATAAACCTTCAATCAGAATAATAGGTTTAGTTCTTCATAGAGAGAAGAGAAAAATTTAGATATAGGGTTTCTTTCTTTTCAAAAAGTCTCCATTTTCACAATAGATTCCTCCCTTAAATACCCTTCTCTCTCTTCTCTTCTAGAGTTTTTTTTAAAATAAAATACTAATATCTGAAATATTAAATTCGTAATTAAAAAAAAATACAAAACACTTTAAACTAAAAACTGCAGGTCTGTAGTTGACAGCACGCACCCACGCCTTATCAACAAAGTTCTTCTGACGCTCATAATTTCTCTAGGAAAACAATCATCCTCAAACATCATCTTACAGCTCAATTTTAGCACCAATCAATAGAATTGCACCTACATAAATAAAACACAAGTAAATCACTATTATTAAGTGCAAAACATCGATATTAAATGAAGTAAACAATGCAAAACTAGAGCATAAATTGCACTCTAACAACTCCATTCCAACCCCTATATGGACGCTTGCCCCCAACAATGCCAAATTATCAGGTGGGAACTTCTCTGGTGCATGAAGTGGATGAAGCCTTGTTTGCACGAGATGAGCTATTATCACAGTTGAAGAGAAATTTGGTAGCTGCGGCTAATCGAATGAAACAATCCGCATACAATGGTCGACGAAATGTAGAGTTCAAAGAGGGTGACATGGTATTTCTGAGACTCCAACCATATCCCCAGTCCTCAGTATTCAAGCGAGCTCATCAAAAGTTGGCCAGCAGATATTTTAGGCCCTACATAATTCTTCACGAGGTTGGAATCGTGGCCTATAAGTTGTAACTGCCAGAAGGTGCAAAAATCCATCTTGTCTTTCATGTATCTTTGCTCAAGAAAGCGATGGGAGAATCAACTACTGCCACTGTTGAGTTGCCCCTTATCGATGACGAGGGAGTGATCATGTTACAGCCGGAGTCAATTGTGGATACTAGTTGGTTAAAAAGGGGAGGGAAATTAATTGAGCAAAGCCTAGTTCGTTGGAACAAATTACCACCTGAAAAGGCAACATGGGAAGATGCTACATTGATCAAACATAATTGTCCTTCTCTAGCCCTTGAGGACAAGGGACCTCTTCCAGAAGAGGGAATTGATAAGCCCAAACGTTCAACAAGAGCTCCAAGACCCACCAACAAGTTTAGGGACTACGTTTGAGTGCCATGCGAGCCATGTATGGACATTTGAGTGCCATGCAAGTCATGCATGGGTTTGGGGCACACATACAAAATGGGTGTGCTTGTGTGTTGCAACAATAGCGGAATAATTCCTGAGTCAAAGTGATAGTTGCTAATGTGGTGGAGTATTGAATCGAAGTGATTACGTTTGACTTGGTTTTAATTTCAGTTGTTAAATAAATATTGGTTGTTTGTTTTTATTGATTCTGACCGAGATTGTTGGTCTAGAAATCTAGAGTTGTCTTGTATAAATAAGTCTTCCGCTGTTAATAAAATTATTCAGCAAATTATCAAACATATTTATTTTGGTTGTTCTCACCAAAAGCAGAACAAATTTAATTTCCTTAAATCATTATAGCTTGCTCTTGACTGGGACTTATCATGTACCATGAGGAAGCATTTCTTTAGCCTCGTACTCAGTAAGAAGAGCAAGTTCATATTGAAGCTGTGCATGGGAAGCTGTAACATCCTGCTTATCGTATTGAAATACACTTATGTTCTTTTTAGTGCAAATGGAAGTTAACACCTCAAAAATTGATAATGAAGTCGAGTACAAAGTTGCAGAAGCTGAAATGGATTAGACAAAAAAAGAAAAAAACAGAACTTGCAAATGTAAAGATGAACTTTTGGGGCAATACCATCAACAAGCAAATGATTCCAGCAAAAAGAAAAAAGATGATGTACGGAAGGTATTGAAGGAGAGTCGTCGTCAATTTGTCTGTGTTCGTTAATTTTTTTTTTTTTTAATTGTTCCTGTCAGTCATATGATGGACTTGAGCGAATTCTTCTCCATTGCTTCATAACACACAAAATAAGGAAGCCATCTCCGCCACGAGCACATCCATGGACGGCCGCTGCCGGCCCGGAAGGGGATGCCGACGAGCGGATTGGTAAGGGAGGTTAAAAAAGGGCAATAACTTAATAATTTTGGGAATAACTTTGGATAAAAGGAAAGAAATAATGAAATTGCAATAATTTTGTAGTTACTATAAAAGCTCCTTGTATATGTCAGTAAGATGACGAATCTTCATGATCGTATATATATAGCTTTCCCTGCATGTCATAAGCTTCAAACATTAGCAATTCTGCATAACTATAAATGAGGGTTAGCATAAAAAAAGAATAAGCCAACAAGACAATGTGAACAATTACTTCTACGTCAGCAGCATTAGTAGGCTTTCCAAGATGACTTAATTCATTTTCTAGCTCCAAAATGGTTTTATTAATAAAATACTGGATGCCCAGGGTTCTGGATTTGATTATAGTTTCCAAATGCTCAAGGAAAACTATTATTCTTCAGTTCTATGTACAAATAAAACAGTATAGCAATTCAACATTCAAAATTTCCCCAACCAAAATATCGTAAAAACTACGTATTTTTTTATTTAACTACCTTTGAAAGCATCTTACCTAGATGTTCTGAACCCATTCTATGTGCAAGGTGCCAAACTAATTCTCTTCACTGAAATTAAGTCAATAATCAAAATAAAACTATTTTTTAAAAACTAACACAGCGAAATCAATAATCGTTGAAATGAAATTGGGAAAAAGAGCGTTGATGACTGAAACATTAAATGGCAGCGTTCGAGTTTTAAAGCCCGGGCCATTTGGGACCCAATGACTGTAGTGGTGATGCCCGAAACATTGACCACTATGGCAGATCGAGGTTAATGGCTTGCTCGTGTTTTGGTGGCTGTTTGCGGTAACTCTGGCGGGTTCATAGCGGGTCGATAGCGGGCTTTCCGTGACAACGTTCACGAAGACTACGCGGCCTCCTAAAATTAACTCAGCTGGTGGCTATAGTAAATTGAAGCAATGATTTTCATTCCACATGGCTATGGCTTGACTTATTTTAATTTTCAGAGAGCTGAAGAAGAGTGGCAGAGGGTTTAGAAATCTAAGTTTAAGAAATTTAGGGAAAGATTGATTGAGCCATGTATTTGTTTTGATATAATTATATTTTTCATAATTATTAATATGAAAAGAGTGTCTCAGTGTTTTTTTTTTAACTTAAGAAGTTAAGGTTTAAAGGTCTTGAATTCAAGTTAAAACTAAAACAAAATTAAAATTGTTATTTTTTTATTATTGATACTTTAGTGTCACAGATGACACTATTAAATTTATAGGCACCATAACATCAATAATTTGTGTTAGTTATCTGTTAAATATGAGAAATGACCCAAACATATGTACATACCGATACTCTTTCACAAAGTATCATAAGACAAGTGCACAATACAAATATCACTAAAGCGCATTTTTTCTTGTAGTGAAATCTAATTTTGAATATATAAATTTTTTTCCCTTAAAAAGTAATATATACCAATAATTTTTTTTCCCTTACAAGTGGAAATCTTAATTTTTTTTTTTTTGAAAGGAGGAAATCTTAATAATTAATAAAAAATTAAAGTTACCTTTGATAAACAACAGGTACATGATCAACCACTCCGGTATAACGATCAGCAGGCACAATCTAAATGTTACAACTCGTGCACAGCTATCACAAGATCACAATCAATCGACACAAGATCAACAATATCATAAACATAAGGATTTCTCGTGCTTCAGATTGGAGATCATTGTATATTTGGAAAATGGTCACTGTGGATATTAAGGCCTCGTGATTCTCTCTTCATCTTAGGAAAGTTTTCATGTATTTTTATTCTCACTACTAGAAAAATGGGCTTTACTGACACCAATTTAGTGTTAGTAATAACTTTTGCTACACTTGTTAATTGTGTCAGTAATGCTCCAGGCAGAACACATTAACACTAATTTTTTGTGTCAGTGATTTTCGTGTCAGTAATTCGTGTTACTCTAGTGTCACTAAAATAATGACACTATGGCGTTAGTACTTAATGATACTATTTACATGTCAGTAATTCATGTCACTATAGTATCACCAAAATAATAATACGAAGTGCAAACATTTAATGATACTATTTACATATCAATATTTAAAATTGAGTTAGTATTTAGTGATGTTATGCTGCTTTTGGTTAGTAATATATTTTTATTTTAATTATATTTTTCTAGTTTGTTTTACAATTAAAAAATAAATATATTAAATATATCAAATCTCCCAACACAATTGACATAATAAATATCCCAAATACATCACTTAAATTAACATAATTCAACTACATCATTGTTTGGAAAAAAAAAAGAACATAAGTATCAAAGTAACTTTTCGACAAGTTTTAAGCAACAAAGTACTAAATTCAGTTTCAACGAACATTAACCAACAATAATAAGCACAAGAATGTACTGAATATCCATATGTGGCTTCATTTTTTTTCCCCCACCTACAAGCCCATAAACTCAATTAGAACACCACAAAAAATAAGTCTTAGAGATTTGGAAGCAAAAGTGGTCCTAAATTACTCATATATTACCTCGCGATTATAGGTTTTAATTAACTTGGCAACATATGTAGCCTATTGATCACGAAGTTGCGAGAGCTCTTTCATCGAGTACTCATCAATTCCCTTGAACTTTAATTTCAAAACAATAAGTTATTCACCAAAAGTTAAATTGTAAACTTCTTAATTATCATTCATTTAAATATATCCATGTGATAACAATTCAAAACACTTTATGCACTTGAAATGAACTCCAATAATGTTACTCTTCTATCCAAAATTATACAGGCAAACACTAAATATCTTGAAAACCATGCTAATAAGAAAAATATTTCAACGAGTGTTGATCTACATTATTATATAGTAATGTTTGAAGCCGAAGCAACTTGTGAACACCAACACTAACCACTTTAATGCAAATGTGGATGTAGATATAAAACCTCAATAGGTATATCTTCATCAAAGTGAAGTAAAAGCAACAATATTGTAACATGTTGCCACTAATAACAACTTTGCAACAAACTCATAGAGGTGATAAGTTGTTTATGTGAATTTACCCAGTGCAGCTTGATGATTCATTTATGTTCACAATCATACTTGGATATTCTGCAATTGATGATCTGCACATGAGGCCATAGACAAGCTGTTGTTTACTTCCACGTCCTCAGCAATAATACTTGGGTAATGAACCTACAAAAGATACAAACAATCAAATATTTGATATCAGCTCTGATGTAGTCATAGTACTACAAAAATAATCGTAAATTACATAAAAGATTTCTAAATCTAACAGAGGCACTCTAGCATTATAAATATAAATTATAAAATAAATCTTTTAGAGACATTTAATGATTGAATTACTAATTTACACAATGCATTTAAGTTAATGGAATCTCACAATTTTTATATTTCCTTCTTCCACAACACTTCAAAAGTTTGTCGAATCATGCAACTTGTAATAAGACAAAAAGAAAGCAAACTAATAAGTAAAAGAGAGACAATTGATGCAAAGTTGTATTTCAACATATAAAAGAATGTACAAAAGAGGGGTTATATAGTTGGTGAGCCCCTACATTAAATGAATGGCTTGATTCACATAATAGCCTAGGATCAAGTAGCATATGGCTAGAATTAGCCAAGGGTCAACAAATTAATCCCTAGACTAGAGCATAATTGTCATGCCGTCATATAGTCTAACACAAGTTTCTTTAAATTTGTAAGAGCTCATAGAGGTGATGAGTTGCTTACATGAATTCCCCCAGTGCAACTTGATATTTACAATTATATTCACAATCATACCTGGGAATTTCATAGTTGGTGATCAGCAGCTGGGGCAATAGGAGAGACAAAGCCTGATGAATTGGAAACTCCCCCAGCATAGATAATATTAAATGCAGCAACAATTATAGCAAAGACTAGTGAGAAAACATATGCATCAAAGCTGTTTTTGACACCCAATTCTGCTAGAATAAAATTAGCAAGCGTAACAACTAACTGAAACACAGAGAAGAAATTTCCATAGTCCTAACTAGTTGCATCTGTCTATGTACTCTAGTTGCAATTCTATTTCTTCCCATGATATAAGTATACATACTCATAGCAAAACCAAATGCTGACAATAGAAATGCAACAAGAAGAATTATTCTCTTCATTTTTCCCAAGGTAGATTGCCAATTTTCCTATTACTATTATCTCCTACCATTCTTGTAATCTCTAATAATTCCCCTAACAACATAAGTTTATAATATTACACTTATTTTCAAATACACTTTTATTCATATTTATTATAGATTAAATAAATCACATGAATCATTTGATTTTTATTGCCTGATCGAATTGAACTGAACTGCCATAATACAGCTCAATTAGATTCAGTTTGGATTGAACCGAGTCAAATGCTCACCCCATAATCAATCCTTTAAAAAAAATTTATATATGTTATTTCCTATCTAACTAAAATAAATTATACAAATTTAGGATAATCTATTGTTTTCTTTTGATTCCTTATTGATTAAATATTTTTATACTTAAAATTGCTTTGAAATTATAATTTGAAATATGTGTTATTTCAACCAATGATTAACACTAAAAAATTTATCACCTATATAACTTTTTAATTTGTGTGTAGGGTTATAATAAAATTGAAAATAATAAAAAAATAGCACAATAATACTTTGAGTTTTAATAATAAAAAAATCAAATAAAAATTGAGAACTTAGAAAAGTGTATCTAAAAAAAAGGACATTTTTAGAAATAAAATGAATATAACTAAAACGAAAATTTTATAAAAGATTAGAGAGGTACCAATAGTCCAACTCTTCCACAAAAGCATGCAAGATTGATGCCTCATGGAAAAAGAAAGTCGAAGGGCTTTTATCTTTTTTTTTTCTTAATATTAGACAATGGAATACAAAAGTCTTACGTGTTCTTATTTCTCACCACACTGTATACTTCAATCAATTACGTGTTCTTATTTCCTAAACATACACATACATCAAGTAATAAATAAATAAAAAACAATGCTCCAAAGCCCCAAATTGAAAATAAATAAAAAGAAGGATTGACCATATTGGAGACAACACCAACTTAGAGTCAATTAATTTAAGTTATTGGATCGATCTTTTTTATCAAATAATTTCGCACAAAACCGCTACGTATGTGTTTAATTTTTTATTTACGTGTTCCACGTATTAATTTTCCATATATTTAAGAAAATAAACTAAGTAATACATATTTTAGATGCAAATTAAAATGGAAAATATTAAAAATTTCTAATAATTTATGTGCTCTTCTGGCTTCCATGTTTTAATCTTTTATTTTTTGTTTAATTGTAATTTAATTGAGGAAGTAGGTTCATACTATTATAAATATGGCGATCATGTTATTGTTTTTATAAGTTTTTGATTAATAAAACCCCTCTTTTACAAATTTTTTGTAGGATTACCAGGGGCAGAGTTCGGAGTAAATCTTTGAGTAGCCAAGTAAAAACCTCAAGTGTTAAAAGGAGATTGATCTTAGATGGTTTTTTCATCTATAGCTATGGTGTAGTCGCGGGAAATTTGAGAATTTTACTTATAACTACAACAATTCTGATTTAGGGATTTTGATCGATAAATGAGGCTATTGTTACAAATAAAAAATAATATGAAAAGAAACTAATAAAACAAATGTCAAATATTTGAGTCTAAATTTTATCTTACTTTTAAAAGGCTATTTGTCATAAGAAAAAGTAATTAACAAAAAAAATAAAACAATTGTGCCACTTTGACTTTATTTCACAAAATAAAAAATTATATTTTTATCATATATATAAAGTTTATAAATTAATCGTGCAGGGACCATATCAGTATTTTTATATGTAATTTTTAATATTTCCCTTAGAAACTTCAAATTTTTTTCAAAAGTTTACATGTATCATAGCCCCTTTAATTTTCAAGAGCCTCGACCCCTTATAACAACTCAAAAGAAATAAAGATCATCTAAGAATAAAATTATCAAAAAATTATGTATTGGAAGACCATATTACTCCCTTCCACTTAGAAAGTAACCTTGTCCACAAAGGTAAAATTTTTAGCTCTCTCCAGCACGGCATGCATTCAGTGGGGTCAACCTAAAAATTGAAGCACCTCCATTTGCTCCAGTTGATTCCACATCGTGATGCCGTTACCTTTCGTTGCTCTCTACCAACTGCCATTAATGGACACAGTTTCGGATGACTTCATCGTTTATTTATTTTTCTAAAAACTAAAATTAAAAAAAAGAGATGTTCCGTGCTGTGTTTATGAATAATAATCGAGTTCTGATATCAAATGTTACAAATACAAATTGTACTGCAATGAGAAACTGAACAAAATAAGAAGAGTAAGTGATAAACAGGTTTATTCAAGAAAATCAAATCTCATAAACATATTTTTGACACTTTGAGAGACCAAATATATCCAATACAACTTATAATTACTAAAAAAAATATTCCAACCTGCTTGTTATTGATGGTAATACTAATTTAAAGATCAGATTTTAGAACTTGGAGCTAAAGATTAGAAGCACAATGGATCTCATCTTCCCTAAAATTATGTAAATATAACAACTACTTTTTTTCTTAGTCAAAATAAACTTTAATAAAAACTCAAAAGGGATAAAGATAATCCAATAATAAAATTATCTAAAAATTATTTTTTGGAAGACTGTATTATTTTCTTCCCTTCCCCTTAGGAAATAACCTTGTCCTCTAAGGATAAAATTTTTTGAGCAAAAGTCTTCTCACCTACCCCTTGATCATTGCATTTTCCATCACTAACTTTTAACTCTCTCCAGCACGGCACGCATTCAATAGAGTGGAGTCGATCCGAAAATTGAAGAACCCCCTTTCGTTCCTGTTGATTCCCCATTGTGATGCCATTACCGTGCTTCGCTCTCTGCCAACTACCATTAATGGACTTGGTTTCCAATGACTTTATCTTTTATCTATTTTTCTAATAGCTAAATTCGGAAAAAGAGATGTTAGATGTTGTGTTTGTGAATAATAACTATGATGCCAAATGTTACAAAATTGAACAAAATAAAAATAGCAAGTGATAAATGAGATAATTTTAACAAACCAAGCCTCCTAAGCATGTTTTTGGTACTTCAAATAGCTCCAATACAACTTATAGTTGCCAAATAGTATTTCAATTCATTTCTTATTGATGGCAATACTAATTTAATTGTTTAAATACTAGCTTACAGAACTTGAACCTAAAGAATATGAGTACAATATACCCACGTTTCTTAAAATTATGTAAACACAACTACTACTTTTTATTCAGTCAAAATAAGCTGTAATAACTACATAAAAAATAAAGATAATCTAAGAATAAAAATGATCTAAAAATCATTTTTAAAAGACCGTATCAATTTCTGATTTGGTATTAATTGACTTACTAAAACATCACCGTCTCTGCCCAAGATTTCGGCATGAGTTTCCTTATAAAAAATATTACTTTAGCAAAAAGCCCATCTTTATTTTATATCTTTACTTTCTATAATCCTCCACGTTATAGACTTATAGAATCATTTCCCAAAAGGACTATACACGATAATATTTCATCTGGCACGAGCAAGCATCAACCAAACTAAAAGGACGAAAAGAAGGTGATCCAGCCGCACCATCTTGTTACGGCTTCATTCCCGTTACCAGCCCTGTTTTCGACTTCAAAAACAACAAAATTTTGCTTGGTCTTCTAAGTCACAGGGCAAACTGGACTATTTTGGTTGACAAAATTTCTTGCTTTAAAGTCCGTACATGCGCGAAGGAAAATCTACCTTCGTACGAGGAAAGTCCCCGAATTTGAGTTTCGCTGAAGGATTGGTCTATTTGCTCTATTCTACTTCCCCTTTTTCGGTTCGGACAATTCTACAAAATCCTTATGTGAGAGGTTAGCAGTTGCTTGACCAATGAAGTTGACAACTTCTTTAAATTCATTAATCTCTCCACCAAACTCTCTTCAGGCTTTGCCTCAATTTGCTCCAAATCTGCTTTTGAAATGTATTTGCTGGACACATGGAGTATTGTTTCAAACACACAGGAGCCATGTAGTTTTTTATCAAATCACAAATAGCCGAATATCGTTTCTGTTTTAGATTAAAATTCAGGAAAATTTTCAGTGCTTTGTCCCTCAAGAAGTTACCTGTGACGATCAATTTCTTTTAGCATTTGAATGCAATCTCGTCAGACAAAAATAACCAACAGTAGGAGATTTACAACATGTAATTGTCAAACTATGATCGAATAAACAAAAAATTCAATCCACGATTCCATCTATTTGGGGCCATATATCTGGAAGTTTAAACCCCATTGATCTCACTAGCTTTAACTGATAAATTTTCCAAATGAAACATGTGACTCTAACCCATCATCTTCTTTGGACGGCAGAGCCTGGCCCACGCTGAATTGCGGCTGCTGACTGCTGGGTTTGGCCACCTCCCTGAACACCTTCCTCGGGCATATTCATAGCTTGTGTTACAGCATTGATGACTATTAGTCCCAGGGGAATCAGGTACATCCACTGAAAAAGAGAGATGATACATTAAGTTCAATCAGTTTGATCATGTTTTCTGGGTTACGTGCATATGATGAAGATATGACCAATTTCTATGTGGACTAAAATAATTTGCCCAAAATCCCAAAAGAATAAATATGCCGGTTTGATTAAACTTCTCCATTCAATCATTTATGTTGCACAGTTTGTTTGAAGACAACAATAATATTTGAGAATACTCACATATTTAGCCCAGAAGGACCTTTCAGGTGGGGGTATGATTTCGCCCTCTCCATTCTCGCCTAGTACCTCTTCAGCAAAAATTGGTGCCCTGTGATGGACGAGCCACAGCATCACAAACAGCATTCCAACAAATTATGAAAACAAATAATATCATGATTTTGGTCACTCAGTGCAGCACATATTTAATACCACTGTTTGTCCAGCCATTGGTTGATGGACAACAAAACCCCAAAACAGATGCAAAAGGAGCAAGTGTGCTCACTGGCAGGCATGCAGGCACATATAAACTTCCATGCAAATATATATATATATATATATATATGAATCTGAGGGTGCATTCACATGCAAATTTATCTCAAGGATGTCAATTAACATGCTGCAGCTGGGTCAATTGATGTTTAAGTAACAAGCTTTTTGAGGATTTCTTTGACTAAGTGAATATGTAAGCCATGATGTAAGCATGTAGCATGGAAGGCATGATGTAAGCTGGCCTCACAATGTGAAAAGCAAGAACATGAAAAATAATACCTTGGTGCCTGCTCACTGTTCTTCAGAACTGTGTGCGAGTTGAAAGACCACTTGTGAGGCTGGAAAGTAGACAAACAGATCAGAAATGAACTCACAAAAGTTTCAAGTCAAATCCAATTCTTCATAGTCAGAAACACTTGTGTCTTCAAATCCAATACCAAAAGCATCACTTGGCCTATCTATGTTTAAAGCACTAAACTAGAATTTCAAGATATAGGGTCCATCTCCAGCTCCCAAATAGTAGAAGAAGATTTTCAAAGACCACTTTGCAGCTGCAACACATGAATGAATAAGGAGATTTGCTACCTATTATATATAGACATATATATATATATATATATATATTCTCAAGCTATTCAAACAAATTATATCGATGAATAGTGTATCTCATTATATGTTTGATAAATAAAGCTTTTAAAAGACAAACTTCAATAGTTTTACAAGTCTAAAAGTGTATTAAATTCTTTAGCAGACCTACTTAAACCCTACAACCCTAACAGAAAATATAACTTTGATAAGAGAGAATTCAATAGCACAACGATGGAAGTCTAAGTTGTGTCTACATAGGGTTGTCATTGATGTTTTAAGTGGAAATACTGCTGCAAATGAAGCCATCTGCATAAGTGAGTCATGAAAAGGCACAACTAAAGGAATAGAAATTTACACACTTCATTCATTCAATAAAAGAAGATGGGTCCTTGCTTACAAGTTTTAATTGCCTAGGATATGTACATGCCCCAAATGCACCATAATTGACAGCCAAGATATTAACTCCTTCCTGCAATAAAATAGATTTGGAGAGTGAATATGTAGTTAAATTACATCAATACTGATAGCAATCTGAAAGTCATGCAAACAAGTAAAACAAACTGAATGGTCCATGTCAGCCAAATAATTGCTATTTGTCAAACAATTTCACAATACAAGATATAGCAAAATTTACTGTTTAAAAATTAAAACTGGAAGCAATGCTTTGAATACTTTTTGAGAATTATACATCTAAGTAAGAGTTACAACTACTGTAGAGGCTTCCAATCAATGTTTAGCTCGATTTTGTTTTCTCCTCCCCCATCAGTGCTAATGCTCATTCAAAAACAAGAAGGAACGCATGTGCACAAGGGGATGGTAAAAACCTACAAAGCATAGGTGAATACAAAATCCATCCTTGTAACTAAAGCCAATTTAAAAAACATAAAATTGCTTTAGTGATCAAAAGAGAATACCAATATCAATAGGATTCCCCCCCCCCCCCCCCAACCACAAAACCAAGAAACAAAAGATTATATATATAACTACATGAAATATGTACAAGGATTGGTGGGACTAAAAATCCACAAAAATAAGGACGAGAAGTCCCAATCTAAACAAAACACTCAAAAAACTGCAAAGATAAATATCCCAAAACCCATAAACAATAGCTCACTAAGAATGCATCCATCTTAAGATAAAAAAGCTTCCCAATTAAGCAAAATAAAAAAGAAAGAGATGTCTTGGAATTCAGCAGTAATAGATGCCCAGAGGGAAGCCCAAAACTTCACTTTGTCCCATAGGTGTGAAGGATCTTTCCCAGCTTTGTTATCAAAGATTCTTTGGTTTCTTTCATTCCATACAACCCAAAAAATAGCCAAGACTCACAGTGCCATAGAACCCTTGTTTTTTTCTCCTTTTAAGCAAGAAAAACTTTCCAATAGGAGAGAGTAACATGAGGCAGGAGCTGACCAGCTTAGATTGAAGGTCTTAAACAACTTAGACCACAAAAAGTAAGCAGCAGTACAGTGTAGAAATAAATGATTGACATTCTCTGATGCTTTTTTATAAAAGACACACCATTCAGGAAATATTGCCATATTAGGTCTTCCTTTTTGAACCATGATGTTTGTGTTGATTTTTCTATGAGCAACAGACCAAACCATCATCTTCACCTTGGTAGGGACTTTAGCATTCTAAATTAGGTGAGAAAGAGAAAATGAGGGAGCATTGGGGTTATCAATGAGATTCAGTGAGAAACAACCTGATTTATCTAAAATCCAAACTCTCTTATCCTCTCTCAGATCCCCGTAGGATCCCAAGCATCTCAGCACATTGTTCAGATTCTCTATCATTCAAGTTTCTAAGGAACTTAAAATCCCAACTCCACTGCATACCAGAGTACTTAAACAGACTAGCTATGGAGCACTCACGACCTTGAGAAAGGCTATATAATCGAGGGAAAAGATCACAGAGAGCAGCCTCCCTAATCCAACAATCCCCCCAAAATCTAACTCTCTGCCCATTACCTACTATCAGCTTAGTTTTGGATAAAAAATCTGTTTTCCTTTTTGAAATAAACACCCAAGAACATCTAGTACTCCCCCTAACAACATCAGCTACATCCCAACCATTTTTATGCAACCCATACTTACTTTTTATAACACAATACCAAAGAGAATTAACTTCTAATGGAAACCTCCATAACCACTTCCCAAGCAAGGCCTTATTTCTGTTAATAATATTTCCTAACCCTAGTCCTCCCTTGGATTGCGGTTGAGAAACTACCCTTCAGCTGACCAAATGATCTTTTTTACCCTCCCCTATGCCTTCCCACAAGAAATCCCTCATAGCCTCTTCTATCCTTTTAGCCACTGAAACAGGAATTTGAAATAAAGACATAAAATAAGAACGAAGGCTGGACAGAACAGATTGGATAAGAGTTAGCCTCCCTCCTTTGGAAAGACAAGCTTTCTTCCACCCATCCAATCTCCTCTCAACTTTCTCCAAGACTGGAGCCCAAAAATCAGCTTTCCTACAGTTCCCCCCAAGAGGTAATCCTAAGTACTTTAGAGGCCAATTCCCAATCTCACACCCCACTGAAGAAGCCAAGTCAATTAACTTTGGATCCTGGAAATTTATGCCTACAATTGAACTCTTCCTCAAATTAATTTTCAAGCCTGAAACTGCACAAAAGAAATCCACAACTTTGAGAAGATTGTGAAATTTTCCTACATCATTGGAATGGAAGAAAATTGTGTCATCAGCAAATTGGAGATGAGAAACCAAAATTTTATCTTTACCAATTGAGAAACCCTCAGTCAGCCTGGATTCTTGAGCTTTGTCCACTAATCTGCTGAGTACATCAACCACAATTGTGAATAGGAGGGACAGAGAGGGTCCCCTTGTCAAAGACCTCTAGAAGCATGAATCTTGCCTCTAGGTCTACCATTCAAGAAGATAGAAAAATTGACAGAATTTAAGCAGCCCCTCATCCAACTTCTCCACTTTTGCCCAAAACCCCTAGCTTCCAACACAATCTAAAAAGTCCCAATCAATGTGATCATAAGCTTTCTCAAAGTCAATTTTGAAAATAAAATCAGATCTTTTGCATTTTCTATACTCCTCCAAGCCTTCATTAGCAACTAAAACTGCATCCAAAATCTGTCTATCCCTCACAAAAGTCCCTTGAGAGTAAGAAATGGCCTCCCCTAACACCTCTTTGAGTCCAAGAGAGAGGACTTTAGAAATGATCTTATAAAGACTTGTCACTAAACTTATGGGTCTGAACTCACTCAATTTTGAAGGCTGTTTCTTCATACCAATATCAATAGGATTGATATATCTTGTGTACAAAAAAGCCTCAGAATGTATCAACCACTTGGGAGGCAATTTTATCTTAATAGGGATAGAAAGTCTCATCTTAGCATCCGTTTGGGGCAGCTGCGCTGCCACAGCGCAGCTGGTCCCCACCCTAAATTCAAGGGGAATGTCCCCTAGAATATAGGGTGGGGAGCAGCTGCGCTGTGGCAGCGCAGCTGCCCCAAACGCACCCTTAGAGTGTTCTAGCTTTTGTCATTGGTAATTTTGTCCTTATTTTTAGTGGACTTCTCTAGTCTCTCTCCTATGTACATTCCCTGTTACTAATATACTTCTATTAGCTTCTGAGCCACTTTAAAAAAAAAAAAAATCCTTTAAGGCTATCAAACATCAAAGTTTCAATATGAGGAAATTCTGAGCACACAGATGAGTTCTATGTAAATAGCAATCATCCGGACAGTTCGAAATAATAAAAATATAAAATCTAACAAAGCAACAAGAGGAAGCAATCCATCTATGAAAAACATAGTCTAAAGAAAGAACTAAAATTTTCCAAAATGAGACAAACGATATATTAATGCAAAGAGAGAGAAAAAAAAAATAGTAAAATGGAAAGTTCATGATTACCATGTGTATGACAAAATGCTCGTCCAAACCCTCCCGTGGAAGACATCTCTGTAATTAGAGAGAAGGAAAGTTAGTGTTGCATAGATTAATAGCTGGGACATGCATATGAGATTTTTCAATATTTTCTTTCTTTACTTTGTGGGGTTACTGTGAAACGGCTTGTAACAAAGAACAGAAATAGCAACACCACTAGAGCAAAACAACCAAAGTGTACATCAAACATTTACTTATCAATGCCAAACTAGTATTTCTTTTATAATACCATCAGCATGCAGGAGAACTCTTTTGGCCCCGATGATTGAAAACTTGGTAAATGCTTAAACTCTTCAACATATACGGAACAATTGTCAACGTGAAAAATTTAAAATTGGCCACAAAATTTAAAAATGAAAGAACAGTAACACAGAGCATTGAAAATATTATATCAAGAACTTCGTTTTGTTAGCTGACTGGCATGGGAAGTTTCAGAGACCTGCAACCGATGGCAAGGTTTCCCTTTTTACCCTAAATACCTTTCCTCTACAAACTGAAGGGGTACTGCCTCTATTTGCCAGTTAGTAATAGCAGTCTTTGGATGTACTTTGACCTCCATTTCTCCTCATTCACTTACTTTTATATGATGGAAGCAGATATCCCTAGTGGAAGTTTATGTTGTAGCCTTGTAAAATTGGTTAGACCCAGTATTTATAATCAGATGACAAAATTTACAAATTTGAAATACACAAATTCTTAACAACTGACCAAGGATAAAATCAGGGCTAATGATTGCTTCTGTAACCTACAAAAACCTGAGATTAGACAGGAGCATACATGATAACAATAAACTTGAAAAAAACTTAAAACAGACTGAACTTTCAACTTTGCGAATATGAAGAGTGAAACATTAAATTTAATTGAAGTATGATCCAGGACATTTTAAATTTGCAAATCTTTCGCTCCTTTTCCCTTTTTAAAGGATGATTCAGACTTTTACTTGATTATGTAAATGTTAGCAAACCGATTTCTAACCCTTTGTAATTTCATTCATCAAAAGAGTCCTATTTTTTTCCCCTCCATTTTGCACTTCCTTATTCTTTTCTTTCATTTTTTTGGGGGGTTTTTTACTGATTCTTTAGATTGTAGTATCTCATTTGCCGCAATAAATTAGTCTGTTTAATACACATCCCATATACTTGTACTCTCCTCTCTTTTGGTTTCTTGTACTTAAAAACATTTTACACATAACAATTGATACCTTATAAAACAATCTTGTAAATTGATGCAAGCAAATGAAATAGCAATTGAGTATAAAACAATGAATTAATTGAGCAACTTACTGCTTTCACGGATGAAATAATGTAATCCCTACCAGGAGAGCTCACAGTATTGGATGGCAGTCTTATCCTGTAGAAGTCATCGTCTTGCAGTAGCTTCTACAAAAACAGTACAAACAGATTATGTATTGGAGAAGCCAACCAGCAAAATAAAAAATCAAGGAAACCAAGACTATGCACAATGTCAGATTACTTCAAATTTCTCCTTGTCCTCTCCTGTAAAAGCATTTCTTGAAAAACGCAGCTTTGTAAGTGTCTGTTACCAAAAAAAAAAAAGCATATAACTCAGCAGCCGGTTGACTTTTCATGTAACAAGCAAAACAAGTTCCAGGCAGTAGACAAGAGACAAGAACACCAGGGATTTAAAAACACACAGACCATAGTAGACCAGTTAAGTGTAAATCTATTCACTTCATATTATTAAATTAAAAAAAAGTAACAACAAAAACATAAAAATAAGAATCGCTTCTGATTTTATTTACAAAAGATCTTAAAATTGTTTTGGAGAATAAAACTAGTGTTTCTTGATTTGATGTTTTCAGATTTTAAAACACCTTCATTGCTTGTATTGAAAACAGTAAACAAATGCATTAGGCAGAAGTTAGAACTATAAATGAAAACTATTATTCTATAACTGCATTACAAAAATACATACAAAGCGTCCAATTTGGCAGAATTTTTGCCATAAATACCCACATCTATACATTTCAAGATGAGCACAAGCATAATAGCCATTACCTATAATAACAAAATCAAGCAATATCATACGTTTTAAATTTTACATAATTCATTAGAATTAAACTAAACTAGTTCGTTGCAAGAACTTATAATTAATTTATGTAACATCACACATTTGTCCATATTAGTTATGATTAGGGTTGGCAATGGGACGAGATGGGATGGGATATACCAATCCCAGTCCCATCTCGTATATGCAAATGGGATGAAAAAACATCTCAGTCCCGTCCCTATATTTTTTTTGGGACAAAAATATGTCCCAATCCCGTCCCAAAAGAAATGGGATCCTGTGGGATCCCATCCCAATTGAAAAAAATTTCATTCTTAATCGATAATGAGACGGAATGGGACGAAATTTGTCAATCTCACTCCCGTCCCACATATGTAATTGGGATAAAAAAATGTTCCACTCCCATCCCTAAATTTTTTTATGGGACAAAAATATGTTCTAATCCCGTCCCAAATGGAATGGGAACCCGCAAGATCCCATCCCATCGGAAAAAATTGCCATCCCTAGTTATGATGTATATAATAGTAAATGCAACTTTGAAAACTATTTACATCACTAATCCAAAGCAGAAAATATTGCTATGCATAAGTCAACCACGTACCAGTTATTGGCATTTAATAATGAAGCGGACAGCTATTTTTTTTTACTTGCAATTGCATGTAAAACCCACAAAATTTTCCTGTAATCTATTGAAAATGTCAATTTACTTTTATGTTCACCCTTCTACACATTACTTTCCAAAAAACAATTTTGCAGAAAGAAAGTCACTAATCTAGAGCTAGAAATTCACAGTTTTATAAAGCAATCAAAAAAGAATTTTTTTAAAATCAACTGTGTAGCATTGGCAAAGCACCCTTCTAGAAAGCAAGTTCCAAACATGACTTGACAGAAATTACCAATCTAGTGCTGGGAAGATGAAATTCACCCTTCTATAAAGCACTCCCTCAAAATTGCACTTTTCTCACCAATTTAGTACTTGAAAATCACACTTCTCGAATTTGCAGAATTTAGAAACCTCCTATCTAGTGCTTAAAAAAATCACTCTTCTATTATGGCGCTTTCCAAAGAAGCAAAAAAGCAATTTTTTGGAAAATCACCTGATTACCGAAAAGCAATCCCAGATTAACTAAAAAAGTCAAATTCAGCTTTCATCTTCCAATTTAGTTTTGATTTCATGCACGCCTAGTAAAAACAACACTGTTTAAAAAAGGCAAAAGAAATAGAAACGGACGACAAACCTGGCCACCGTGGCTCGAAGTCTTGAGACGAGCAGAGAAAGTGCCAGCAGGGACAAAATCGGAATCGCCAAAAGCATGTTCTAAAGAGAATTGGATCTTAGAGTCCGAATCCTGATCCGAAACTTTCCTTCGAGTCGTTGTGGTCGTGGATCGGGTGGGTGCGGGTTCACGGCGCTTAATTTGGGGCTTCGATCCACCTTCGAGGCCGAATTCCTCGTCATCGACGAGAAGCTCGTCGGATTCGAAAGCTAAAGAAGAGTGACAAAACAACAAAAGACTGAAGAAGAATAAGAACAGAGCGAACAGAGGCAGTTTCTTCTTCATTGTTTTTTACTGATTCGTTTCGTTTGTTTTCAGTTTGGACTTCAAAGTGAGTGGCGCTTTTCAGGCTTATTATTAGATGTCCGTTTTTGTAATTTTGGTCGACCTATCCGGCGTCGTTTCCGCTTTGGATTATTCGTCACCAGATTGTTGAAATGAATTTCGTTTGCTTTTTCTTTTAATTTGCAAAGATATAAAAAAATAAGAAAATTATTATTGCACCACTGCTGTTTTGGCTTATATTTATCAATTACTACAAAATTTTAATATATTCTCTATATTATTTTTTTTAATTTGTTTTAATTAGTCACTTTTACACTAACACTGTTAAATAATTTAAACGAAATAATAATTTTATCACTAAATAAATTAAAAGACTATTTCATCTTATAAAAGTTTTAAAAATATAAAAATTATAATTATAAAAATATTCCTAATTTTAATAAAAAATAGATCCCAAATAGAGGTGCTCAGCTAATTTTTTTAAATTTTGATTTTATAAAATTTTAATAAAAATAACTGATTTTATTTATTAAAAATATAATTTCACAAAATTTTATTAAAATAACTGAATTTATTTATTAAAAAAATAAATCCCAAAATTTTAATAATTTAGGAAATTTTTATTAAATTCAAAAATTTTGCAATTATCTTTATAATTATATTTTTTATTAAAATATTTTTTATTAAAAATAAAAATTTTAATTTTGAGATTTATTTTTTATTAAATTTAGGGTATTTCTATAATTATAATTTTTTCAAAGTTTTATAAAATAAAATAACTTTTAATTTATTTAGGGGTAAAATTTTCATTTCGTTTAAATTATTTAACGGTGTTAATGTAAAAGTAGTTAATTGATACAAATTTGAAAAAAATGTGGTGTAGATAACATGTTAAAATTTTGTGGTGGTTGGATGAATATAAGACAAAATAAAGGTGGTGCAATGATAATTTTTCAAAAAATAATAATAGTACATGTAGTTATTAATTATTTTGTAAGTTTCCAACTAAATTTTATTTTATTTTATTTTTATCCGATTTAAAACCTATATTATTTTACAAAATTGTCTATTTTTATTATTTTATTAACTTAATAAAGCAAAAAATTATTATTGTTAATTAAAAGATTAAAGAAAACTATCATCCTTGATTAGTGTGGAAGCATTTGTTTTCAAACCTGGGTTCGAATAGGAGAAGCACGTCATGTTAATGTGCACAGTAAATTATATATATGGCTGAGAGTTCTCACAACCCAGACACAACGACGTAATTGTTAGGGGCGCGCTCTAACACTATATTGATAGCCTATTGTGCAAGTCTCCTCTTGGGGGCATTATGTCAAAAGTAGGAGAAATATCATCCCTTCTTTTCTTTTTATGCCCCAAGTCCTTCCTATGTGGTGACATAGGGGCGAAAAATGAGGATCCTATCAACTTGTCCCGACCTAAGATTTATAAGCTCATGGGCCTAGTTTTTACTTCAGAAATAAAAGAAGACTTCACATCCAAGTTTAACTTAGGCTTATATTACGAGCTGCTTAAATTCCAAACCAAAATGGCTAAGTACTCAAGCCAAGGCATGCAAACTTGGCCTTTGGCCAAATACCTAGAAGGTTTTGACTCTGTAACTATCCTTGACTTATAAATATGTAGAAACTCTCTAGATAGATGTAGAACATGAATACTCTTGACAGTTATACGTAGAATTTTATAGGACATTAGAGAAATGAGAGCTCTCTCTATTATGAGAATTCTCTAAATTGGAAGATTTAGAACATAGTGGAACTAGACAAGCCTCCCTATAAATAGGACTTGATCACTTAGTATTTTTTTCAAGCAACTCAAACCAAACACCACCTTAGTTCTTCCTCATAGCTCTTTCTCACAGTTCATTCAAGTTGAAACATTGGTTCAGAAAGTGCCATTTTTCAGTATAATCTGAAATTTCAGTAGGAAAGAATAAAGAAGCATATAAGATAAAAGTACTCTGATGCAATTAGTAATAAACAAAAGTAAAAGCAGAATGAATATTATTATTATTACACCCAAAAAGACAGAGGATACACTTTGCGAAAGCCCAATGAGAAATTTATGCCAGTAAATTCACAAAAACAAAAGCTTATTAGAATTGCAATTGTTAGGGAAAACAAAATTTTTGGGATTTTATTTATAACAATATCATTAAAGATAGAGTTCATCAAATGTAGGAAAATGAACTCTATTGTTCATGACAAGTTACCTTACAACACAATGGGGCTGCACCCCTCTGCTCAAAATTAGGCGGGTCTCAACATTTATTTAGTTGATTTATAGAACATTCACAAAACAATTTGGTATCATATATGTGAGTAGTGGCACACATCCCAATTTTTTTTCTTAAAAAATTATCTCAAACGATATGACATTTATCAATTGGTTGGTGGGTTAATATAATTAATTTACTTTGATCTTGTAAATAATAATCAACCACTTAATTAATGATACGTCATTTGGGATTAAATTTAGGATAAAAAAATTAAAATTTTTATCATTACTCTTGTCATTCTATAATGTTATCCTTCACTTTCATATGGTGAGTCGAAGTTCATTGGTGCACACAAAAAAAAAAAAATCATTCTCAGGTATTGGCGTCTCATTTTTTTAATGTATATGTGTTGTTAAGCTATGCAGTTTAATAACTTTAAAAACTGACTCTATTAAACAGCACGACTGAACAACATGTCCACATGAAAAAAAAATGAGGGACCCGCACTAGAGAATGTCTCTCCCCCCCCCCCTCTCTCTATATATAAAATAAATACTTTATATATATATAATAAATAACTAAAATTGGATAACACCTCTATGCAACATCCTGCAACCTTCAACACATTGGGTTCATGCTGAAGCACACAACCATATTAGAAAAGACGGTGAGGCCAGACAAAAAAGATTAGTCATTAAGATTTGATAATGCATTATGGGCATATAGAATAGCTTTTAAGACCCCGATTGAGATGTTACCCTATAGGCTAGTGTATGAAAAAGTTTGCCACCTACCTGTGGAACTTGAGCATCATGCATACTGGGCCATCAAGAAATTCAACTTTGACATGCAACAAGCTAGCTTAGAAAGAAGATTATAGCTGCCAGAACTTGAAGAAATTGGCAATGATGTATATATGAAAATGTCAAGATTTATAAGCAGTGAATGAAAGTCTTTCATGACAAGCAAATTATGAAAAAATCTTTCACTTTAGGTCAGAAAGTGCGATTGGCAGGTGAGGAAGTGAGTTGCCTCCAAAATTTATTGCATACATGCCTGATTATGGTAAAGGAAATTATGTAAGAAAATGAAGAGCTCGTAGAATTTATGTTGCTTGTCATAAGTGTGCCAAAATGAGATGTGATAAAAAACCATGTTCTTTAGGAATGGTGTCTGATAACAGGGAATATAAGATTTAATTCATTAGAGATGACTTGAATAATGAGTCATTGGATGATATCTTTTTGTCTTTTGAAATGCATCCCAGTGGATATATACAAGGAGCGATTCTCCTATTATGGCTATTATTCTAGAAAGAGCATGCACGATATAGTCTCGAGAATCTGACTATAAACGACCTTGTTTGCCAGTTTATAAGAACACTAGATGAGAAGTCTATCATCGATCCATAGAGGGCGTTCAAGCCGTTTCTGGACGTACAACCAAAAGAAGATGTGAGCCACAATCGCAACTACCTGTAAATATCCTTTTACTTCACTGTTATTTTATTTCACTGTTGTTTTATCATTTGCATTATTGTATTTAATAATTTTATTTTGTCATTTTTTTCCTTTTTACTGTTTGCTTTTTTACTCTTAAGCCATGTGCTTTACGCGTTAATTGACATTAACATGCTACCTTATACACAGCTGTGACCCACTGTCACCAAGATTCTTAAATATGATTTTTTTATAAGCACTCACAAATTGTTTTTGAAAAGTATCCCAATGGCAGCTACTCCCAATAAATAATTCAATAATATTTGTGTGCTTTCTGGATTTAACTATGGTAAACATAAAGAGTTCGTTGAGGCAGCCATAGATCTTGGTCGAAGCATAATAGAGAGAAAATTACACTTGGTGTGTGGAGGAGGTAATCGAGGGTTATCAAAATTGGTCTCAGAAGTTGTTTTTGTTAGAGGAAACCAAGTGTTAGGCATCATCCCAAGAGCCCTAAAACCTTTGGGCAATTTATCTGACTCACCGACTGGAGAAGAGTTAGTCGTCTTAGGTATACAAAAAAGAATAACTGAAATCCTTAATCGTACTGATGCTTTTATTTTTTTATTAGAAGATCTCGCAACTCTAGAGGCACTTATCACATTAGCATCTTGAGCTCATCTGCACATTCACTAGAAACCCATCAGTTTGTTAAATGTCAATAACTTTTATGATAGTTTTATCGCATTTCTTAACCATGCAATAAAAAACTATTTCATTTCTTCTAGAGCGAAAAAACTTTTTATTTGTGCTCACATTGCTAATGAGCTACTTGATCTGTTACAAGCTTATCGTTTAGAGCCAGACCCCTAAACCTTTATGTTGGAGCATCCAAATAATGAGAGTAACAGTAGCCACAGTAAGAAGTGCAAATTAGATTTAACTCTTCTCTTGTAAATATTTTCTTCCGCGTTGCACCACCTAGGTAATGTCTTCTAAACTCTACTTCTTTTCTTTAAAACATTGAGGACAATGTTTCATTCTGGTTGGGGGGAGGGACTAGTTGACAATTGTGGAATCTTGGTTAAGTTTTTACTGATTTTTTATTATAGAGACTAACCGTGACTAACTTTTTGTATTGAAGATGGCTGAATATGAAGTGTAGTAACTTTAGAAACGCATCTTCTTGGTTTAAAAAAAAACTTTTCTTTCTAATTTCTCCTTTATAAATATATACTTTCAAATTTTTGAGTCGAAGATGGCTGAATATGGAGTGTAGTGACTTTAGAAAAGCATATTCTTAGTTTAAAAAAATCATTTTTTTCAATCATTTTAAGTGTAACTTTTCTAATTAGTTTTTCTACATCATTTTCACCTTTTTGCATGAATATTTTCTTTTCATATTTAGAATATGTTGGGGGGTAGACTGTCGTTTAAAAAACAAAATTGTGTGATTTTTTTAACATTGGATGACATGTTGACTTTTAAATTTTGGTATTTATATTATCTTTGACCTTAAGTGATGTTACACTATGTTTGATACTTTACATGTTAATGTCGGAGACAAATATGAGTTTCTTGAAGGAATACACATGTCATAATGTATACCAAGTGAGTTTTTGAGCATGTCATTTTTCTTGTAGAGTAACCAATTTTGCTCATTCTTCATACAGGTTAGCAGTTTATTATTTTATATACGATCTGTAAATTTCTTTTGAGTCAACTCTCTAAAAAAAATTGTAAGATAAAAAAGAAAAAAAGAAAACAATGTGTTGCTACATCTGAAGGTCCATCTAACTAGTAGATATGGAAAATTATTTAGAGCCTTAAAAGACGATGGAAAGGTCATCTTTGACCCGTTTGAGTCTTTCTAGCCATCCTTTTTGTGAAATATCCATATTTAACCCTTTTGAGCCTTTAAGAAAAAAAATTTTCTTTGTTAACTTATTATTTTGACCTACTCCGATTTGGAGTATTACCCGATATCTTACGAATTCCATCACCTATTTATATTTGAGAAAAAAGTAAATAATTATTTTGTTCAATGAACTTGTGCCTAACAAAAGCAAAACAAAAAATAAAAAAATGTTGTTTTAAAAAAAAGAAGAAAAAAAAGAAATAATAATAATAATAATAATAAATAAGCAAAATGCACCTTATAATTTCCAAAATATATTTACTTTTTCTCAAACATATATTTTGTTTTTCCTATTTTCCTTTATTTGTTAGCCATGTCCATAGCTTATTTTACATTCTAATAAAAATCCTTCGTGATATTAAGGAGTTATAGTTTGAAGTAGAAGATAGTTATATGGGTTAAAAAGATGTAGTGGTGAATAAAAAAAAAAAATTGGGTTGACTAACATTTTGTTTGACTTCAGATTGTGTTATTTTTAAGTTGTGGGCATATTCCTTTCATCTTGGTGAGAGCGTGTGATATTGCTTCTATATGATTTTCTCTCAAATTTAGCATTCATTGGAGTGACTATTTTTATGGGGCTTAATTTCCTTGTGAGAGTGCCACTACTTCTAGTGAGATTTTGGGGTTTGACATGTCATTCTTTAAAGTAGCTATGACAAAGCCTGCTGGACTGATGCATGTGGATGGTTGATGTGGGTGTGATGTTTTTGTAGACTGTAGATAATACTTATACTTTTATTTGATTGTTATCATTAGTCTGATTGAATAAACACAATTGTTTTAAGAAAAAAAAAATCATTTTGGGTTTAAATTTTGTTTTCGTTTTATTTGCTAGGGATTAGCAATAACCTGGTTTGGGGATGTGTTGAGTGTTAGAAAGTGTATATTTATAAAGGAAACAATCGTCATTTTATATTTCAAGTCTGATTGAAACTCTTACTTTTATGTATTTTAGTCTCTTGTAATTTAATTATATGTATTTTATTTTAATTAAGTATTTTATGTATTTTAGGGGTATCATGGTCATTTTACAATGAAGGAGAGTTCAGATAGCAAAACAGACATTACTTTTGAACTCAGGACAGTCGAAAACCTTAGGAGGAGCATAAAAGGAAAAATGTTACTGTTTACATGTACGATACTGTCCATGTTACTATTCACGACACTGTTCACGTAGACGGACCGATGACGTGACATTGACCGATGAGATATCACAATTCTTATGTACTGTTGATCGGTGATGTGGCAACATGTTAGTGGACCAAAAATAGTGCGTTTGGTACATGCATATACACGGGATTATTTACAACCAAACCGCTTCACTATTCAAACCGCTTCACTATTCAAACCGCGTGATCAAACCGTGTCACTGTATAAACCGCTTGGTCAAACCACATGCTGTTGACTAATGACGTGGTGCAATCATGAGCGTCCAAAATATTGCTTACTTGGTTACAAGTGAATGGCGAATCGCAACCAATTCGACCACCTCACATAGGGGTAGGTGGCAGCTACCTTAATCACTATCTATATTGCTTATTTGGCCACAAGCGAATGACGAATCATGAGCGATTCATCCATTTCATAAAAGGGTAGGCGGCAACTACTGAAATGCAAGTTATGCAACCCAAGAGGGGGTGAATTGAGATTTTAAAACTTATGCTAAACAATTCGCACAACAATTTAATTTATTGCCTTAATCAAATAAAAAAACAATAAGTTCAATAATGCACAATAATAAAATAATAAGGGAAGAGAGAGCAAACACAATAATTTTTACATGGTTCGGCAATCCTTACCTACGTCTACGCCTCAAAGCCAACCAAACTCGAGGATTTCACTATCCAAGCCTCCCAAGACTTCAAGTTCTTTACAATTGACTTTTAAAGTGTCAATAAACCTTTACAACCAAGAGATTATCTCTCAATCTCTTCACTCAAGTGTTTCTCATACTTATACACTCACAAATTTAATGAGAAAATAATGATTACAACAAATAACTCTCTTTTAGAGTGGATATATAAATAATAGCACAATGGTGATTCAATAAATGATCATTTACTAAATGGAAGCTTAATATATGTTATATGATCTTATTTATACTTGCATTCGCCTTAAAAATGAAGATAAAGTTGAGTGTTTATAGTTAAAGCCCGAAAACTAACCGTTATAGGAAAATTCCAGCGCTCAAGCGGTTAGCCACTTGATTTATCCGGCTAGCTGCTCCAGAATAGTGATGTTACCGTTAAATTTGACTTTTGCTACATTACCACTGTTCACGTAATTACATTTGTACCTAAAACTTTTTATAATTATACTATGGCCCAAAACGTCATAAAACTTTACAAATAAGTCCAATTTCAAAATTTCTAAATAATGATTGTCATTCATAAAACTTTTTGAAATTATGATATAATCCAACATATAATAATATTTTTCAAAAAAGTCCTTTTCATAATACCCATAAAGTTCTCAAATCTTTTTAATTTAGTTCAAAATTTGAAAATATGAGATTTTCCTCATGCGGCTAGCCGCTCACTCTCTATCCAATTTTGATTTCAAATGTCTGGATTACATCAAGTCCTCAAACTTTCATAAATTATAGTATGGTCTAAAATATTTCAAATGTTAGCAAATATGTCCAACACCAGAATTCAAAATAACACTTATTAAATTCAAAATTTGTAAAATTTTTCATTTTAGTCCAAATTGCTCAAATCCACAAAATACTTTATCTTTTAAATATAATAGCTTTTAGTTTATGAAAAATAATTATTTAAATAAACTCTTGACCTTCTCAAATGCTAAATTATGCATCAATTAAATCATACCGGCTTTACAAGAATTTGACGCAATAATTTGTCCGTTGAGCTCAAAATTTTATTATTAATTTCGCTGTTGTCTGTTAAGTGTTTTGAACTTGATTTCACTTGTATAAATATTATCCTTAAAAAACTAGTGAAAATGTGAAATATAATATTTATTAAATCACTTAAGACACATGTTTGTTATTATCAAAATTACATTATATGTAGCTTTTTAGGCTAACAACTACCTTGATCACTAACTATATTGCTTATTCGGTTACAAGCAAATGGTGGATCGTGAGCATTTTGACCATCTCGCAGAAGAGTGGGTGGTAGTTACTTTGATCACTATCTATATTACTTATTTGGATGTAAGCGGACGATAGATCATGAGATTTTTTACCATCTTATACAAGGTAGGCATATTTGGATGAGTCGCCTTATTGATGTTGAAACTGGGTTACTCCAATATAAAGGTAGAGATAACTTAATGAGTATCAATGTTGATGGGTACCCAGGGTACCCCATAAGTAGAATCAGATTTCATAACGTATTAAGAAAATAATATCCAAAGTTATAGAAGGTAAACATAACATCACAAGATAGTCACAAAATGAAATGAATAGAGCAAATAACTAAAGAAAATAGTTATGAGCAAATAACTAAAGAAAAGTGCCCAAAAGCAAACACTAGCATTGAATTGAGTTACACAGCGGGCTAGTCATCTTCACCCTCATCTCTTAAGACTAGGGGATCAACAAGAGTACCAGAGGAAATAGAAGAGCGAGTATAGGCAGCAGGGGTACCTGATGGTGACTTCATATGGGTACCCCAGATGACCTTCGCGGGCTCTCAGATCGGGATGTGCAAGGAGCCCTATTGTCCTCGATGGACTTCAGGATAACCAACCTATCTACCCACTTTTCTACTCTTAGCACTACCAGCCCTGGATTAACACTCCACACCTAAGTCATGATACACTCAAAGGCACTTTCAATCATGTTTTTCTATTATGAGATTAAGTCCTCATGTTTAGCTTGAAGATCTTTAAGGTCTCTTAACACATGGACTTTCTCCTCGAAAGCTTCGTCAAGGCGCCCCTTCAAACTCCTTATCTCTCAAGTGAGCTTCTCTTTACAGGATAGATGTCTTTGAATTTCACTTTTCAGCTTTTCGTTCTCTGATCAAACATTGGCAATAACAACAAGATCTTAGGGGCTGCGACTCAAAAGGAATGTAACTTATAGCAAATGGTACCCTAAAGTCAGAAGAATAGAAAAAAAAGAAGAAGAGAAAAGCATTAAGATATAACTTGAAAAAAATACTCACATCTTGGCTACCTTGAGCGCTCTATTATAGTGCTTATCCAAGTCTAATTTGTCCATCTCCATGGCCACCTCAAGAGTGATATTCTTAGAAATATAATGGAGGTACTCAACTAGATAGGAAACATTCTTATTGCCTACTGGACCGAGCTCTCCTTCAACGAAGTCCCAGGCAAGGAGAAGAGGGACTATATCTTCCTTTGAAACCACCAAGAGATGATCCATATGACTTTGTCTTTACTACCGAGGCTTAGGGAGAAAGGGTACCCTTCGAAGAGGTGGCACTTGGGGTAGCCGAGAAATCATTCATCAGCTAGTTAATGAAGGAATCAAAGTCCTTACTAGACCGATCCATATCTATCAACCACCGTGCAAAACACGAAGAAAATGTTAGGTGAGCAGAAATAAAGTTTATAAAACAAAATAATAGAAAGACAAGCAGCGAGGAAAACACAAGGCTAGAAAATAAAAAACAAGTTGACAAGGATCTCTGACCAACCAACCCTATCATCTTTAACCGATCTACACTCAAAATATCACTTTCACTCTACAGGACCAAAAACCTCGTCTCATAACATCTCACATTCTTACTCACTTCCTGAACAGGGCATTTCCCCTGATCCATGTAATATCTATAAGATCGTGAGGAGCCCTGGGTGAGGAAGAGAAACCACATTTACACAAGTACACCAAAAAAAAATGAGGAAAAGACTTACCTTATTGAAGCCAAAGAAAAAATTAAAGAGTTTGTTGGGATTTCAAATGGATAAGTAAGTTGGATTGCCAAAATGCTTGGGGATTGGAAGAGAACACTAGGGATTTAAAAAAGGAACAGAAATAAAAAGAAAGAGTATAAGAAAAATGGCACAAAAAGAAAAAAGAAAGAGGTGGGTCACCACTTCAATCAAGGTGAAAGGTAGTATGTGTCAATTAAGGAAAGTATATCCCTTCAAAATTCAAATTGGAAGGAGCAAAAGAAAAATTCTGACCAACTTTTTTTAATGTCCCTAAATCCCAAGAGCGTGGTAACTGTAAGGCAAAAAAAAAGTGGCTAAGTTAAAGAAAGTGGTCACTTTACATAAGGAGACACAAATGGCCTAGTCAAAATAGAGGTAGCTAAGGTATCCTTTTTTTTTCACTCAGCCATCTACAAAAGAGAATCAAATGTCACCACGTGTCGCTCATAATTCTTTTGCAAGTTTCTTTTGCCTCAATTACTTTCGCTAAAAGAAACTGAGGGGATGTTGTTTAGGGAAGAAATTAAAAGTCAATAATGGAGTGCCACATGTCAATGAAAAATTATATGATTGACTAGAGGGTACTCGACCTACACTGGATACACCTAATAGTTAAGCTGGTACGCGGGATACTCCATTTCAGAAGTGAAATAGATAGAGAAATCGTCTGAAATATTCGGTGCATAAAATATCTCCATCGCCTAAAAGAGAATATTTGATTTGACAAAATCAAATAAGAAATATCTTACTACCTGCCAAAAAGTAAACAACAACACATTCTTAAAGGCTGACCAATAAAATTTCTCCAAATTGTAGGCGACCAACGCACCCAGGGCACTCTATATGAAGGCACTCAAGTTCTATTTTTTTCACTCATGAATGCTCGCAACAACACACACAAAAAAGGCATGAGGGTTCCTTTAACCTCTAGCCACCATTGTGAAGGGCTTGCAAAATCTTAACACCTAAAATATTGCCCACAAACTAACTTGAGCATCGGAGTGTGGTCGCCGGCCACCGCTGGCTCAACCTCTAACCTTCTTCTCTATTTTGTAGGTTAAAAATAACCCATAAGCCAACCCTCATTCCCTACCCAATTCTCTCAAAGCTCACTCACTTCCTCTCTTCACTTTCAACCTACGTTCAAAGCCATCTCAGATAACGCACCTTGGGCTATGCGAGGCACCTCTATTATCCTTAATACAAATTTTGTTGTATTTAACTAGATTTTAATTTCTTTTTCCTTCACACCAAAATCTAGTTAAAGTAGAAACTATTGTACAAGTCACTAGAACAACGTAAGCCATGGTTAGAAATTCAACAAAGGTCTAGCAGCACAACAATATGATAACAATAATTTATGTACTTCTTTTCCTAATAAAAAAATCATTTACATGTTTCAATGAAAATACTTTAATCATCATGTTCATGAAAGAGCATTTTTTTTTTCTAAATATGTCAATCAGCAGTTATTGGAGAAAATCAATTAGATTTGAAACTATTTTTCTCAAATTTTCCCTGTCTCATTCTCTTTAGTAAAGAAGATAACAAAATTTCAATTCATGTCATCATATTTTTTCAAATTTAAGTCATTTTTTTGGAGACCTATAAATAAAGTGAACTTCATTTAAGAACTCATAACCACATTTTTGGAAACCAATATGCTAATATTCATTAACTATACCTATTCCCACTTCACACCAAACAAATGATCTTAAAATGGTCTGATTATATAGCTTAAGATAATTTCTCAACATCTTATAAGCAACAAATGTGCACCAGTTTTAGTTTAACTCACCAAAAATTCTAGCTATCTAGACTAGCATCATAGGCAATGCTTTTCGTTCTAAAATACTACAATGTCACCATATACTCCCTTTGGCAAAAGATGCATGAAGATTAAGTTTTTGTATCATAAAAAATAACCTAATGTTATAGATATAAGGGACAAATTAAATGACAAAAAAGAAAAAAATGCATATTTTAGTGCATACAAAATGAGGATTGCAGGAGTATTAAGTGTTGGGCTAAGCTTTATAGACTTAAAATATTATAAACTAATTAAGAACCATAATTGTTACAATTTACCTTTTTTTATTACTAAATAAGATACAATTAACGGTTTAGAAAATTATGAGTCACGACTCACGAAAAACAGTTTGATTTGTTCACAAATGACCATTAAAATCTTAAGAGTAAGCACATTCCCTACTAATGATTTCATAGGTTTGCTGATCGTTTTATTATACCGATTCTTTTGTAGGTTCATCATGGTAACATTGTTAAAATTTTCCTTCCTATAAATAAAAACATTTAGTAGACTTCTCAAAATGTCACAAGAAGTAAACTCCTTGTGTTGCTGTAATTTGGAAACTTCATCGAACTATTCAATTAGTAGAATCGGTAGGTGGTGTATACAAAGGACTATGACGTAGTCAACATGAGTTGATAGTTAATGTTTATTATAAATTCCAAATTGAAAACCCATAGTTACAAAGATTTGTCCTCATCACGATGAATTTCAAGTTTTGGATACATGCACACTACACTAATATATTCAACAAGTCTATTGCCTTGCCAATAAGCCTGGATAATCTTTTATTGTAACATTTGTACCCTCAACATACGTGTCAGTTGTCCATTGTCTATAATAGAATGAAGTAGTTTTATTTAACATATGAAATTAATTTTATTATACTTAATACCACCTCAATCTTAAGATTTTTTTTCTTTTTCCCAATCTACTAGTACTTTAAAGAAAGAACAACAAGTCATTAGTTTTGTTTGGGAAGAAATTGAGGATTAATAATGAAGCTCCATATGTTAACGAAAAATTGTATAATTAAAATAATCGCCAAAGGGTACCCTAACTATGCTGAATACACTTGATAATTGAGCTGGTACGTAGGGTATGCCATATTAAAGGTAGAATAATGAGAGAAAATACATAAAATGCCAACTATGTAAAATATCTCCATTTTTGCATAATCAAATAAGGAATATTTTGTTGAAAAAGAGGGGACAACTAGTTGTCACACTTGTAAAAAGCAAAAGACAGCACACCAAAGACAGTAGTCCTCAGCTGCCACACTAAAAATTAGTAAAACTACCTTTGGAAAGATATCTTGGACCATCATGCAGTGTGCACCATGTGTATGAGAGAACAACCTACGCTAATAACGCCCTTATTAGTCCCAAGCATGCTCCTAATAGCTCAAAAATCTTGATAAATGTGAAAGGACAAAAGAATATCGGAAAGGACAACAAAATCACTACTAGAAATGCATCACATGGCAGGGCAAGCAGGGTACTCTATATATAAAGACACTAAGATTACACTTTTTTTCATATACCAAAAAAAAAAAAGGGCACATCACAAGAGCTGGGGTTCTCTTCAACCTCTAGTCACCATTACAAAGAGCTTGCAAGCTCTCAAACCTAAGATAACATAACTCTAACTTGAGCGTCGAAGTGTGTTGCCAGCCACCCCCAGCTCTCATTCGAGATTTGAACCTCTCACCATTATCATCATTCTCCCACTCTTATTCATCTTCATAAAAGCTTACAAAATAGTCCATACACTTCAATTAAGTGAGGTACCCTGCATCCCAAAAATAAATTTGCTGTTTTAGTTAAGTCTTGCCTCTTTATCTTACACCCAAAATCTACCAAAAATAATTGGTGCCATCTGGGTGAGGAGCACACCAAAAGTCACCACTATGGTTGCTGAACTGATCATGGTGTGTGTTCATAAACCATGGCACCTCTGATGCTATGACGATAGATCTTGTAAGAATGTAAGATGAGAGTAGTAATGAGGTTAGTAATCCAACAAGGAGAGCAGTCCAACCCGAAAAGGTAAGTTCATCAAACAATCTACCGATATTCCCCTAAATGAGGAGCATGTTTTTCTTGCACCCAAAATCTACCTAAAACAATTCTAAAAAAAAACTACCTAAAACAAGTTTGATTGAAAATGATCTCATTGTAAGATAAAAAGAGAAAATGCCAATGGCCTCTTGTCACAACCATGCACCAAATTTTCGTTTTCTTTCCCAATTAAATTGGATAGAAGTAAACCACTCGCCTTAGAGCCACTTCCTCACAAGTGTGAGGAAAGTGGTTCGAACCCCCACAGAAGTATTGTGGTGGTTTAATTTAAATATTATTCCTTAAAATTTTAAGTGAAGGTTCAAGTCTTTTAAATATTAGAGAGAGTTAAATATGTGTAATATTATATAAGATTTAATGTAAACTAGTCACAGTAATGGTTTGATTGTAAATATCTATTATAATATCATGTAATATGTTGTAATGTGAGAAATAGTCTCATGTAATAAAAAAAAAATTAGATAGAGGTAAAATTTCTCCTCCATTAACACAGGTGTAGTAGATATCCTGTCGGTATTATGTAAAAGTAAAAATTCGAGTTATTATACGAGGATGAAACTATCTCCCTCATTAATATGAGTGGAGTAGATATATCCCTCAGTGTTATGTGATAGCGGAAATTCGGCTATTATGTGAATTATTAAGGGTAGTTTTAAATGTTTCTGATTGTAAATATTAGTAGAATACTAATTGTCATATGTGACTCTTTAGAAAAAAAAAAGTAAAAAAGAGAAAATGATTAAAAAGATTAAATTAAAAAATGTTAAAGGCTTGTTTGATACCCTTGTTTACCCCTTGTTTTCGTTTTCATTTCCAAAATGCATATATAATACATGTTCGGTGCTTTAAATTCAAAAAATAGATTATAAAATAAGAAATCTAGATTACACTTTTATAACTACAATCATGAAAACATGTTTTCCAAATATTTACAAGCCTGAACTCAAAAATAAACTAAAAACATCGTGACCGTATCTCTTTATCTTTTTCTCTTTGTCAACACTTCTCTTTCCCTCCTCATCTTTCTCGATCTCATGGCAGATCTTCGTCCTCTCTCTCATTATCTTCATCCAACAACACACTCTCTCTCTTTATCTATTTTATGAACACATTTATTTGTTAGTCAAATAGTGTTTATGCACTTTGGTTAATCATGTCATAGTTTCATAGTTTTGTACAATACATTGCTTCCTAATACTGCGTTATAACTTTTGGTCCATGCAGAAATGTATCAATCGGATTACCTCTCTTGAAAATATGGATATGTGTACTTCTATTTCTTGTATTTTATTTATTTATTTACTTTAATGAATATGTTGTTTAAATTAAATGATGGCTCATTGTTGTAATTTTTTGTATTTAAGCTCTCGACTTCCAATTTTTCTGAGATGTCTTCCAATTTTTCTGGGAAAATTTACAAAAATAACCATAAAACTTTTGTTATTTTCACAATTAACCCTCTCAACTTTTTTCTATCAACATTAGCCAAACACACGCTTTTCTCCTCAAATTACCCTTATTTACAAACCAAAAGCAATTTTCTTTCTCCTATTTCGTCAAACTAAAGGCAGTTTTCCACTCTTGAATCATCAACCAACGACGACGGCAAAAGGCAACGATACAAGTGAAATCCAATCATAATCTATCTGGATCCAACACTAATTGGCTTCACATAATGGTATGCGTTATTTTCTGAACTTGCTCAAGAGTTTCAGTGAACTGCGAGTCGTTGGTGAATCTGGCAATAGGCTGCCTGTCGCACAAAGCTTGGTGCGACAAGCAACCTGTTGCACCAAAACTGTTTGTCGCACGAAGAGGCAGATTCATTGCAAAACTATATTAATGGCTCAAATAATTTATTTTTTTTATAATTTCAGGCTTAATGGATTCAGTTGTACTTGAATTGTGTTATGATGGTTGGTGGGAGACATTAGAGGATGGTCGTATGGAGTATGTGAATGGTAAAAATAGAGCTTTTTTGTTGGGAAAAATTGTCTATTTGATCAGTTATTGGCAAGAGTATACGAGGCGTTACAAATAAACCCTAATGAATATTGTATCACAATGAAGATAACTTTAAGGTGTAGTAACACATTATATCGTGTATGTGCACTGCCCATGGATATATTTGATGATGAAATGGTGAGGGTTGTGTTACATATGGCATCCAATGTAGCTAATTTTGGATACATTCCTATATTCGTGACCACATCACCTCGAGTTCCGAGCGAAGGTATTGAGCCACATGTCGATACAGAAACTTCATTTAGAGCAAATATGTCTGGCCCCGATAATAAAGAAGAGGTGTTGACAAGGACAATATCGCTGCAGCAATATTACTCTCCAATCCACAATAATTATGCCAACATTGATGATAACGACATTACGTTACAGGATGTTGGAGCAACAGTATTTCCAATAACGACGTCGTTGGACCAACGGTATTCTCCGTATCACAACAATGATTTTCGGGATAATGATGATCTTCATGATGAGACAGAGGGGGACAATGTTTGTGCAAAACCTTCTAATAGTATGAGGGGCACTCATTTTAATAATGATGGTGATGATGGAGTAGCCGGTCCTTCGAAAATTCTATCGTTTCAGCATGATGATGAGTGTGAAGACAATACTCTTATAAATAACAGAGGCAATAGACCTATTCCTCCTATGGTTCGATCGAGAAGGAGAATTGACCCCTCACAAGTCTTGCTCCAACTTTGCCTTCGAACATGGTTGCGCCAAGTTTTGTTAGCAGTTGTGACTAAGATGATATTAGTATGGGTAAGCTATTTACTAAGAAGAATGGGTAAGCTAGTTTTTATTACAACTACGCAAGGTTGCCTTTAGGGATAAGGTTGATTTCAAGATTACACGGTCTACAACGACATGTTTCGAGGCTCACTGTTGTTCGGAATCATGTAAATGGCGTATTCGAGCAACTAGAAGTTCGAACGAGTAAAATGTTCCTTGGATAATGCGGAGAATTGACAATGTACACACTTGTCATAATGAGGTATTGGTTGATGGACGTCATCAAGTAAGGAGCTAGGTTGTCGGTCATATTATCGCAGAAAAATAATTCAAGACAAGAGGATTTATACTCCAAATGACATAAGAGCATATATGCAACAGGAATACGGTGTTCAGTTAACATACCAGTAGGCATATCGGGCAAGAAAAGTTGGTCTTGAAATAGTTCGAGGCAACCCTGCAGAGTCATACAACTTGCTCCCTAAATACTCTCACGTATTAACTACAATGAATGAGTGTACAGTCACTCACCTCGAGCAGGATAGAGATGGTAATTTCTTGTACTATTTTGTAGCACTCAAATCTTTCATCAAGGGTTTTATGCAGTACATTTGGCCTGTCATTGTTGTAGATGGTACTCATCTCAAGGGGTTATATCATGGAAGCATGTTTGTAGCAATATGTCTTGATGGTAACAATTAATTGTTTCCGTTAGCCATTTGGGTCATGGATTCAGAAAATAATGATGATTGGGAATGGTTTATGATGAAGTTAAACGGAGTGATTGGCGATAGACCTGAGTTGATAATTATCTCTGATCGATACACTGCCATAAGGAGAGCCGTGCTTAAAGTATTTCACAATGCAACTCATGACGTTTGTTTTTACCATGTGAAAGATAACATTAAGTCATAGTTTAGAATGTCCAAAGTTCGTTGGGATGAATTTGAGCCAGCCGTCGTCGCATGTAATCATTAAACTGCTTTGTCCTCGACTATTACAAAAGAAAAAAAGTAAAACTTTAGAATAACAGTAAAACAATAATGATTTATAAAGGAAAAATATTGTATATTATTTATAACCTCAGAATCATGTGCGTCATCAGAGTTGTCTGTCTGCTCTTGGTGGTCATCAACAGCCACCTCATCCTCAAAAGTGTCATGACGCTGCTCTGGTGTTGGGTTTGATATGTCGTCATGCTTGTCTGATTGCCTTGTAACCGACGACATCGTGTTGATTGAGGGTTGGTGCTGTATAAAGTATCATTTAAAATTAGTAAATGAAAAGTTAAAAATTTCGATTAAAAAATTTATAGTACTTAGAGTATACCGACCTTATGAACCCAGTCTGGAATGCTTGCCATGTAATCCTTCACAGTGAGCCAATATTTTCTGCTATTCTCATTTGAATTTGACTCAAGGGTTTGTAAAATGTCCCCCTGCCATAAATTCAATTGAAAATTTTAAGTAAGTATACATAACTTAAATTTAGTAAAGTTAAAAAAATAATTAATACATATTTCTTACAAGACGAGATTCGTCGTTGAAGAACGAATAAACCTCAGCAAAGTTGATTCTCGAAGACGCCATGGGCTTCCATTGCACCATGCGGGGAATCTATTCTTCGTTTTCTCGACCCATGTTGATGGCAAACCTCCGATCGCTTTGTAAATCCAAACCTATAACAACAAAAGTGAAAAATCCATTAAAACAACTATCAAATATTTAATATTATAAAACTTATTAATAAACAAAAAAAACGTACCTGAACCCCAGACATAAACTCTCGAGCTTCGTGCGACAGGCAGCCTATCGCCAGATTCACCCATGACTCACAGTTCATTGAAACTCTCAAGCAAGTTCAGAAAATAACTCATACCATTATGTGATGCTGATTAGTGTTGGATCCGGATAGATTATGATCGGATTTCACTTTTATCGTTGCCTTTTGCCGTCGTCGTTGGTTGATGATTCAAGAGTGGAAAGCTGTCTTTGGTTTGACGAAAGGAAGAAAGAAAGTTACTTTTGGTTTGTAAAGAAGGGTAATTTGGGGAGAAAAGCGTGTGTTTGGCTAATGTTGATAGAAAAAAAAATTGAGAGGGTTAATTGTGAAAATAGCAAAAGTTTTATGGTTATTTTTGTAAATTTCCCAACTAATTGGCGTGGGCTTGGCAGTTGGCTCACTTTTTGTGTTTCTGATTTTGGCCGGTTGTGAGTGGTGGGGAGCAAGGGTTGATTTTGGCCATTTATGAGTGATGGGGAGCAGCCAACCAGTGTTGATTTCAGTCACTTGTGGCTGTGCGAGGTGAGGTTCGACCCCTTGTGGCATGTGGGTGGTTATGAGCAGCTAAGTAGTCGAGGCATCAGTCGGTTGTCCGCTGTCCATTGTCAGCGTGCGACTGAGGGCAAGCAAGGGAGTAGCTGCGCAAGGAAGCAGGTGATGAGGCTAGGCGAGAGCAGGGCCATAGGAGCAGCCGTGTGTGTTTAACTATCGGCATGAGGCTGAGTGCGAGCAAGGGAGCAGGCAAGGACGCGAGGCGAGAGCAGGGCCATCTGGTCATCGTAGCAGTTGTTTGTATTTTTATGGTTACTGGATTTCAGATTTGTGTTTTTGCAATTTTAGCTTATATATTTTAATTATTTTCCAATAAAAATTGATTTAATTAATAATATAATTAAAATTAATCCGAATCCGTGCTGATACTCATTCTTAAACTTCGGATCCACATTTTAAAAAATGCGGATCCAGATTTTTCCAGATCCGAATTTTTTAGATCTTTGTAGATCCGGGCTGGACCCGAATTCTTTTGCCATCTCTAGTTTATGATATGGAGGTATGTTCTGTAAAATGCTCACTACAGAATTTAACCGTGAATTTACTCTTTGAATATGGCAACTTTCTAGTGTCATGGATGATAGAGGAAAATACATATACATCTCATAGGAAGAGATGAAAGTTGTAGCCAACTACATTAGGTGCCAACGAAAAGTTAGCATATCGCATTTAGCTAGTAAGTCCAACCAGTTCATTGATTTGGAATCAAAAGCACAGTTTGTTGAGGATCTCAACAGTGTGGAGGAATTTTAGTTGCTTGATGTCAAGTATTTCTGTGGAGGAGACACATAATGCATGATGTCTATCATGTAATTTTTATAAATATTGTTTAAATCATATGTGTTGTAATATATATTTTAATTACAGTGTAAAAACAATGACAATGTAAATTTTTTTTTATTAATGCTAATACTAAAATTTTATCATCATGTGTTTTTTTATAATTAGTTTGTTTAAATAATTTATGTTATGTTCGTGCATGTATTAGTTAAATAATTATTTCTAACTATAAATTTGATTTAAATATTTAGTAAAAATTATTTTTGAAAATAGTACTACCAAACACATATTTACTATTTTCAATTATGTTTACGGAATGTATATTACTGTTTTCAATTTTAAAATATAAGATACAAAAAATATACTAAACTCATACTTAAATTCAAAATACAACAAATATAAAACATAATTTTCATTCTCATTTTTGTTTTCAGAAAATACAAATTAAAAAACAGTCCCCAAAATTTTATTGCTAACTGCTCATCCTGCAAATTCATGAAACCCTAAGGACAGATACGTCAACTTAAAAATTCAACTCCAATTTTAGTATTTTACTCTCAATTTTACACTTAATCCCCCAAAATTCTTCGTCGCTCTTGGGTCTTGTCTATTAACTCCAAAATCTCGAAAGCTCACAAACCCTAGTTCTGAGTCTCGAGTGACTCGATTCTCATTCTGACAAAATGGACGCAATGAGGAAGCAACTAGACGTCCTGATGGGAGCCAATCGAAACGGCGACGTACGAGAAGTTAATCGCAAGTACTACGATCGCGATGTTTGCCGTCTCTACTTGGCCGGACTTTGCCCTCACGAGCTCTTCCAATTAACGGTAATTAATTTAATTAAAATTTTTAGTTTCTGCTGTTAATTAAAAAAAATTTAAAAACCCTAATTTTTTTTTGACAGAAAATGGATATGGGGCCATGTCCGAAGGTTCATTCTTTGCAGTTGCGAAAAGAGTATCCTCTTTCACAATTACGGCGTCGTATAATTCATACTGCTCTAAATTTACAAGCATTATTTTAAATAATTTTGTAGTGATATCTTGTTAGTCATATGCTATTTTTTGAAACTGCTGTATTTCTTCTCAACTTAAGATAATAATGATTTAATTTAACATATAAGAAAGAATGCATGGAGTATTCGAATGGCGGGTCTGGTTTCAGCTGTGAGACATCCAGTAGTGTTATTGCCAATTGAACACTGGAGCATTAGCCCTTAGATATAGTAGTTTATATGTTAAGCACATCTTTCATAAGTAATTATGTGCCAGCGTCAGCAGTTAGACAGTGGATTAATTTACAAGTAGGTGTTGAGACACGTTTTATTTTTGTACCTGGTAATTATAATTGTTAATTGAGCCTACATGCTAAATCTGATTTAGATGTTTTCTCAAAAGCGCGTGTGTCACTCAGACCCTGGGAAGTTGAATGAGGTATTTGGAATGCCTCCTAGTAATTCTACGATGCTAATCAACTTCATTTTTGCTCCTCAATAAGAGAAATATACTTAAACTAGCTGAGTCCTATTTGAGTTGCGGGTTATTATTGCTAATGTCTTAAAAATTGGATAGGTTTTGTGGAATCCGCCTTACTCCTTGAGCTGAATACTCAGGTGATCTTGCAAAGTTCTGAATGCTTCTGCCAAATGTCTGCTAGTGAAAATTAAAGATATGGTGGTTAACTTTTGGACTTTAAAGGGCTAATTCAAATTGGATGTCATTGGCTGGTATTACTAGTTTTAGGGAAATACCTTAACTGTTTTTAGATATGAAGAAGCCAAGGCAAAAGGCGTTGACAATTATGACAGAGAATTAGAAGATGCTATTGATAGACTTATTGTTGAGTGTGATAGGAAAATTGGTAGAGCTCTTAAACGTCTTGAAGATGACGATGCAAAGGCTGCTATCGCTATATCAGTCTCAGAGGTGACTCAGGTATCGATTGAGTCTTTGTAATTTTAAAATTTTCTTCTGGTCACCTTTTGGTTTGAACACTTATTTTCTTTCCTGATTTTGCAGACTCCAGAGGTTCTTGAGTTGTCAAAACAGATCAAAGAAAAGTTGAAAGAAGCTGATCAATACGGTAACAGACATCTGAACTGACATATGTCTTTTGACCTATGTAGCTGGATGGGATTTTTTAAATGTTGTATGTTTTAAATCTCATATTTTGTTCTGATTGAAGATAGAATAGGCATCTCTTTGTTTCATTTTGCAGTTTTTTTCTTATCTATCTGTGGTTTGTGGTATTTTCTTTTGTTCTCTTTAGTATTTTACACTGCTTTCACTTCTTTCATCTGTAGGTATGTGATAGTTTCTTCAATTGTCTATTGTGTTTGTTTTAACATTTTTGCATTCATGAGTTCTTAGTTACACGTCAGTTGATTTTGATTTTCTACTTTTCTAATTGGCTTATTGTGCAGTTGGATAAAATTTACAACCATTTTGTTAATAGGACAATTGGTTCTGGGGTGTAGTTCAATTGCAAATTAGTTGGTTCTTCGCATGTGCGTGTGTTTTGTTAGTTACGTATGTCCAGTATATGGGATGGTGCACTTTGGTTAGGTTTTGTCAAAACTCAAAAATGTTCAGTTGTACAGAAAATAGATAGTTATATCTTTGTTGTTTAAGAGTTTGTCTATATATCTAAGCATTAAATAATATGGAGGTGTTATATGAACAATCTTGTGAAATTGTTGAGATGGATCATTTCTTCACTGTATTGCTCTTCAAATTTTTCTCGGAATATGGTTGCTTCCTTTATAGTCAAATGGGACATTTTTTTCTTTTTTTTTTAATAGTATGCGCTGAGATATTTTCTTTAATAATTCAGATTATGAAGGCAAGACTGATCTTAAGATTCGAGCTCTGGAGGTGGTAGAAGAACTCAGAACAAAAAGAGCTGATAAACAGGTATCATTGGCTTCTTTAGGGTAAAGAAACCAACATTACTTGTACATATTTTTGTGGATTTGTAATCCCACTAATCCTTGTAATATCTCTTGTGGTTATTTATATAATCTTTTGTTTCTTAGCCCCCCCCCCCAAAAAAAAAAAGGTCGAGGAAGCTAACATGTAAATCTCAACATAACTGCTGTTTGCTTAGTTGTATTACCATGTTGTGGAATTTGTAAAATGTTTCATTTATCTAATAGGATAAGATTTTGACTTTTATACCTGTGGAATTCTGCATATTTCAACAGTCCATGCTCCTCTTGGATGCTTTCAACAAAGATAGAGCATCGTTGCCTCAACCCCTTCCAAACCCACCACCATTGGCACCTTTGCCAATTCCTGCACCAGATGCTCGTACTCAGGAAATGATAAATGAAAAATTGAAGAAGGCGGAGGATCTTGGTAAGTTACTGGTTACACAAACTTAATGGATTGCAATTTGCATTATTGATGTGGAAATTTAAGTTAAATAAACTTGTTTACATGTGTTTTGGTGATGAAATTGTTTGAGTTCTTTGTTGGTTAATGCTTTTGAGAATTGATTTGACAGAGCAAGTTAGTTGCTATGCATGACAGTTTCTCAGAATTGAGATTTCGTGTTCTTTAAATTTGGCGTCAGTTGTGCAAATATGAACGAACATAATTTCTTAGCTGGATAATTCATTAGTTGCATTGCTGGGAAGCTTTTTAGGTTTAGTTCTCAAAGTTCTTGTATGTTGATCAGGTGAGCAAGGAATGGTAGATGAAGCACAAAAAGCATTGGAAGAGGCTGAAGCACTTAAGAAGGTTCTAATCTCCTAACTGAAGTTTTGTCTTCATTCATTGTATTTTCTTTCACTTGTTTTTACATCATTTTTAATATCTTTGAGTCGAACTAACGTTGCTTTATTTCTCTCTTTTCATTTTTTTGCTTCTTATTTGTAATAACTGGTTCAGCTGCCTGCCAGACAAGAACCTACACTAGATTCCTCCAAATACACTGCTGCAGATGTGCGCATTGTAAGTCCATTTGTTGCTTGTTCATGCATTCATATATGTATGATATGGGCCATATCGTTGGAGTAATCAATTTAATGAAAGAAATCAAAATCATAGAATGGATTGAGAGGAACCAGATAACATTTATACTTGCATCTTCTCTTAAACCAAGAGCTCAATTGTTTTGATTTCTTACGAACTGTTTGTACGAACATAACATTGCACATAAGGCATAAAAATGAGACTATAAAGCCTGAATGACATGTTTAAATATTGAAAGTTGCTACTTGGTGTGTTTAAATAGCGTCAGAAACTTTACCATTTTATTGTCTGATTTATAAACTGATCTGGGTGTAAGATATACAATGTATTGACTCGTGAAGTTCTTTCTTATTCATACGTAACGGGTGTTGTTTATAGATGTGTTCTTACTCATTTCTTTGATTTCTCTTTAACAAGTTGTGTGGGGTATTTTCATACTGTGTGCTGCATTTGAGATTGTCCTGGGAATCTTTTTCCTATCATATAGAACATGAAGACTTTGTTATTGTACTATTCTTCACAAGCCTAAATCTTGGTGATATGATTCTGGTTGCAAGTGAATCATATATGTGGGATATATATATACTTTGAATTTATGGTACAAAAGCAGCTTGATTAATTCTTATTTCAATATTATTTCAGACTGATCAGAAGCTACGTGTGTGTGACATCTGTGGAGCTTTTTTAAGTGTTTATGACAGGTAAGATATTTTTCTTGTCTTAGGGAACCCCAATTATGTTTTTTAGCTTTTCTGAGGGCAGTGAAGAATTAGTATTTGGGGTTTCAAGTGCTTCAGCTTTTGACCCGACTATTATACCTCCTTGTCACCAGCAGGCTTTTGGGCCCAGTTTTACGAGGATAACTTTTGCAGCTAAAGAATGTGCGTTATTTTCTGTTTTATATGCTTGTAGATCATGCTATTGTTGGATAGAAGTATATCGGACAACTTACCATACAAGTCTATCTGATATGAAAAGTTTTGAATATTTTGGGTGAAGCTTTTAATTTATCTTGTTACTTTCAGTGATCGTCGCTTAGCAGATCATTTTGGAGGGAAGCTTCATCTAGGCTACATGCAGATCCGTGATAAATTAGCAGAGCTTCAGGTAAAATTCATGATATGAAATTCCACTGTACTTCTGTTTTGGTAGATGCATTTGAGCATGTTGATTTTCCCTTAGAAAATTACTTTCAGCATAGTTTTCTTTTATTTATGTGGCTTAGAAAGTGTGATGGTTCTTTGTCATCTACTCGACTAATTTTGAACCATTGGCTACTGAATCCCATTTATTCAAATGGTTTTTTTTATTGTTTTATCTTTCATATCTCCTTAATGTCCTTAAGTTGGTATTGTGAATATGGTTCAGGCACTGGTGTAATGTCTCACATTCCTGTAGAGATTCTCAGTTAGTGTATCATCTGTGAGTTTTTCTAACCTCGGAGAATGATAATTGTTACACTTTTCTAATCTCATCTGAGTATAATATAGATACTGGGACACTGAAGTGAGAATTCTTTCCTAGAACCATCAAAAATATGATTGGTACGTACATGACTCGGAAGATGCTTTATCTATGGTCTGTTACATCTGAAATGTGCTGAATGAATCCAATTTTTGGAATCAATGTATAACAGTTAGCATGAGTAACATCCCATGTGTGGGTGTGGTATAGGTGAGTTAAAAAAAGGGCAGGCGATTGCTTGAAAAATGGACAGGTGATTGCTCACTGCAATATTAATCTTGGACTGCCTTATTTATAGAAGCCGCGATCATAAGCAGAGGAACTGTTGTACGCAATGTAAAATATTTTAAAATGTGTTGTTTCTTCCTGCGTGTACCTATTTGTGATTTTCGTCCATCATTGGTTGTGCAATCCTCGACCTTTGGCTGTGAATTATTGGCTGAAAGTTAAGTTTGTCAGATAAACTTGATGGTATCTACATTTGTCTCTGTCACTTGTTGACTTAATGTGATTCATTGCTGCTCAATTGATGACAGTGTTTTAGGTAACTTTTTTGGTTTTGGAGATCATAGGAATGCCAAATGCATCTTAAATTTCTTAAAATAGGAGGTATTTTGTGCTTTAGGTGGTTGCAAAGGCCTATGAGAATCTTTTTGATTTTAGAGCTCGTCTTAAAAGGACTTCAATGATTATTAGTCTTTTTATCTTTTCACTGTTGGATTGCACAAGCATCATTTGTTTATTAATTATGTGAATTTTGTATTGCTGAGAGTATAAGGTTAATAATGAGTACAAATGGTTTATAGCGGGTCTAGTTGAATGCTGTAGTACTTAAAGTATAATGTTTCATATTGTTGTTGAAATTCTGATTTTGTTTGTCAGCGAATGCAATTTTTATCAAATTGACCTGCATAGTGATTGAAATGCTGGAATATAGTCAACAATAGACTTATTTATTTATACTGATGGTGGTGAGGTCTTGCTGTTATTTACCCCTCTGAGTATATGCATGTCTCTGTATGTTATGGTGGTTGGTATTTACTTATATATGTATTAAGGTGCACCTATATTTATTATTGTTTTAACTGTATGCTTAGAGCACTACCAACTATTATTTTTTACCTGTACACTTAGAGCACTACCAACTGTGTTGCTCTTCATACTACTTAAAACTCATTAAGGTATAATAGTTTTGACTTTCTTTTTTTATTTTCTTTTCTTTTATCCTTTTTTGGGAAACAGAAAAATTCTTAATGCTTTAAATAGTTAGAGTACTCATTATCTGTTTCTTGGAAAGATCTCTTGATTGTGCTTATAAGATGTCATCCTAGCTAGTTAAATACAAGCAGTATTTCATGTCATGAAGAAGGGTTTTCAATGGTACTTTGTTGGAAATGTTTTGTCAGGAGGAGAGAAACAAGAAACACAAAGATCGCTGTGATGATAGAAGGTAACTTGTGGCCTTTTTGCGGTATTTGTATATGTATTTACTTTTAAGATGATCTTTAATAGTGTTCTTTCCTTTGTCTTGTGCCCTATAGGTCGAAAGAACGAAGTAAGGATCGGGACAGAGAACCAAGCAGGGATCATGAGAAGGAAGCAAGTCGGGATCATGATCGAGGGGATAGTCGTGACCGCGGGAGGGATTATGATCGTAGTAGTCGAGATCGTGATAGGTACTATGATCGAGATCGCAGATATGATCGTGAGCGTGATAGGGATTCTGATCGCCACCGAAGTTATGATTCAAGAAGTCACCGCAGGTCACGCTCTCGGTCAAGGGAACGTTCGAGAGATTATGATCGCCACAGGTTTTTTTTTTTTTCTACTTAATTAAAGTTTAATCACCCTCATGATGTTTGGCCTTTCCTCCCATTTTCTTTCCTCTTTTTCATTTTTTTTTTCTTTTTGGAGATAGTTCTTCAATTCTTGTTTTAGCTGTTAGTTACTCGCAAAGCCATGGTACAAGTATCCCCTGTAGATGGCCAAATTTGGCTGGTGTTCATGAGTCTTACCAGCTATCTATACGAGTCTTGTGCCTTGGAAATCATTCAATGGATATGTGAATTACTTCATTTTGTTTTTATTCAGTAGACAAAATATAATCAGAATTTCTGTGCTGTGCATTTTAGCTGTTTCACGTTTAGTGTTTTTTTTTTTTTTTTGAGCCTTTGAGAACCTTCTCCATTTCCTTTCTTCAAGTCGCATTTGTTTTTTCCAAACTTTACATTGGTCTTTGGTTTAGTACTCGTATGTCAACAATTTTGAAGCCGCTTGTTTTGGCGGATACCTTCAACTCTGTTCATAATTATGAAAGCCATGCTTCAAGTATGAACTATTCAACCAGCCAAGGTAGAGTTATTTGGTATGATGACTTGGACCAATTCTGTTCATGCTCAGAGTCCATTGCGTATGTACTTGAATGATTCTTTTATTTATTTAATGGTTTTTCCCTGTATTAATTGTTCTTTTGGACATCTTTTGTCAGGCGTCATGATCGGTACTAGAAGGCCAAGTTTGAGAACATACAATCAGAAATGTATTCTTGTTTAGGTCAGTGAACTTATGTAGGTGAAGTATGTTCTTGTGTGTTTTTTCTGATTCCTTAGTGGAGTTTAGCAGTTCTACTGTTATGGTGACGTAACAACTGCTTCGAAGGTTTTGTTGAATTGCGTTTATGAGGTATGTGCTACAATGTTTTGGCATAATATTTATGGCTTAGTGTTACACTAAATTTCAAGAATATACATCATGATGAAGGTGGATAGAGTTAAGATTATCTCTGAGATGATTAAATTCATGAAATTTGAATCCCACCCTACAGAAGGAGTTTAATTTTTCTTGTGAATTTTGGGATGAATGCTACATGCTTCCGATGGTTTATGTTGCAAGAGTGCAAGTCATGAGGCAAGAGTGCATGGTTATTTGGAAATGTTTCTGTAAATAGAAAACAAACAAAAAATTAAAAAAATTAAAAAAAAGGTTACATATAAACTGAACATCTTACTGTGGGAGAGGAGGTATCCATTAAAAGATTATTCAACCATCTGGCTTGGACAAATTGTTGGAAGTTGTTATGCAACAACACTAGGATTTTTTAGTCATTAACAGAATGCATTGTTACAGCTTCAAGTAGTTCAGCGTCGGATATGTCTCCCATTAAAATTCCATCTTGTTTAAGAAAAGAAAGAAAGGGAGAACTACTGGAGGGGGATTTCCATTTTTTTTTTTTTAAGATTCTCGTAGATAACATGGTGTGAGGAGTAAGTTGAAGATCATGCAAGGAGCTTGGTCAAAAAATTTGATTCCATTTGTTGAAATTGGTGGTATCTTACTTCAATGTTTAAATCTATTTGTATCATTTGGACTGATTCCTTTCTAATGAGCGCATTATGAATGACACAATACGATCTGCTGCTGTTGGATGGCAAGAATCTTGTTTGTCGAATCAAGATGATTGATAACATGTTTTGTTTTTTCGGATCTGTTAGATATAGCTGTCTTTCATAGTCATCAATGAGTTTTCTATTTTTGGGAAAACTTTCCAAAAGTGTGCATTACTGTATTAATCTTATTAAACATCTAAATGATAAGGGACTAAAATGACTGAAACAAGAATTTTGACAGTTGGTGTTATATATTTTGCTCAGCTACATCAGAAAAGGAATTACCAATTTAAATTTACTTTGTACTATTTCAATTCCAAAATCTTTTAAATGGATGTGTTCAATTTCTTTTTGGGGCAAATTAGCAGTCGAATTTATTCTCTGATTGGATTTTTGAGTTATAGGTAATTGGGATATGGTAATTTAGAACTTTCATTATAGAAAATGGTGCTCAAAATCATTCATAGCATCAATTCTATGCCACGGCATTGTTTTCCTTTTATTTTCATTATTATTTTTTTTTTGTGGGTTGGGGGGGGGGGGGGGGGTGTTTCTCAAAATTATTCATAAATCATCTATGGATTCGGCTATTAAATGGGTTTTGAAACATAAGCGAAGAAATTGGAGGGCTTTGATCATGAAAACAATGTTAAAGGGGAAGGCCTTTGTGGTCATCACCTTCCGGGCCCGGTTCTTACAAGAACAACTAGCTAGTGTTGGAAAGTCTCGTAATTAGTCTTCTTTCACTTGTTACTAAACATGATTAGCTGAGGTGATTAGAAATTCTACCATATGTCTAAGGTATTATAAATAAGTAAATAATATTATGATGTGTGTATTTATTTTAAAAAATTACTATAAAAGTGAAGGTTTTGTTAAATTTAATTATACTTGTTGTACATACATTAGTTGGTTATATTAATTTTGATGCATTGTAAAATTTTTTAAGGTGATCATATAGTCCTATTCTAATAAGAGATTTGAAAACTAAGTTTGAAAAAAAAAAAAAAAAACAAAAACAACTTAAAATATACTGTCATTTGAGTAATGTCAGAGTCAGTTCATAAAATCTAATCAGCAGTAAAAGGATTTGGACACAATATATAGAAAAAAAAAGGGGGAAAAAAAAAAGATCTTCCTACTAGTTACTGCCATGACAGCGATTAATCGCGAAACAACTACGTATCCACTTGTGATTAGTCGGAAAGGGAGGGCCGTTAGGGTTGATGAATTTGGGGAGACAGCGGGGTTCCTTTATCCATGCAAACATCCCTAGATTCTGGCATTGTTCCAGGATCACATCACTAGTCTTTTGTGTGTGTTTTTATTTTTTGGATTTGTTTTTGTTTTTGTTTTCGTTGCTTTTCAAATTTTGATCTTAATGTCTTAATTCTTTTGTCATTAATTATTAAACAATAAGGGCCACTCAGGTGACTATATATTACGTTTTGCGAGTTGGGAAATGTATTTTATTTTTGTTAATTGTTACTAATGGATGATTGAAATGGAATTAATTGTTTTATTTCGTATAGAATTTTTTGTTAATCTAATTGTAACTGTTAGTAGTACTAGGAGTAATAATCTTTATCGTAAATATTATGTCCCTTTTTTTATATATACATGCAAACTCTCCAAACTATCAGCAGCGTATATCGAGCCTGAATTTGACTGGGAGTGGAAATTGGAAGATCATGATTTAATTTATCGTAACAATGGTGAATTCGAATCCAATTCCAAGCCTTGGATTAAATTTTGTATGCATCCACAATCTATTCATCATAGAGGATAGAGCACGGTATACAAAAGCAGAATCAGACGTTAATGCAACAGATCACCAAGCAGTCCACCAGTGCGGAAGATTAGAGAGAATTAGTGGTTACATGATTCATACAAGCATGTCATCAATAGTGGCTTTAGAGAATGCAATAATGACAGTTGGTGATGATGATGATAATGTGAATTATAACACTAAAGATCACGATGAGAGGTGTGCAATTTGAATTTGGAGGAGTACTTTGTAGGATCCACGTTAAATTAATTCGCACGCAGTGTTTGCATGAAGCTCATGCAAACTTTATTACCCAATGGTTTGAACACGAGTTGGCATCCCCTCGTGCTTTTTTGAAGTTTTCTTTGATTCACTCTGCTCTTTTGAATTTTTCTTTTATTCACTCTTTTTAAAAGCCTTTCGGTGAGAGAGGTTCTATAATATAAAATTATCGTTTGTAAGGGCAGAACTCAAAGTAAAACACCACGGGAGCCCTATTAGATTACAAATATTTTTATTTTTATGTGGTGTTGCACTTCTCAAATTTTTTATCTAAAAAAATTATGCCAAATGTGATATTTATCAATTGGTTGGTGAGATAATACAATTAATTCACTTAAATTTTGTAAAGAATTATTAACCACTTAATAAATGACACATTATTTAGGATGAAACTTAGTATAAAAATTTAGGCATGTCGGTCATTACTTTTTTGTTTATGTATACAGGACTTTATTTTGACATTAATACTAGTAGGAACTATAAAATCACATTTTTATCCAACATATCAAGTTATGGATTAAGTGCGTGCAAGGGTTAATTTAGATTTTTTATACTAATTTTCATATTTTATATAGAATCCTACATTTTTTCAAATTCCTTATATGCAATGGCATCCTCTAACCATATACTTCCTCCGCCCTAGGTCATTTGAGACATAAATAAATAATTTCTTATTAATATTCATAAAGAAGTAAACAAACATCAGGGTCTATTAATTTTGAAGCTAAACTACTACATAAACTAGAGGAACAAGTTATAGTTAGAGCATCAAGAAAAAGGTCTTCTAATTTAACTCTTCAAATACTTATTTGCATACCTATGTGTAAAAAAATAAATCATCTTCCTAAACTCTCTATATATAAAAATAAGTTTATATTATTTTAATCAAACTTTGGCTCAAAAGAATAAAAATTATAACACCTTTGTTTTAAAGAATAATAAGATAAAAATAATATAATATTAAATTAAAGACCTTAAAAGACTCTTAAAATAAGATTTTTAAATAACATATAATCTCTCTCTCTTCAAATCTTATTTAACAAAATTTCATTTGAAAAGTCTTTTAAAAAAGTCCTTTAGTCTTTGGCCCATGAGATTTTTTAAATAAAAATAAGTTTACATTAGTTTAATCAATTTTTTTTCATCCAATAATTCTATAAAATAAAATTATCCAATAAAATAATATAATTAAATCAATTTTTGTCATCCAGTAAAATAATAACAATTATAATACATCTCTCCATTTAAGAATGATAAAATAAAAAATAACATAATAATAAATTGAAGACTCCAAAATACTTATTTGTGAGAGACTGTACCTTACATTGCATGTAAGGTAGTAGCTTCCCTAATTTAAATATAGAGATTCTTCAAATATTTAATTCGCTTAATTATGTTATACGGTCAAATAATATTGGATGCAACAATGTTTAGGGAATATATATATATATATATATCACCAACTTAGTTACAGTCCACGGCAGCGATGGTGGGGGGAGCAACCGCGTGTCCACTTGTTCGCTGGAACGCGAGGGGTATTGGCTTTAGTGAATTGCCGGAGACAGCGAGGGTCCTCTATCCATGCTGACTTCCCTAACTTTTCACAATGTTCGAGGATATCGTCTCCATTCACATTGATGATTAACACCAATAAGATTGCAGCAAAAAACAAGATCCACAAGCTAGCGTTGGAAAGTCTCATTCTTTTTTCTTTGTTTGCTTTGCTTTTCTTCTTTTGTTTTATGATGTTATTAAAAAATATGAGGTGACGTGATTATATAGGTTTTCGAATTTGGAAAATGTATTGAGTGTTATGTTTTCGTTCGTAATGGATGATTGAAAATGAAATATACTCTTTTTGTTTCCTTTAAAATCGTTCATTATTTGCCAACCAAAAAAAAAAAGATATATACCAAAACAGAGGAGGGAAAAAAAAAAAAAGAAAGGTTCTGTTATGATTTGGTGGATAAGGATATTCATGTCGTTTTTCAATGTTTATTTTTAAATTCATTACATTCTATGGATATGACAATGTTCACTGGGAATCTCTGAATTCATACAAAAGAATAAGTCGTTAAAGAACTTGTGGAAATTAATTAATGGACCTTCATAAATAAAAAATTTTAAATAAAAAGAATAAAGATGTACAACCAAAAGCCATTGAACCAATCCAATGTCAAATAAGTTGTCAACCAAAAATTTTAAATAAAATTAATTAATGGACCGGAAAGGATTTTAGCACATTAGTTTTGATTGGATAGAAGTTTCGGAAAGTTCACATAATACTTTCACTGACTACTTTTACCTTTAAAACCAATCCATGTTAAGTAAGCTGTCAATGCAGTTTATACAATGGTGCAAGGGCGACTTTCTTTGCAGGAGGATTTGATATAACAAAGATGTTAAGCATTCAGTGATCACCAAAGTTATATCACTTTATGTTTAGAGAGTAATTCTTTAACGAAAACATACTCATTTTAATAAAATAAAGATGCCATTAAAATTCAAAAAAAAGTAAATGATTACATAAGCTCATTTTAAAGAGAAATGATTACATAAGCTCTTGGCTTGTAAGCAATAGACTTACGCTTTCTCTTGAACGCATATTAGAATTTTAGAAACAATCTTTAACTGCATTGAAGATTCAATAGTTTTGTAATATTGACTCTCAAGATGAAGGGGTAGATAACGGCGACCTCAAGCAGATCTCGAGCCAGTCAACATATGATTTTAGTTATTTTTCAGAAGACTAAAACTTAAATTTTTAGTTAAACATCAGAGTTGCTAATGCCGAAGAAACTTCATTTGAAGATCACAAAACGGATATTTTAAGATATAAAGACAAACTATTTGTATAAATTAATGTGATTCTCACTCATTTATGTTGGTGGGACAAAATAATTTTATAGGTGAGGCCGTTTGGAGTTAAGCTCTTGGTATGCTTTAGTATCATGTGAACAAAACTTTGGCCTCAAATCACTTTAAATGTTATGTACCCTTATCTATTTTGAAAGTTTACTAAATAATTCAAATGGGAAGTGGATGATGATCCATCATTTTGTGATTTTAAGTAGAAAAAATTACGGGTTATTTTTGCTGATTTTTAATTGAAATTAATTTGAATGAATTAAAAATTGAATTTAAATTCAATGTTGAGTCTGAGCTTTGATGTGATTCTTTTACAAGGTCGTGAGCAATACTCATTATTGAATAAAGATATACATGTTATCAAATCTGAATTTTATATAGTTATAAATGCACATGTGAAAAGATATTCAGATTGTTGACTGATGATTTGAATTTGTAGTCGTAGACATAATCACTCGAGTAATAATATCTGAATTTTACGGTTACGAACTCTTATGTGTGTAACCTGTATATCATGATTGATTGAATAAAAAAATTAAATAATATAAATAAATGATATGCTCAAGACTCGAGAGAGATGATGTTTTCATTCAATCAATTTTGTTATGCCTCATTAGTCTGGTCTGTACAAAAAAAATTATAATTATTTTTTTTTATTTTAAAAAATAAAAAATTAAGTTCAATGTGTAATTTATTATCCAGCAACCAAAAAAAAACAATCTTTGGTTTTTGAGTATTGCATGCCATTAGGAGTGTTCGCGGATCGAATTTTATGGATTGGACATCAATTCATATCTGATCTATGATTTTGCGGATTATAATTTTTCAATCCAATCCAATCCACGGATTGATAAAATTCAATGCAAATCCAATTCATACATCTGCGGATTTGACTCAATCCATATCCAATCCATACGTCTGCGGATCGGATGCGGATTTGACTCAATCCATATCCAATCCATACGTCTACGGATCGAATGCGGATTTGACTCAATCCATATGCAATCCACTATTTTGCGCATTAGTTTTCGAATTAAAAATTTTTAGTTCTCTCCAACTAATGAAATAAAAAAATCTAATATAAAAATAATTTTGCTACCAATTAAATTTAAAATTGAATAAAATTTAAATTAATTAATTATTTAAATAAAGCTAAAATAATACATTTAAAGTTTCAAATATAACACATTGAGACTAATTATTCAAATAAAGGTACAATAATACGTTCAAAGTTTCAAAATATAACACACTAAATTTAATTGTTCAAATAAAGTTACAATAATCTGTTAATATAATACCGAAATTAATTGTTCAAATAAAGCCACAATTAATTGAAATGACGAAGTTTCGGAAACCAAACACAGTCTGATCCTTCACCAGGGCTGTTGCGCCTGTCGAAAAGTGGTGATTATGGAGCCATCCACGATGGGAACCAGGAGAAGCCGTGCGGGTGGCGATCTTGAAGGTTGTGATAGTGAAATTGTTCAGCTGGAACCAGTGAATGTGAAGTGGCTTGATGGACTTGGGAAAGAAGATGGTTTGCTCTCGTCAGAATCGCGCGGCCAATGTCCTTTAAATCCGTGTCGAGAGTGTATCCAACCAGTATTGAGTGTTGCTAGTGTGTGTGACGGTGGGAAAACTTATGGTTTTTTGTTTGTAAATTATTGGTGACTTGCCATTATGTTATTTTGCTTTTGCTAGTGCGTGTGACTTTGCTTTTATTTTGTTTTACAATTTTTACAAGTTATATTTGTATATTTGATTATTTAATTATTTTTTATTTTATATTATTATTGGGTAATGGGTAAGATATGTTATAGTGCTTAATAACTATACAATGTCACATTTATAATTTTTTTAATTAAATTTATAATAATTTTTAATTTTATATATATAATTTTTTATTTTTGCGGATTCACGAATTTATGGGGATTTACAGAAGTAAATCCATATTCAATCTATCGACTGCAGATTTTTAAATTTTCAATTCATATCCAATCCACCAATTCACGGATCGAATTTAACGGATCGGACGGATTAAGTTGATCGGATTGGATTCTGAACACCCCTACATGCCATATTAGAAAATTTATACCATTTAAATTTTCAATGGAAGAGTGCGAGCCACTGTTTGACCTATCAAGATATTGATAAAAATCTTATATATCAACACCCTAAGTTACATGTAATGTAACTTACAACCACACACATGAATAGTGAATAAATTCCACACAACCAGTATTTATATGAGTGGTTGTAAATTACACTACATGTAACTTAGGAAGATCCTATATATCCTGTCACTATCAATTGCTTAATGGTATTGGACAGTGGATGGCGCACCATTTTGATTATTTTCCAATTACAAATAAAACTGGGAACTAACTGTCATAGTACAACCTGCAATGATGAAATAAACTGCACTTTTATTTTTGTAATTTACTCTTCCCAAAAGGATTATTTCTGATCACACAAGCTCATATCTTGAATAGGGCCGGACTAAAAAAATAATTTATTCGGACGTCTGCAGCTACACATTTTGGCGGGCACCATGCCAAAATAATTCCAGCCAAGACACAATAATTATCTGCCTTTTTTTTTAAAAAAAAAAAATCCTTCAAATAAACATGAAAAATATTATAGTCTTATCTAATCGCCGGCATCAAACTCAAAACATGCCTAATTCCATTTCTTTTAGCTGCGCTGCCACTCTCATATGGTGCTTCAGCAGCCTGTTGCTTCATTCATATAGCTCTTCTGCCCCTTATTCAAACGAGACAGATCATCTCGCATTGCTTGCCATAAGGTCACACTTTCATGATCCAATTGGATTTACAACTCCACTGAACAATTCTATAAACTTGGGTCAATGGATTGGTGTGACTTGTGCTCATTGGCACCAAAATGTGACTAAGTTAGATTTGAGAAAGTACCAAAACTTAAGAGGTTTCTTATCCCCTTATGTTGGAAACCTTCCTCAGGCACATTAACATTGCAGACAACAGTTTCCATGGTGAAATTCCCCGTGAAATTGGGAACCTGTTCAGGCTTGAAATACTAATGATCACAGACAACTCTTTTTCGGGTCTAATGCCTACCAATTTGTCTCGTTGCTCTAATCTCATCGCGTTTCATGCCAATAACAACAAGCTTGCTGGGGAAATTCCCGAAGAGATGGCTGCTTGTTCAAGCTTCAGAAACTGTCCATTCGTAGGAATCTTCTAACATGACAGCTCGCTGCTTCTATTGGGAATCTTTTAGCTCTTCAGGTATGTGAGAAAATGTAAAGAAATGTGTTTGCTAAGTGAGAAAATGACAGAGAAACGAGAGAGAAAATTTGAAGAACAATCTGGATCCTTTTATTATTGTTACAACTAAAATGAATGTTTACAACTATTTATTTAGCAGTTGGAAAAGATCAACCAAAGCTACTAGAATCTACAAAAATAATCATGCACAGTACAATTAACAAATTCTGTTTTATACACATGAGAAAATATCTACTGTGTGTGCATCCAGTAAGCTCAGCAAGACCCTGAACAATATTTTACTATAGCCCTGTTTAAGCCCATATGCTAACATCCCCCTCAAGCTGAATGGTCCAAGAAGAACATTTAGCTTGGATTAAGATACTAAAATTGGCCATATGTCAGTGCTTTAGTGAGAATATTAGCTGTTTGATCCTTGCTAGGAACAAAGCTGATTCAAATTTGTTTTGCTGTAATTTTCTCCTTAATGAAATGGATATCAAACTCAATATGTTTCGTTTTTGCATGATAAACTAGATAAGTAGGCAAGGATATAGCACTCTAATTATCACACCACATAACTAGTGTTGCTTCCATTTTAAATTTTAACTCAGTAAACAAAGCTTGAATCCACAAAACCTCAGTTGTACCCAATGCCAGAGCACTATATTCTGACTCTGTGCTAGATCTAGATACTACATGCTGCTTCTTTGAAGACCATGACACCAAATTGGAACCAAGGTACACTGCGTAGCCTAATACAGACCTTCTGTCATCTCTATCACATGCCCAATCCAAGTCATTGAAACAAGTTATTTATAAATTACCACTATGATATGGCTGAAGACCATAGTAGATTGTACCTTTAAGATATCTCGGTAGCCCCTTGCAAGCTTGCCAATGTTCTGTTGTAGGAACTGCAACAAATTGGCTTAGTTTGTTCACTGAAAAGGCTGTGTTTGGCCTGGTTAATGTCATATATTGTAATGCCCCAACAAACCTTCTGTACTGATAAGAATTATCAATTTCAGTGCCTAAGTGCTTTGTGAGTTGATGAGAGGTAGCCATCGGTGTAAGAATTGGACTACAACTATCCATGCCTTGTTTAGATAGCAAATCAGCAATGTATTTACTTTGAGAAAGATGAATACCTTCTTTGGTTTTTGTTACTTAGATACCAAGAAAGTAATTAAGCTCTCCTAAATCTTTGGGAGCAAAAGTGGTCTGCATATAAGAAATTACTTGTAACACACTAAGTGGATTAGAACTAGTGATGATTATATCATCTACATACACCAGAACCAGCAAAATGTGACCATTAACCCACTTGTAAAACAAGGATGAATCTTACTTACAATTAACAAAGCTCTATTATGTAACCATGGCAGATTTTAATCTATCAAACTAGGCCCTTGGAGCTTATTTTAATCCATAAAGAGCTTTTTTTAGTTTGCAAACATGATGAGGCTTAGAAGGCTCAACAACCCCTTTTGGTTGTTCCATATAAACATCTTCAACAAGGATCCCATTTAAGAAGGCATTATTAACAGGGCTAAAGGTTTCACTATAGTCAACACCATAAGTCTGATGAAACCCCTGGGCAATAAGTCTTACTTTGTATCTAGATATTGACTCATCTGAGTTGTATTTGATTCTGAATACCCATTTGTTACCAACTACTTTGACAGGTATTATAGGTTCAACCAGAATCCAAGTTTAATTTGCTTAAAGAGTAGTAAATTCTTCTTTCATGGCTTCAAACCATTTAGGATCTATTAAAGCTTATGCTACAAAAGTTAGTTCAGAGGGTTTGGACAAAAGAGCAATAAGATATGTTTTAGATTTGAAAATACCAGCTTTAGACCTAGTTATCATAGGATGACCAGAAGGCTGTGATGCTGGTAATTGATGAGTAGGTTGAGATGAAGAAGATATGTTAGGTTCTGTTGTAACAGGAACTTGATTATTTGAAGAAGATACATGTGAAACATTGATAGGCAAATGAGATGAAATCTGATAGGAGTCTTATGGTGGAGGTTCTTGGAATTTAATTGCTGAGAAAGGTACTGGAAAGGCTTGCATTAAGGAAGATGAAGATGTTGTATCAGAATTTGACAGACTTGAGTTTGTGACTGAAGAAAGATCAACACCTGACTGATATGGAAAGGATTTTTCATAAAAAATTACATAGTTTGAAACATAAACCTTTCCATATGAATGAAGACACTAATATCCTTTATGATGGGGACTGTAACCTATGAAAATGCACCTGCATGACTTGAACTCAAGTTTATTTCTATTATAAGGTCTGAGGTAAGGATAACATGCACAACAAAAATCCTTCAAAACTGAGTAATCTGGATGTTATTGAAAGAGTTTGAAGAAGGGTGATACATTGTTCAAAACAGGTGTGGGTAATTTGTTTAGAAGAAACACAACAGTTTGGAATGCATTCCACCAAAAATTCAGGGTTAATTTGGATTGAGCTAACAAAGTCACACCAATATCTACAATGTGTCTGTGTTTCCTTTCTATCCTTCCATTTTGATTATGAATATGAGGACAAGAATGCCTAAATTGAATATCATAATTAGCTAATAGAGAAGAAAAAGATATGAATTCACCCCCAGCCAGTTTGAACAATTTTGATTTTCCTATCAAGGTGTTGTTCAATAAAGATTTTGACCATTGCAAAAACTTGTAGTGCATTAGATTTGGCTTTTAAGGGAAATAACTAAGTAAATCTGCTAAAATCATTAGAATGGATAAGAAATAGTTGTAACCCTAAGTAAATGTTATATGAGAGGGTCCTTAGAGGTTAGCATATATGAGTTGCAATGTGCTGTGGTTTTGGTCTCTACAGAACCAAAATGTTGAAGATGGTATATATGGTTGGATGTCCTACCCTTTGGTGAAGCAAATTTACATATACTGAATAAACAGACATTGACATAACAGTAGGCTTCCAAACTGCATTATTTGAACAAGCTAAGATTTTTGAGTGACCTGAACTAGAACTTGACTTAATAGAAGTAGAAAGAGTAGAAAACATAGACAAATGCTTATGAGTAGGAGTTTAAGAGTAGTAAGCTGAGAAAGTTTGCTTTAGAGACTTCAAGGTTTGAGGAGATAACATCTTAAATCTGATACAAGCCTTCGTTAACAATACTTCTGAGCAAAAGAATTCTTTTGTTCCTGGCCTTAATGAGACAAAAATTATCAACAAATTCAACAAGAACATCGTTATCAGTCAAGAGCTGAGACACACTTAGTAAATTTTTAGTTACATGAGGCACATGTAAAACATGATTAAGTAACAGTGGTTTATGTAAGAGTGTAGCAAGTAATACAGATCCTATATGTTTGAATTTCAAGCCATTTCCATTTCCTACAATAATTCTTCTTATCTATAATAAAGTTGCAAATCAAGAAGTTTACATGAATCATTTATGATGTGGCTAGATACTCCACTATCTATATACCATGAGGGATCTTCAATCACTTCAACTGGAGAAATGACTAGAGCAGCAGAGTTTTGACTTTGATTGAACTTCTGATCATTACTCACTCCATTATAGCAGTTGAAAGCAGCATGATTACTAGGACTAGAGTAAAATGAACCAAAAGGCAGTCCAACAACATAATCTGAATGAGTTGATTCTAGATAAGCAATGTGACCTTGATAACCTTGATAACCAAAGCCTTTTGAAAAGCCACCATTGCCACATCTTCCAAAATTACTTAAAGGCTTTTGAACAAAATTATTTTGATTGAAACATTTACCATACTGATTAAACATAGGTCTAAAATTTCATCTTCCAAGACTTCTCTAAGGAACAAAAGTAGAACTATACATATTTTTGCACTTATTTGCACTATGACAAGGTATAAAACAGATCTGACAAATTATATTTGGCTCAAATGGCACATTATTTCCTCCATTACCTCTATTTCCAAAATTATTTTGTGTGTTACCACCAAAACCTCTTATGCCTTTCTGATAACCAGAATTACCTTTATAGAATCTCTTATTCTTTTGCACAACATTAGCAATGAGATTATGCATGACATCAATACTCAATTTTCCTTTCTTCTATTCAAGCCTTATTTCATGACTTAACAATATTGCATATAGTTCATCTAGACTCATATTTTCTCCTTTTGCAAGTAATGTAGTGACCAGTGATTCATGATCTTATGAATCCAAACCAGTTAAGATATAAGTTACTAGATCATTATGTTCAACAGACTTTCCAACAATAGTAAGATTATCAGCTAAATGTTTCATTTTAGAAAAATATGCAGTCATAGGCATATAACCTTTTTTTAGCATTTTAAGTGGCATTATCCTAGCCTGAGTTTGAGAAACAAACATTTGTGTAAATGATTCCTACAGTTAATGAGAAGATGCACAATGAATAACAGATGTCAGCAGATTCTCTTGAATTGAGGAAAACATCCAGCTGAGAAGTAATTGATATGTTTTGATCTAGGAGGCAAAAACAGGATTCTCATTTCTTGAATTTGATCTAGCTTTTAAGGAGCTTGATGCTTCATTGATCTGAGTGAGCTATTGTTTTGGACATTGATTTGCTCCAATTATAAATCCTTCCAATCCATTTCCTTTGATCGAAGCTAGAACCTAATTCCTCCATACTAGAAAGTTGTTTTGATCAAGTTTGATAAGTGTAAGAAAGTTATAGGATTGTGTGTTTTGATTTATGTTAGCAATTAGCTCTGATACCATGTGAGAAAATGTAAAGAAATGTGTTTGCTAAGTGAGGAAATGACAGAGAAACGAGAGAGAAAATTTGAAGAACAATCTGGATCCTTTTATTATTGTTACAACTAAAATGAATGCTTACAACTATTTATATAGCAGTTGGAAAAGATCAACTGAAGCTACTAGAATCTACAAAAATAACTATGCACAGTACAATTAACAAATTCTGTTATATACACAATAAAGAGGAGTAACAAATTCTGCCTAGCTCAGCATGAGAAAATATATGTTGTGTGTGCATCCATTAAGCTCAGCAAGACCCTGAACAGTATTTTGCTATAGCCCTGTTTCAGCACATATGCTAACAAGGTAATTAATCCAGAGGCAAATAACTTAGTAGGGAGGATTCCAAATGCCCTATCCCAATTAAGAAACTTAATTCTAATAGATCTTGGCCAAAATAGATTCTCTGGTATAATTCCTGCTTCAATTTACAACATCTCTTCCCTTGAGCAGATTTATCTGTAAGGAAATAGATTCATTGGAAGTTTACAATTGACACAGTATTCAATCTTCCGAACCTAGGAGAACTTACTATTGGTGAAAGTAATCTTACTGGATTTCTTCCGATTCATTGTCTAATGCATCAAATCTTGAGATACTTCACCTTGCCAACAATCATTTCAGAGGGCAAGTGTCAATTAATTTTAGCAACCTTAATAATCTGTTAAGGCTAAATTTAGGGGGTAATTATTTAGGAAGCGGGGCAGCCAATGATCTTGATTTTATAACACTTCTCGCAAATTGTAGCAAATTGGAAAAGCTTGGCCAATATTATAATCAATTTTGAGGAGTGCTACCACGTTCTATAGCCAATCTATCAGCTTCAATGACAATAATTGCTATGGAAAACAACCAAATATCAGACACCATATCTCCTGGGATTGAGAATCTTGCAAGCCTGAATGCTTTTAGCATGTACAATAACCAATTAATTGGCACTATACCTTCGGTAATTGGCCAACTCATAATAGACATCAAATGCATGAGCCACGAAGATCTAGAAGAATGTTAAAGCCAAATCCTAAGTTTACTACGTGAGGGCATGATTCTCATGCAAGCCATGCATGGGGCATGCGCTGATATTGTGAAGATACGTGCTGGAGCTGGAGCTGGAGCCGACCCATACAAGCCATGCATGAGACATGCATGTGCTGATATTGTGAAGATACGTGCTGGAGCTGGAGTCATGATCTAGAGATAAGCTTATCAACGATTGTGCAGCGATTAAGGAGGGAAGCTAAGATACGACAATTGTTTTCGATTATCTTTCGGTTTCGAAATATTAGCTACGTTGTTATTTTAATATTCGTTTATTTAGCCGTGAATAGACATCGTTGTTATTTTCGATTATATAGGTTGAAAACCAAAATCTTGTTATTATAAATAAGCTCCAGAATATGAATAAAGGCATTAAGAATTCAAACTATAATTATTTGGTCATTTCTCACCATAAGCAAAAAAATATCACTAGTATTACTCGTAATCATTGTTTGCATCTTACTGGGACCTAACATCTCAAAAACTTACAAATGTTATACATGAACGAAAACTTTTTAGAAAGAGTCATTCCCTCCTCTATAGGTCATTTAACTCTATTATCAAATCTTTTACTGGATTTCAATAATTTGCAAGGGCTTTCCAGTTCATTGCAAATCCCCTGCAAACATTGCTTTTCGTTTCCCCATTCAAACACCATGGTTAGGGCCTTCCAATTACACACGAACAAACCCAACAATTCGAGCCATTGCACTCCCAGAACCATATCTAACCCTGATATTGGCAATGAATAAACAGTGAGTGAAAAAGGGACATCTTGAATTAAGATATGTACCTTTTCAAACTTTCCTTGGCATATCAAGTTTTCTCCATTGGCAACCCGAACTGTGAAAGCCGCCGTTGGTTTGATTGGCAATTGCAACATGTTGGCTAGTTTAGTACTGATGAAATTATGTGTAAACCCGATATCTATTAATACTATAATTTTGTACGACCAGATTCTTGCCATAACACGCATTGTTTGGGGTGCGGCCCATCCAGTTAACGCATACAAGGAAATTTTAAGGTTAACTGATTCACCAGGTCCCTTGTTATTTCTTCTCCCATGATTTCTTCATGAACATCTTCATCTGTTAGTTCTTCACTCTCAAGGAGCAGTAGTTATGCCTTGGTGTATTTGTGGCCGGTGGTAAACTTGTCATTACAGTTGAAGCACAACCCTTGTGTACGCCAATGTTGCATCTCTTCCCATGTTAGTCGTTTAAAAGGTACTAAAGGTGAGGCTTGATTCGAGGCTACTGGTGGCCAGCTAACAACTGGTGGCCGGAGCAACTTCCGCTGATGAGATATCTGGTCATCCTTCATTTGTGCAAGGTTGATTGCTTCCTTCAGTGTGTGTGGCCTAACATGAGAATGTCTTTTGAAATTTTAGGTATTAAGCCGCCCATGAACGTGCCTACCAATGCCTTTTGAGACCACCCATGAACTCGGTTTCCTAGCCGCTCAAATTCCTTCTGATAATCCCGCAGAGATCGTATTTGCCTTACTGAGATAGTGCTTCGTCAAAGTTCTCGCAATCCGTTGGGCCAAACCGTGCCCACAGTTCGTCAACAAATGTCTCCCATATAGTGTTATTGTAAGCATTTCTCTAAGCACTTCATTGCAAATTTCCTTCATACTTGTTTATATATTGTGTTATTGTAAGGCATGAATAAAAAGAACTAGCCACGTTTGTGTTATGTTTTGACTCTAATTCTTTTATATTTTGATTTAATTCTCCTGTTAGATTTTTTTTTTTCATTTTTCCTTATTTGAGTTTTGTATTGATTCATTCTTCGGAACAAAAACTAGTTAGCAACATTAGGAAAATACACCCCAAATATTTAAGAAAAGGGATACAAAACTCCTTAATATTTTAAAAATGATATTTAAATGCTAATTTATTAATAGATTCTATTAATTGTAATAGAAAATTAATTTTGCACTTAAAATTACTATTGTCTCTCTCTAACATATACAAGTCAATATATTGATTCTAGACATGTCATCAAAATATAATTATTGTTTATTTACTCATTAAATCATTAATAAAATTATGAACATAACCTCATTTATAAGCACAAGTCAAACCATTTAAACGTCCACGATCAACTAAAAAAAAAGGGGATAGTTAAAAGAAAACCAAAAACGGTTACAACAATACTCACTGAATCTTAATAGTACTATTTACCATGTCCAATTGACATGAAATTATCAATGCATTCACTCTAACATCATCATCTTCAATGGGCTTCATCTCCCTCCATCCCCACTCCTCAACTTTACCATTCTACCCCTTAATAGGGATGGCAAATTAGTCCATCCAGATTGGATATCCATATATCCAATCCAATTGAATTGGGTAATATCCATCTAAAATCTTTTTGGAAATGGATGTGAATATTTTAAAAAATATCCAATTGGATATTGAATGGATATGGGTAGTTGATGGATATCTAAAATCCAATTCATTTATCCTATTTTAAGTTAAAAATATATATATCGTAAAACTAAAATGAGAAAATAAAAACAAATGTCATATGTTATCGATTTAGCAAACCCTAAGATTGTCAACACTCACCAGCCGCTTGCTGCTCGCTGGCGCTCATCGTTCGTCGGCTGCTCGTCGGTCTTCACTCATCATTTGCCGCTCATCTTATCTCATCTCTTTTTTCTTTGTCACTGAGTAAAAGAAACAAGTGGAGGCGAACCTGCGTGTTTGTAACTCAAATCTCTCTCTTTTTCTTCACTTGCACCCCCCAAATTTTGTTTGATTCATTGCGTTTGATCTGTAGTAATTAATAGTGGATTCTTAGTGTAGTCTCTCAAAATACCGAAGAAACTATGTGGTTTAGTTGTGATAGAACTTTGCATTCCATGTTGACTCTCAAACATTCTCTCGGCTTAGAGATTTGTGTTATTTATTTATTTTTGTTTCTTTTTATTTGATTAATTTGGGTTTTAAAATTGTTCAATTTCAAGTATTATAGGCGATTTGAGTTGCCATTTTAGCATGATGACATTGTTGATTGCAAGCATCCTTAAACTTTAAAAGAAGAATTCCATCCTTACCTCCTAAAGACTTTTTGCTGTTATGTTTTCTTAGAGTAGATAATGAGTTCTCGCTTTGTTGTTGATTTTCTAGTTTAACAATTAAGAAATCAATATTTAAGGTTTTATCATAGCATAAGCCCTGCTAATGTCACTGACATGCGCTACTAATCATACTTATTGACTCATTTTTTTACTGCTTAAGTCAATATTTGAAAAAAGGAACCATGATTGAATTTTGAAAACAACATGAACTTGCATTTCATGGAAATCTTTTAATGGGTCAAGTGGTAAGCCTGTTTCCACATAAAAATATTTGCAAAAAGGATGGTCATGGTAGAAGTGATTGTTACAAGATGCTAACAAACACGCAATATTCTATAATAGAAGACAAGACTTGACTTCCAAAGTGGCAACTTTTTTCTTATTGAGAGTTTTATATTTTAAATTGAAAATTACTGGTTAATTATGCGTGTAGGTTTTTCAGGAATTCACCATATAAAGTGGCATCCTACTTGGGAAAACCTGAACAAGTACTTGTTCATTGTTACTGAACCACTTACCTAGATGTCCAAATCTGAAGTTATTAATTTGTTAATCCTGAATTCGGTTATTCAAAATGTGAATTTTATTTTAACTTGTTTGAATCTCTCTTGTTTTGTTCTTATTCCTAAAAAAATTAATAATTGTATTTTAGTAGCTATCAACTTTTGATCCTCTACCTTAACTATATTCTTATGATAACTGCGAGAAGGGCATCTTAGCATTTCCATATTGGCAGCAGTTCGAAAGTAAACTCCATGTTTCCAAATTCCAATCCTAGCATTTTATTTTATATTGAATTTTGAGGACATTAGTCAACTTCTTATGATTTATGGGTTCTACTCATTGGTTATTTTTTTTTAAATTTAGTTTGCTTGATTGAAAATTCAGTTATTTTTATTGGTTCTAGAAGTTTATATTTCCTTCAATTGCATTGTTTTCAATTACTTGAACTGTCATAAACTAGACCAAATTGAACTTTTTCAATTTATTGGTTATGGAAGTTTACTTTTAATTCTCAAATTATTTTCTTAGCATAGTCTACTAAGAAAGCAAACAAAAAAAAATAAAAAGGAAGTAGCTTGTTAATGACTGCTCAGTAATGTATTTTTTTCAAGTTAATTATGTCTGATCTTGATCGCGATCCTGTTGTTCAATTAAACCCCAAACCTGAAGTAATGTTAATGCTGAAAACCCACAAACTCATTCAATTAGTGAAGGTACAAAATAAGACTCGGAAGGACAACCTAGAAGCTCATTGAAACAAACATCTAGAGCTTGGGACCATTTCACAAGGAGAACAATTAATGAAGAAATGAAGGCAGTGTGTAATCATTGTGGCAAAGGTTTTGCCGAACAACAATCGAGTGGAACTTCGCATTTGCTAAACCATATTGATAGGTGTCCCAAATGGATACAAGAATTAGCTCCAGCCCCAGCTTCTAGCCCTAGCCAAGCATCTAAGGTCTATAAGAAAAAAGATGCTGAAACTTCAACAATTTCAGCATTTGATCCCACTGCATTTGATAAAGCACTTGCTAGACAAAAAATAACAAGAATGATAATCATGCATGAGCTTCCTTTGAGGTTTGTTGAGTATGAAGGTTTTAGGGATTTGATGAGTTTTGTTCAGCCTTTGCTTGGTAAAATTTGTAGAATTACTGTTAAAAGAGAATTTTTTAAGTTGTTTGATTTTGAAAAGGCTAAGACAATGGCCTTGCTGGAGGATATTGCTATTAAAGTTTCCATTACTACGGATATGTGGACATCTAGCAATAAAAAAAGGGGTATATGGTTGTGACGACGCATTTTATTGACAATTCATGGACTCTACGAAATCCGATCTTAAGGTACCAAGTTAAAAGTTTAAAAAATGCTATTTAAATTTTATTAGATGTACTTTATTTTATTTGTTCTCATTCATAATTTTGTTTATTCTTTTATTGAATTGTCTACATTAATATATGTGCCTTCTCCACACACTGCTGAAACACTTTCCAATGAGTTGGTTAAGTGTCTGTTGGATTGGAATGTAGATAGAAGGTTATCTACAATAACAGTTGATAATTGTTTCACTAATGATTCTATGATTCCACTTTTGTGGGCTAAGTTTCCTTTTGGTTGATTATTATTAAATGGAAAATTGTTGCATATGAGATGGTGTGCTCACATTTTAAATTTAATTGTTAAGGATGGATTAGATCCAATAGGTGATGGGTAGGGATAGCAAAAATCCCCACGAGGATGGGTATCCTCGGGGATTTTCTCCATTCGGGGAGGGTATGGGGATAATTTCATACCCAATTTCTTATTCGGGGAAGGGGAGGGGAAATTTTTTTACCCAATTTCTTATTCGGGGAGGGGACATGGATGAAGTGGAATTTTCATCCCCTACCCATTTCCCTATTTTAATTTTAATTTTAATTTTAATTTTTTAAAATTACTAGTAAATAAATAATAAAATTTGAATTATAAAATTATAAAAATTGGTAAAATTAACAAATATCAAAATATTTATATTATTAAACTTTTAGGCCTAATTAATCAATTAAAGTCTTAAATTTTTATTTAGAACATTAAAAAGACCGGATAGATTTTATTAGCCCAAAAATTTTGTTTTAATTTTAATATTCATTAAATATTTTAAACTTAAACGACCAAGGGGACAACTACCACACTCACGAAGCCCAACTTATTCTACAAAGAACCTTTAAAGTCAAATGGTGATCTAAGTTTGATGAACAGTCCAAACTTTCAGAAGCTACTGTACAAGCTTGGCTATCTTCAAGGGGCTTCCTTACACCAAGCATTCAGGATGTTAAAACCCAAAGCACTTTCCTTGCCCAAAGAACGAAGGCCCAGCCTCTCTTGGCCAGTGCAAAAACTGAAGAAGAATATTTCAAAGTCATGCAACAGCTCCTCGCCTCGAGATCAGAACCATCAGTTGCAAGTTCTGGTTCAAGTACTTCTGGCGATGCTGAGCCATTCATATCTCTTGGAGATGATAACGAAGATAACTGCTTTGGAATATTCCCTCCAATAAAGCATTCCTAAAGTTAAAAAAAAAAGAGTAATTCTCTCACTCCTCAATTTTGTTGCAATTATTTGTATTTGCAATTATTTTTGTATTTCCTTTTGTATTTTTACTTTCTGTATCCTTGTTGTAAATATCTCCAGTTGTATTTTCTTTTTCTGTAGTGGTCCCCTGGACACAAGTGAGAGCACACATGTCTCTTCACCCATCTTTTGTTAAAGTCGTAAAGAAGAATGATTCTGTCTCCACTCATTAGTAACGTCTCTAACTCACCAACCACGCATGTGAAGCTACAGCAAAAGCCAATTAAAAGTCATAAAGAAAGTCAATTCCAAATGATGTTGTCCCCCACATGTCATGACGGTCCCGCTCCATCATCCACGCATGTGAACCCACAGTTTCAAGGAGAATCATCGACTTTCTTTTTAAAGAGGTCTCCTGTCAAGCAGAAGGTAGAGTTTTTTAGCTGAAGAAGTTCGAAGGCAAAACACTCTCTAAAAAAACTTCTTTTTTGTATCATTTCTGAGAATCTTAAGACATCAAGGAAATTTTCCTATCTTAAATATATTCTCATCTATTTCTTTCTGTAATAGTTCTGCATAAAGATTCAAGGATACGAGCAATTATTTAACTTGCAAGTTTTAAAGTTCCATTTGTAATTTCAATTTAAAGTTCAATTGTATGTTTAAATTTCTGCAATTAATTTAAAGTTTTTAATTTTCATATAACCTGTTACGTTCTTCTAAGGCATAGAGACCGGATCTCTCCCCTTGGTCGTATTCTCTTCTCCCTCTATCCATTCAGAGTATTATTTCTGAGATCCAGATCTAATACTATCTATGAGCTTTTAGACTTTGTTGCTAGGCTTGCTTAAAAGGAATTTGTTTAAAACCTCTCATTTGAGTATATCGACAGGAAACCAACGACGTAAATTCCAGAAGTGATCCTGAATAGGCACTAGTCTGGTCTGCACTGTCAGATAACAAGTCACGTACTTCAAGAGGTATTTTGAAAAATTTGCAAATTGGAGTTTAATTTATGATTTTCTTTTAATTCACATCCATCCTTCGATTCTATTTCCTTACTGGTATCAGAGCCATGGGGAGAATAATGTAATATAGAATAAAGAGTTCGTGTTTATAGACTTGTGTTTTAGTTGAACTTTGTTTGTGTGGTGAGTATTTACCTCGGGGTGCCTTGGTAGCATTTGGTCGTAAGTCCCAATTTGGTTGAAGGGCAGTAAAACCAATTCTTAGCCTTGGATTGTAGCCATACCGACAACACTAAAACTAGGATATAGGATTTATTCCATGGATTCTCTGCTCTGTAGAGTATCATCCTTTTCTAGCTCTTCTTCGGGAAGACTAGTGATTCAAAGAATATTCTGAATTTTGAAGAATTTGTTATTGAAGACTTCAATAAAGCAATTGATAATTGGGAATTACTAAAGATTTCTAAAGAAATAATTTACAAAACAAAAATGCTTGATTTTTTAAAGAACGATTATGTTATAAAGACCGAAGAACGAGACATAACCCTTTCAAAGCCATTTGAAACTATTCATTTATTTTCAGAAAGCTCTTCAAAGAAATTAAAAGACAAGAATTTTAATTATGTTCACATCGGCTTAATACAAGTTGGCATAAAACCCTTAACAAAAGAAGGCCTTAATACTTCTATTCTTGTTGTCCTAAGAGATGAGCGATTCATCTCTTTTGATGATTCTTTACTAAGTAGTATAGAATCAAGTCTGTGTAAAGGTTCCATTTCATTTAGTTGTTATCCCAACATAACAATTCCTTAAAAGACAAGAACATTTTAAAAAGCATGATTTTGCAAATAAAGACCCATAATTATCACATGATTGAGGAATCTGTCCCAATTGCCTTGATTTATAAAATTTCTTACAAAGCCATGATTTCTGCATTTAGTACGCAACATAAATTTTAGTCAAAAAGATATGAGACTCTTCTCTTGCAGACTGACATGTCTAAAGCCAACACTGTTATTCCAAAACCAATTCAATGAAAGATGTCAATCTTCCAGACGAATGGATTCTTGAAGGAGCCACTGCACCAGTGATTCCGAAACAACTTGAGCCAAATACAGAGTTGCAAAATATGACTCAGTATTCTGATGGTAAAGTCAAACTATCATTTAGGAGATTTACATCATCTAGATTTTCTGATAAAGATTCATGCTCAAGTATTCCTTCATTGGAAAGAACGTTTTCAAAAATTCCCTCCGTCATAAATCTCCTTTCCAACCAGTAAAGAGTCAACCTAGGTTTTCTACTTCAGATATACTTAGTTCTTCTATACATTCTGTTGACTATACAACTAGTGCTCCTCATCCCATTTACACTAGCCGACAACATGAATAAAAGCCAGGAAGAGAAAGAACCTTCTCCTCCTACCTCTCCTACATTTTCTGCTGTCACAAAAAATGTAATAAATGTCATTGAAAAGGACTTTGAACTAGATAAAAATCTTCTTCATAAAGATTTTTACTCTGACAATAATAAAGAAAAAAGACTTTGGTTTTTCAAACACTTTCTAAACCAAAGAAAGGAAATTCAAGAGCCTTATTATGAATTTGTAAATTTGCATGAAGTCCATATATTGTTTTTTGATTTGTTTGAGATGTATACTTTGAATAACAACATTTCTTATCCTTTTAAAGAATTAAATCTCATTACTGTTAGAAAGAAAATCGCTGAATGGAATCTTTCTGATAGTGACAGGATTATAGAATTTGAACATCCTCCACTAAGGAGATTAACTATTAATCATGGTGAATCTCATGTCCAGATTAAAGCTTCACCTTATAAAATCCATAGAGATCCAGAAACAAATTTAGATAGTATTATCCTACAGAATAATTTCTGTAATACTAATCTAAATACAATAGGAAAACAGTTGACTAAAATAGAAAACCAATTCCAGAACTCAACAATAGTTGTTTCTCCTATTACATCAAAATCGGATTCTGACAAAAAGCTTAAGGAGCCTATTTTCAAACCTTTTCAGGTTTCGAAAACTAGTCAAAAGCTTGTTCAAGGTCAAAATCAAATTTTGCTAAAGCCATCAGAGAATAACTAGATATGATAGAAGCTTCTTCTTCTTCATCTAGTAAAGTTCAAATAGCTCCTGATAGTGCCTAATCTAGTAAAATTGGCGTACTAGAACATGACGATGTTTCTATAGCCTCTTCAGATATAGAAGCATTTAAAGAAGAACCTATTCCTAAAGCCAACAAAATTTATTGGGAACTAGCCCTACCTACTGTCAAGTCTCCACCTGACCTAGCTATAGACCTGCAGCGTTAAACCAATCTCGGTTTAACGCATCCTCTGTCTATGAGTGGAACATTGATGGTATGTGAGAATACAACATCCTATGATTGTTGTAACAGATGACTATGGCAGCCAATGCTTATAAAACCCAGTCAGGAACTTCTGACAAAGCTATTGCAGAAATTCTCATTGCCGGTTTTACTGGTCAACTGAAAGGTTGGTGGGATCATCTTCTCACCAAACAGCAACAACTAGATATTTTAAATTCTATTCAAACGGATGAGAATGGAGCCTCCATCCTTGATGAGTTCAATAGCCAAATTCAAGATGCAATTGCTACCATGATCTTGACCATATCCCTCCACTTCATAGGTGATCCTTCACATCTTAGAGATAAAAATGCTGAGTTACTACACAACCTGAGGTGTAGAAAACTTAGTGAATTCCAAAACTATAAAACCACATTCTTTACCAAAATTTTCCTTAGGGATGATGCCAATTATGTAACTTGGAAGGAAAAATTCCTTGTAGGTTTACCAACCCTCCTAGGAGAAAATATTAGGAATTCTATTAAAACCTTATATGACAACCGTATCCCTTATGACGAACTCACCTATGGTGAATTAGTCAGCTTTGTTAACAAGGAAGGTTTAAAGATTTGTTAGGATTTGAAACTTCAGAAACGTCTCGACTCATCAGTAACGTCTTTTGTTAAAGTTGTAAAGAAGAATGATCCTGTCTCCACTCATCAGTAACGTCTCGACTCACCAACCACGCATGTGAAGTTACAGCAAAAGCCAATAAAAAGTCATAAAGAAAGTCCATTCCAAATGATGTTGTCCCCCACATGTCATGACGGTCCCGCTCCATCATCCACGCATGTGAACCCACAGTTTCAAGGAGAATCATCGACTTTCTTTTTAAAGAGGTCTCCAGTCAAGTAGAAGGCAGAGTTTTTTAGCTGAAGAAGTTCGAAGGCAAAACACTCTCTCAAAGAAACTTCTTTTCTTGTATCATTTCTGAGAATCTTAAGACATTAAGGAAATTTTTTTGTCTTAAATATATTCTCATCTATTTCTTTCTGTAATAGTTCTGCATAAAGATTCAAGGATACAAGCAATTATTTAACTTATAAGTTTTAAAGTTCCATTTGTAATTTCAATTTAAAGTTCAATTGTATGTTTAAATTTCTGCAATTAATTTAAAGTTTTTAATTTTCATATAACCCGTTACGTTCTTCCAAGGCATAGAGACCGGATCTCTTCCCTTGCTCGTATTCTCTTCTCCCTCCATCCATTCAAAGTATTATTTCTGAGATCCATATCTAATACTATCTATGAGCCTTTAGACTTTATTGCTAGGCTTGCTTAAAAGGAATTTGTTTAAAACCTCCCATTTGAGTATATCGACGGGAAACTGACGACGTAAATTCCAGAGGTGATCCTGAATAGGCACTAGTCTGGTCTGCACTGTCGGATAACGAGTCACGTACTTCAAGTTGTATTTTGAAAAATTTGCAAATTGGAGTTTAATTTATGATTTTCTTTTAATTCACATCCATCCTTCGATCCTATTTGCAAAATCTTGACCATATCTCTATTATATATATAAAGAGTATGGTTGGATCGAATTTGGTTGAAGGATTTGGTGAGTCTAGTGTTGTTTATAATTCTAGTTCTAGTTCAGTTGTCATGGGCATGTGGGATGTGCAAAATTTTAATGCATTCAAAAGTCAATATATTTGTAAATGATCAGTTAAGTAGGAAAGATACTTACTTGGAAGAGGAGGATAAGACTACTCCAGACTTCGATATTTTAATGTGGTGGAAGGTGAATAGAAGTAGATATCCTATATTGTATGAGATTGCTAGAGATTTGCTGGCTGTTCCGGTCTCTATAGTTGCTTCCGAATCTGCTTTTAGTGCGGGATGTCGATTTTTAAGCTCACATCGTAGTAGGCTTCATCCAAGTATATTAGATGCCTTAATGTGTACTCAAAATTGGATATGAGCTCAATTGAAAGGTATCAATTTCAGCTCACTTTTGCATTTTATTCGATTTTGTTAGTATTTGTTTTCTTTATATTTTACATTTTTTTTCAAATAGGTGGAATTCCTAGAGATAAGGTGATAAATATGGAAGAAATGAATGGAGAAGTGATTGATAATGATGATGAAGAGGAGACATATCCATGTTATGAATAGTGTATATTTTTCTTTTTTTGGTATGTGCTTGATGCCTATTGTGATGCTCAATTATGAATGATCATGGTCATAAATACTACAAATTATTTACTTGTTTAATGCTTTGCTTTAATTGGCAGATTAATGTTGATGGTTTGGTTGGAGATTTTAGAAGAATGATTTTTTTTGTATTTTTAGTTTGAAATTAATTTGTAATTTCATATTATAATTTCTTTTTTTAATTCATAGTTTTGATATTTATTATTTGAGATGTTTTGTAATTTCATATTATGAGTTGATATTGAAATCTAATACTGGTTTTAACTATTCTATATTATTGTTTTTTATTTCATTTTTTGTATTATTTTTTATAGGAATGACAAAATTGTCCATGGGTTTGGAGCCCCATGGGGTGGGTTTTGAATAATTTGTGGGGAATAGGAAAAAATAATCCCCAAATTTTTAATGGGGTGAAGTTTGATTTTGTACTCCCCACCCTAATCCCCATTATATATAAATATTTTTTCTAATTTTTATTTAATAATTTTTGTTTTATCAATGTAATGTTAGTTAATAATTTTTTTTTTATTTTTACTTGACATAATAGTCTATAACTAAAATAAAATCCTATAATATAATTTTTATTCAACCTAAAACATTGTTATATTTTCTTTTCTCTCTTAAGATACTGCTCTCTTCAAACTTTTTTCAATTTTGATATCATTTCAAGATATTATTTCAAACATTTGAAGATTTTTTAAAAATAATTAAAAAATTTTATAATATGATAATGATTTTATTTAAGTTTTTAATTTTTAATTTACTAAAATCATATATTAATATCTACTATAGAATAAATAAATGGGGAATGGGGTGGGGATCGGGAAATCATTCCCCGTGTGGGGATTCTCAATCCCCACCTCACTAAATTTATTGGAGAATGGGGTGGGAATGGTGACAATTTTTAATAGGGTGGGGAATGAGGTAGGCCTCCCCCACCCCCATTGTCATCCCTAGTTTTTTATATAATAAAAATTAAATATCCATGGATATTCAATTATCCATATCTATATGGATAAAATCCATATCCATATCCAGTATTAAATGTTGGATATGGATATGCATATATCCATCATGAATAACTACGAATTTATACTTGGATGGATATTATTCATCCATAATCGGATATTTGTCATCCCGCCCTCAATCTCAACCCTATCATCAACTTCTACTATAGAACCTTGAAACCCACTTGCTGTCTCTCCATTCCTCAATCCAATAACTCAAGAACCGACATGAACATCAATAACAAATCAAAGGAATATATCTGCTAAGAACTATGATCAATCAGCAATAAGGAGAGGCTAACCTGCCACACATCAAAGCATTAGTTAATGCAGACTAGAGATCAAAATGAAAAAAAAAAAGACTTTTTTATTTAAAAGCCACAATATGAAAAAGTTACTCTTTTTTGGCTTATTTTTCAAAATTTACTATATGATGGTCAAAGGTAATTTTTAAAAGAATTTATCAAATACTGAAATTAACTTTTAACTTTTCAAAATAACTTTTGAACCTTTTAAAAGTAATCGTAAAAAGATCCCTTAAAAATAGTGCCCTTAGCTCATCTCTACATTGACATTCTCATTGAGATTTGCATTGAGAAAACTCAACTCATTATTCTTAAACACATAACTCCAAATCTTACTTGAGAATTAGTGTCATTGTAAGTATATTCTCATGTTCTAAATCAATAAACACGAGAGTGAGAGTTCACTGTTTTTAATAAAGATTAAAAAAAAAGTGAATGAAATAAGGATTAAATTATTCTACGAAGAAGTAGTAATAGTTTTATGGAAAGATTGGGTTATTCTTAGGCCACGACAGATACTCCAAATACTTGGAAAAATACACACATTTCATATTCCCAAACATAATTTTTTGTAGTTTAGGGGTATCTGTCACACCTTAAAAGTATCTTTACTAATTCGAATTTAGTTTACACATGAGGGGTCTTTTTATAATATTGACTTAAAAGTAAATTTTGTATCCACGCGTCCTCTTATCGAACACACTGCACGCAGAAAAACGCCATTTACTTTCTTCTCGTTCAGCCTCAAATCAATCGAAACCAAATTGTAAAAAAATAAAATTAAAAAAAATCCAAAAATGAATCATCGAATAATTTTATGGGCAATTTTGTTGGTGGGTCTTTGCAGAATCGAGGCAAAAGCTCAAGCATCGTCGTCAATATACGATCACTTGAAGGCTCACGGCTTGCCGATCGGGATTCTGCCGAAGGGCATAACGGAATATTCCGTGGACCCCACCTCAGGATTCTTCCAAATCAACCTAACGGAGCCATGCGATGCCAAGTTCGAGAACCAGTTCCATTACGACTTCAACATCTCAGGGTATTTATCTATGGGCAAGATCGGGGAATTATCCGGTGTTTCGCAGCAGGAACTGTTTCTGTGGTTCCCCGTCCGATGCATACGGGTTGATGATCCCAGTTCTGGGTTAATTTATTTTGATGTTGGTGTTGTTGATAAGCAGTTCTCTCTTTCTCTTTTTGAGGACCCTCGTGATTGCACAGCCGCTGATCCTGATGATCATTCATCGAACGGTTTTCAGGTAGTTTATTTATTTATTTATTTATTATAATTAGAGTGATCAAATTATGTGTTTGTGGAAATGGGTTGATGTAAATTAGGTTAGTTTCATGATTTTTATTTATTATAAAAACAGGAGATTAGTGGTTGATTAGATAGCTTAGTTTTAACTTTGGTGATAATTTCATTGATTACGTTAAGCTTGACCTCAAATTTAAGGTAAATTTGTAATTTTGTTTTCACTCAATACTAAAAACTTTTACTTTATCGTCAATGTTTACCATTCACCTGCTTGCCTATACTTGACAGCTACTAATTCCCTTTCATAGGGATTATGGATAATAGCTGAAGGCCTATGTGTTTGATTTTATATCAATGACTATCCATTGGGAGAGAAAATGGTAGAGAAGGTTTTGGGTGTAATTTTAGAATGTTGAGGCTTCTGACGAAGCTTGAAACTAATGGGATATACCGGTTTTTCAGACAAACCTTGGGGAAGATTGATGAAATTGATTGAGTTCAAAATCTTGCTGAAATTTATTTGTTGTTTGATGTCAATCTTCAATGAACTGATATATGAATTGTGGTGGTAATGGTAGTAGTACTTCATTCTGTCTTGAATAGATTATATTGAGGATGGAAACATAAGTTACCTATGTATTGTTAGTATGCTCCAGAGAACCTTCAAGAGCGAATGTGAAGTTTTATGCTGCAAATGTGATTAATATTTTCTCAATTTGATTTTGAATCTAATGTTATGACTAGTGATTTTTAGAACCAAATGGACTCTTGCGGTGATAATTCCGTTAGTTGAGTTATGCAGTTGATGTTCATTCTCGTTTGGTTAGAAATTTTTTATTTCTTCTGCTAGTCCTCTAATGGATTAAGGTAGCTTAATAATTTTTGGCAACAACTCAAGTACAACCCAAGAGATTGTACTTACTATCCACAATTCTTTGAGAAATTCTGAGTTTATATGTTGAATATTTATACCGTGCTTCTTGGTTTGGAACAGATTCATTAACATTTTGCTGCATGCTAGATAACAATAGCATTTTATATTGAATGAATTTTTCTTTCTATCTGTTATTGGCATCTGACAAATTGCTAAAGTTTTTTTAACTTTTAGTTTCAGGACCAGTTCGTTAGTCTTGGGCATGAAATTGGTCGGAAAGGCATTCTAAGGGCTGATTCATAGATTATAAAGGCAGTGAAGATATCCAAGGTCCAAGATAACTCAATCAACTTGTTCTCTTGCTTTTTGCCTGAATAGGCTGGTGGAGAGTCTGTTTGATGGGTTCTATGCTTCAATACATGTGTTTGTTTGCTTTGTTATGCATACCTTTTGGCCCAAAGGTTCTATCTTTGCGGGTTAAGGTAATAAAATTTTGGTAAAACGTAGCGGAAAAAGCTAAAAGGTAATGTACATTTGAGTCTTAGGTTTTCAATAGGATGTGATAGGCAACTGGTCAGGGTTGGTTTCACTATCCACTTGAAATCTCTATTGTTTGTTGTTTTCATACTGTGTGCATATAATGAAATGGGTTTTGTATTGTTTTTATGTACATGGAGGGAATTCTTTTTGTTGTATTGTCATATTATCATTATGTTTGAATGTAGAGTTTTATGAGAAAACAAACTGCCTGAAGATCATGTCTTCATTCTATGTTTTTCTGTATGCCTTTTCTCTCTCTTTTCTTCCCAAATTAGATTGTAAATTCGTAACCAATAAATGCAGAGTCCCACTAGATTTCATATTATTCATGGACTTCTAACAAGTGAGATTATGTTCAACATGTATTGGACCCTATTCACAATCCTGCCAAGTATGCAGTTCTTATTTCGTACATTCTTATTCTTTTTCTTAATGGAACTTTGTAAGTTTAAGCATTATAATAAGGGAATCTCTTGTTTTAATAAAGTAATTGGTAAATTAAAAGATAAAAAAAATATTTTAATCTATTGCAAAATAAAATATAGTATATTGAAGTATCTATTTTTCTATCTTTTTAATTTGTTCCTCACTAAATTTCCTTATTGTAAAATGAATTCCCCGTATTCTGAAATTTTGTCCTTTACGGTACATGTCTTTATCTTCCATTTTGTTATCCTACTCTACATATTTCATTTTAGTGGCCTGACATTACCCTAAATCATCACTGACAGGATCAATTGTATTAATGTTTTAAACAGGACAATATTAGACACATTTAATAATCAAGTCTTATTTCTAATTTTGTTTTTGACACAATTAATAAATGAGTTATAATTGTATTGATCAATTTTTTGTGTGTCCTAGTTAACTAGGTACATAATAAAGATGTGTTTCCAAAAAGAGTATCCTGGATTTGTCTTCATGGAGTGGTTTATTTCGAAGATTCAATCAATTTTTTTTGTCAATGCTTTTTTATGCCTTTAGGCTCCTAATACTTTTTTTAATGCAGAAAAATGTGCTATTACTTAGCTACACACGAATACGAGTACTATATATAACATCAACATGAATTACAATTTTACTTGAAGGGCAAGGCAATTTGAATCAATGAATTTGCTCTCTAAATTTATCATTTAATATTTTTATAAGTCACTGATTTATCCTTAAAACAAATTTATATCTAAGGACAGGAGAATTTAATAAAATGTTAAAAAACTATTTTTCACGCCCATTTTTTGACAAAATTATCTGCTACTTCTTTTAAGGAAAGAAAAAAAAAGTGCAGCAAAGTTGATAGGAAAAAGATTTTGAACCGTCAAAAAAAAAACACTTATCTCTTTATTATAAACTATTGTATCATTTAAATTATGAAAATATTGAGATCAATTAAGAGTGTTATTAAGGATACTATGAAATAAACTATTATATCATTTAGTCTTGGAAAAAAATGAGATGTTGATAATGTACGAAGTCTTATCTATTTTGTTTACTATACTCTTACAATATATTTAGAGCTTCATTACATTATAAAGATGATCCTTTATGTTTGCATAAAATCAATATTCATTTGCTAGGACCAACATTGTGTACTTGTAGATTTATCAATATTCATTTGCATAATGTAATTGACTTCTGTTAATACCTCTCAATGTTAGATTAAACATGAACATTACCCAATTAAGCCTCCCAATAATGTAGCTTATTTTGATATTATTCTACAACTATCCCTCAATTTTTGTCATACTTGTTATCAGCAACACGAATTATTAATCTTCCATGGAAAAAAGTAGCACAGCTCATTCTTTTATGGCAGCAATTTTATCATTGAAATGGGCAAAAACATCAGCTGGTTTTGTTGACATTGGATGGGAAGCAACTTATTTCCCACATCGAACAGATAGAGACAAATATATATCTTTATAAATAGCCTTACGCTCGGTTACAGCCACCGGGTTCAGTAACGCGAGCCTGTAACCAAGTGGGGCATCAAAGTGTTAGAACATTGGCTGGACTTTTCAGGTTGGGCTTACTGGGTCTTAAACGGACTTGCCCAATCCAAGTAAAGAGTGGTCCATGTGGGCTGAGCGAAGGCTTGGCTCGCTTGGCTCCTAAAGTAGAGGGCACAGCGTGAGGCTGGTTTCACAGAGCAGCGACAACCTCCCGCTCTCGTCAGTGGATGGATAACGGGTCGGTTCCCTGTCAGTCCGCTCATACCTGGATGGTCCCTCTCAATAGAACAAACATTTTTACATAATTTAGATTTTTATCTCTTTGCATTTTGCATAGTTTATTTACTCAGTCAAGCCATATGTGCTTGTTCATTGTGTTGGAAAAAAGAATATAAAGCATATAAATTTAAATTAAAATGCTTGATTGATTGTTTGTTTGTTTTTTCAAATGTTTGGATGGGGATGATAGAAGTACCTCCGAGGACAATTTACATTGCCATACAAATTTTTCAAGAGATACCCAAAAGAAAGTGACTAAACGTTAACCCCTAAGCTTAATTACTACTGAAACTTGGATGATCACGACTTCGCGAGTGCAAAGTGTATTCCATTCACAATTAATCAAGTTGCTCTTGCAAGAGGATAATAATGTGATAGTTTTAGTAACTCTACTCTTAAAAAGTTGGGGTACTACAATCATTGGAGAAACAATACTTAACCCCAACGATGCTGTAAAATCTTTTCAATTTCTTGTTCGAGAATTACAATCGTTGCCCTTTAGAATTGAATCATTTTCTTATATCTAACAAAAAAAATTCCAAATTAATAAGGAGGCTTAATTGGAATGAATAACAATTTTTTTCTATCGTTGATCGATAAACACCAACAACTCCGAATTGGATCAGTTTCTTCTCAATAATTAAGTGCTTGGGTCAATAGAATCATACCTAATGGAGAGATAATTGGAGAATGTAACAAAACCCTATACTTTTCATTAGAAAACTAATAAACCAATAAAAGATGAATTATTTTGTGAACTAATTTTTGGGCATATTAAAAGTGAAATTTGTGCTTGTGAAAATTATTGAATAATTAGAGATGAAAAATGATGACCGTGGATGTAAAATGTATTCAATTCACAACTAATCAAGTTGGTCTTACAGGATAATAATAAAATGAGATAGTTGTTAGTGACTACTGTTAAAAATTTGGGATACAAATGCAATTTTTTTCTTTTAAAAGAACGTTATCTCCACTAATTTGGTGTACCACACGTACGTGACCCTCATACAAAATCATCATATTTTATTGAAATGATAAAATAAGTAACCGTTTATTGTTAATGAATATCCTTAAACTCATGTTGATACATTTTTGGGATAATGCTATGTTTACATGGGTGAAACACATTGTTTGTATCCCAGATGTACAGTTATTCAATTTATGCCTTAATAAAATTTTGTGCTTCCATTCTTGCCTTTTCATTCACTTGATTCGGGGTTCGCTATCGGTTTTGGTTATGCTTACTGTGCTTGTCTTGTGCTCTATTTTTCAAGGTCTCTTGCTGAGAATTGCCCTTGCTTAAAGTGTGTTAGAATTTCATTTGTTATTTCAACACAACAGACAATCCATCAATATATTTCTTGGGGAATTTTATCACTGTTGTTCTTTTCTCTTTAGACAGAGAGTATAGTTTTTTCTCATAAGGGCAGCCTCGCTCTCTTCCATCCAATCTACTTGCCTACATCACTGGAAGGGGTAAGCAGATAGAGGGCCCCCGCCCATTTCTGTCGTTGTAAGCCAGAAAGCGTACCGGCAGTTTGAGCCACGAAAGGGCCGCTTAAGAGATTCAAAACGTTACTTTCTAATGAGCATCATCAAGCGTGTTTCTCTACAAATCATATATATATATAATTAAGCAGACAGATCCTGGATTAGTTGGCCAAAGCATTAGATTTTAGAATCTCTCTCATATAGATTCAGTTGAAGAAACAGTTATGATATTGGAAGAAAGACATTTTATCTCACATTACCTAAATAAGAATACATATACCACTTTATGAAACGCTTGATTTTTTTTAATATTTTTTTAAATATCTTAAGTTGCGTTATTGTGAATTTTCTTGATTGGTAAATGAAAAAGTAAGGTGCATTCCATCTATTGTTTTGCGAATCTTCTTTTTCTATTTGTTTTATAACATAAAGATGGTTAGTTTTTATGAATATAAAAACATATTTAGTGGTTATTTTAAGAGGGGTTAATTTCAACCAACCCCTCGTGAAGTGACAATCTTCAAATCGCCCCTCTTACTATTGGAAACATCAAGTTACTCCTTAAAACTGGTTATCTGTCTATTATTTTTAATGGCTAAAAGGATAAAATAGTATCTGCACATTTTCCTAACCATCAATTAACAGACAAAGGTCAAATCTAGGTAGATTAATTTTCATGAGTCCAAATTTTTTTAGGTTTTTCAAAACACACATAAATATTTCAACTATTTATAATATGCTCCCTAATACTTTAAAATATTTTTTATTTTGTGCCTATATGACTAATTTTTTTTAACGAATTAAATTTAGCCTTTTCGTATTTGAAAAATTTATTTTAAAAAATAAATATAGAAATTAATTAAAAGCTACAAATGGAAAAAGAATAACATTTTACCTTTTTTCATATTTATTATTATTATCATTATTATTTTTATTTTCATTTTATAAAGGTATTTAAAGAAAATATAGATATAAAAAAAAAGAAAATCAAAAAACAAAAGAAAATGCTACTGGAGTTTCACCAAACAAATGAAATGAGTAAGAATGAGAAAAATAAAAGGAAAGAAAAAAATGAAGAAAAAGACAAATGTACGAAAGAAAAAAAAATGTACAAAAGAAAAAAAATGTACAAAAAGACGAAGGAGTAAGGATGAGAAAAAAAAATAAATGAAAGGAAAAGAGGAAGGAGTAAGGATGAAAAAAAAAATAAAAGAAAAGATGAAAAGAAATGAAAGAAAAAGACGAAGATGACATTATTGTAATTTAAATACGATGGCATGTCTTGTAATTTATTTAACTAACATGTCTAATTTAGGAAAATTATCAATTTATTTAGGTCTATTAAGTCATTTTAACAATTTATTTTTTAATTACTAGTCACACATCAACCATTTTCTTTTTTAGTCCACAATGTTGTTATAAGAATATTTTGTTAAGGTATGAGTATTTTCATATTTTTATGAGTTAACGGCAGTCAATGATTAAAGATAATTAGTTTTAAAGGATAACTTGATGTTTTCAATAATAAGGGGAGCAATTTGAAGATTGTCACTTCACGAGAGGTAGACCGAAATTAACCCTTTTAAGAGTACTATTTAAAAATAAAAATAGAGAAAATGTGCTTAATAGTTTTATCAAAAAAATTTGTTAAAATAAAAGATATGTCACATGGGTGGGACCTATATAATTTTTTTTTTTTGTTTTAAACAAAAAAGGGAGACACGCTGAGGCGGAGCCATGGTAATTTTTATTTTCCTTAATCCTCAAAACAAAAGGCTTGCGTTTCTCAAGGCATTGAAGCCAAAAACGACAATACATCATTCTCTACTTTTCATTCTTCACAAAAAATAGAAAATGGATGCATACGAAATTCATTTTATTATGGAAAAATATCTACCGTCCATTCATTTTTTTTAATTTTTTTTAAAATATACAATTCATTGTTTTTGTTGGAATCCACCTAAAGTTACATTTTATTTCATTTTTCCACTTCCGTTTAGAATCTGTTAAGAAAACTAACAGAAACTTAAACAAATGACTATTTTATCCCTAAAATAAAAATTACAAATTCACCCTAAAAAATACTAAAAATGATCAGATTAAATCTGATTATTTCCCCATAGGTCAATAAAGAAATTAATTGCATAACCATCAAATGCATGATTTTTTTTTAAATATGTCTGTAATTAGAATGCTAAATTATAACAATAGTATTAGATAAAATCTGATTATTTTGGGCATTTTTTAGTGTGAATTTGTAATTTTTGTTTTGAGGGTAAAATAGTCATTTGTTTAAGTTTCTGTCATTTTTCTTAACGAATTCCAAACAGAAGTGGAAAAATGAAAAAAATGTAACTTTAGGTGGATTTTTAAAAAAAATTTGTATAATTTTGAAAAAATTAGAAAAAACAGGTGGACGGTGAATATTTTTCCTTTTATTGTTTTCGCGAAAGAAAGAATGACTGACCAAAATTTTACCAAACAGCCCCTAAGATTTTATTTTCTTTGTAAGCTGTATTACTGGACAAAACTGCAGAATCCTCTTTTGCTTTTATGATTGGACCTCACTTTCTTTAATATTTACAATGTAATTATAAGTATTATGGTAGTTTCAATTTCTCATTCTTCTCCTCCTCTCCTCCATATTGTATAATTGTAATAAGTATTATGGTAATTTCAATATCTCATTCTTCTTCCCCTCTCCTCCATATCGATTTCTCCATTTATTCATTAATCAACACTAGTTGTCATTTTGATTAAAAAAATTCATCACTCAACCAATTGTAATTAACAAGGGCCAACTTCATTGCAGCTATTGATTGGTTCCCTTAATTACCATGAGATTTATTTCTCTATAGCAGCAAGAGCTTGATCATTAAAATTTAATTTTACTCTATACACCATTGCCAAGATCAGAATTGACCTTAACTAAATTTGAATTTAATTTTTTCTCAAAAAAATGATTCGTGTATATATTATTAGAAAGGCAAACATCCTTATCCAAAAAACAGGAAAAAAATGAAGAAAGACAAACATCAAATGCAAAATTATAGAACAATCCGGCAAAGTACAGCTTCTAATTTATAAGAACAGTAAAATTAGACAACTTGCAAAATAGAACATACAGTTTGTATGAAGGTGAGGATCAAGAGCAGAACGGCAGCAAACGTTGCAGTGCCTCTCCAAAGATTGTTGAAATAAACTCTTTTCAAGGACGCCACAACATGGTTCCAAGGATTATCGTAGTGTTTTTTCAGCTCCTTGAAAATGTCACGATAACAGTTATCGTCTAAACTAATGTGCTGGCAAATATTATTGAACATTTTTGCAACTTTAACATTGTCGCCAACATGACTAGATATAATCCCTGCATCAGCGAGCAAATTGACATCTTCTTCAGAGTTGATAAGAGAATCCATCAGATTGATGTAATCGCATATGTAGGTTTCCTCAGGATAGTGACACTGCTCCAGGGCCATCAAGTTTCTTAACAAGGATTCAGTCTCATCATATATCTTGACTTTCGGAATGTGCAGCTTGTGTGATTTCAACCATAAGAATGGGATACTATTGCGAAGCTTGTTCTTTTCATATTTTATATTGAGTAAGCCCCCTCGTTTAACTTTCTTGAATTTCACTCCTGACTCTTGCAGTTTGAGTGCACAAGGTATATCTGGAGTAGAAGTAGACTGTGGCGGTCTCCATATATATGTCATCATCAAAACACGTCTCTTCAAATCAGTGAAATGTTTGATCTCAACCTCGTCGCCAGGTACTAAAACATTGAGCGAACTGTCAATGGGCATGTTAATATCGAAGAATATACAAGAAATAAAAAACAGGGAAGCTGATGTCTCGGGAAAGGCTATCTTGAATAATTCCTGAAGGACAAAGTACGGAAGCTGATTTTCAAGCATTAGCAAATCCAAAGCAATGTAGCCTTCTAATCGTGGTTTAAACCTCAAAGAATTGCGTTCCGAGAATCTCAAAAAGAGCTCCAAGATAAAGACAGAATCATACAGAATCATTGTCACAAACTCAAGTTGGTTTTGAAGATCAGACGACGTGATCTCTTCGTAACAATTGCGAATACGTTGTTCATTTTCCTGTATGAAGGTTGCAAGTTCGTCCCATATCTCCGGAGCGATCCGTCTACTAAATTCTCGTTTACACCTTATTTTTTGCTTTTCCATGTAAGCAAATTCTTGATTACCATAATGGAGAGGACCTATTGAAATTACGTTAGGAGTGTAAGCTTCTTCGTTTATTCCACGGAGTTTTTTAGGGACCCTGTAAATGCAGCACTCAGGTCGAGGCTCCAAGTTTTCATCCTTGCCAATTTGCCACTCTCTGTGTTCTTCGATGGAAGCAAATCTTATCAAATTATTGCTCTTCATTTTGAAAAGTTTCAGATCCTAACCTATTACAAAACAGAGTGGCCGTGATTAACAAAATAAAATGATAATAAAAGATAAAATCAACCGTAAAATAAAGAAAATGAGCTTTTATTCTCAAGTTAGAATAACTTAACCCTATTTGGATGGGCTATCTCGCTTTCTGATTATGTATTTTTTCTTGTGATACTTCAATAATCATACATGCATTTCCTCCTTCCCAAAGCTCACTCTAATCCTACATCAATCTCACACAAAAACAAATAAGAATTAAACAATTTAAAGATAAATTTTACATTAGCGACAAACTTATCCAAAGATTTCTCTCCATAAAATTAAGGGTGCGTTTGAAATTGAGATACTGTAAGTTTTAAGTATAATTGTTGTGGAAAAAAAATTATAACTATGAAATAAAAGTTAATAATATACAATAAATGTAAATTTTAAATAATAATTTTAATAAAATTATTAAAGATATAATAAATTTTTCATTATATAAGTGAAAAATTATATTAACATAATTTCTAAATTACAACAGTTGGTATTTATTAAATATTTTAATATTATAATTTTTAAATTACAATTACCCAATCTCAAATCCCAAACACACCTAAGATGAGATTGAGATTGGCGATTGAATATCATTTTTCATCGCTTTCAGTTGATTCAATAATGACAAGTCAAGTGGGGTTCATATAATTTGTGGTGGAAGACGCGGTGAGTCAATGTCAAGTGAACAACTGAAAAGATTCATGGACGATATCAGTTGAGAAAAGTCTTCCTCGCGACAATGATGACCCTTTTAATTATTTGCAGTAGATAATTTTTTTTTTCAAATATAATACTCCAAATTTATGGTTCAGTCAATTATGCATGAGTATAAATTATTAAATACCCAACGAGTGACAGATTCTGTTAGTTACAGATTCTGTAACAAACATCTCCCGTCATCCCACCATCCGATTTTCTTTTGTTAGTTTCTCACTCCACATCCAACCACATCCAACGGCTGATGCTGCAGTCTGTACCTTACAGAATCTGTAACGTAGTTTTGTCCTAATAATTAAACTGTGGGCCCAGTTATATTGAAACAACTCTATAGTAGAATACTCTATTAATTATAAAGAAAAATTATAATATAATTTTTATTATTTATCATTTTATATATGTGATTATAATTCATATTCTACTTTAAAACTAACTCCAAAATAACGATGGCCTTCGTTTCAGCAACTACGTTCTTATATTCACTTATTTTGTCAATCAATTCCTCATGCTCAATCATCCTTTGCTTTTGAATCTAAAGACCCGCAAATTTTGTTAAATATCCGGAAAATATTTTAGCTTCTTAAATTTCATTTTAATTTTTTTCAGTCAATTGACCATTATATAAAATATTTATGAATTGGTTTCCCCCAAAAAGAAAAAAAAAAGTTACAGGTCGCACTCGTAATTAACCTGCTGGCTTTTTCTTGGGAGTATTTATTTTCAGAAATGGTACGTGGCTCGTTAAAGTGTCTCGAGGTTGTGTGTTCACCATTTCAATTTGCAGAGTGGAGGATCATATTCAGCAATATCTCTCATTTCGTATTGGATCATATATAACAAACTGCAGGACCTTTCAAACCTTATATTAGAAAAACAATAACTTATATCATAATTTAACACGCAATTTTTTTTTTTAATAACCAAAGTTTTATTTAGGAAAACTCATTCTTATATTAATGTAAAACACAGTACTAAGTTTTATCACAATTCATAAAAGAAAAAAGAATACCTAAACCTTGAGAAATCGACCACGTAGACTCTAAGTTTTCAATAAGAGATATCAATATTTTTTCTTTAACTATAATACTCTTTAATTATATTAACTCAAAAAATTAATTCAATATTTTAAAATAAATAAAAATTTAATATTAATATATATAAAAATTATTTTAATACCAGCAAGTGCTGTTGGTATGGTTGGACCGCAAATGCCGTTTATTGGAGACACAAAAGTTGCAGTTGTCTTTTCTGGTGCTGAAGGAAAGCGAGTGGATGTCAAATGAGAAACCGACAGTCACCTGAGAAAGTCTTACCATCTTGGATGATTAAGCAAGGAACAAACCTTACAAAGGAACAACGTGGAGAGGTTAAGCAGGAGCCAGTTGCTGAAGATGATAAAACAAATTTACAAAATGAGTATATTAAAGAGTATTATGACGCTCTTCTGAAGAAACAACAAGAATTAGGCAAAGCCGCTAAGAATCAACAGGAACCTGTTGTTGATGGTATTTCTACGGTATCTTCTAATCGCCAAGTGGGCATAAAGTCCAACGGGAAGAGGATGGGGGAGATGATGACATCAATTGGGAGGAGGCTTGATGTAGGAAGGTCCTGGAAGAGCTTAGAATTTTGTTATTTTAGGTTGTTAAATATTTAAAATATTATTAATGAACGGTCTGAAAGCTTATGATAATAAACTAAGGCAGCGTTGGTTTTTTTCTGCAATTTGAATGAGTTTGAATTTTGTTGAAGCTTGAGTAGGTATGAATGCATATATCTTAATGATTTTTTTTTTTAAATATCTGAATATAAGTACTAAATTTTTTATTTTTAAAAAAGAAAACATTTAAAATATGATATTTTGACATATATAACTTCATAAATATTAACAATACTTATATTTTTTTGTTAAACACATGTCAAATTATAAAATAAATTATTTGATTAGTTAAAATAATTTAATAATATGTACCTTAAAAAAGAATGAAGAATAAAAAAAAAACCTAACATATGTATTTTTTGACATTAATATATGATACCTTAATGTTATTTGTAAGTACATTATATGATATTTTTTCTTATTACTTATGGAAGCCATCTAAGAATTGTTTAGTCATTTGAATTAAAATTAATGGATTAAATTAGGGGTGGGCATCGGTTTGGTTCGGTTTCGGGATAAATTTTCGGTTTTGGTTCGGTTCAGGTCCTAAATTCAAAAAATTCGTTCGGTTTTTAGAGAAAATAAAAACCGAACCGTAACCGATAGTTTGGTTCAGTTCGGCTTCGGTTTTTCGATTTAGTTTCGGTTTTTCGACAACGGTTCACTTAACAAATCGATTTTTCGGTTCATCTTAACTTGCACACAAGGCCTACCATAATCAATGTATAATCAACAAAAAATAATAATTTACAAATTTGTATACGGAAAAAAAAATTTCAAAATTTTGGACTAAACTGAATAATTTTCTGAATCATCGTCACTTTTTTTAATATCAAAACTTTTGGCTCAAAACGTAAATAAAATACAATACGTTTCTGGCCATAATATAACTTATAAAAACTATAGGGATCAAAATGTTATCTTGCCTTGTTGACTTTTGGTTAAGGACCCTTTTGAAAAGTTTGTAAAATATATTAGGCCATAACAAAATTTCTCTATGCAAATATTTTCTAAATATTGGGTAATACTAACATTTTATAAAAGAGAGGGACCCAATGATATTATCGGTTCGGTTCGGGTTTTTTAAAGTTTGATTTGAAAACCGAACCAAACTGAATGGCTCTATGCAAAAAAATCGGTTCGGTATTTCTATATTCAATTTAAAAAAAAAACCAAACCGAAATAAAAAAAACCAAACCAAACCGATTTTTTTTGGGTTCCAGTTCGGTTTTGCCCACCCCTATATTAAATTATATTCAAAACCTATTAGAAAACTAGTAACTATCAACTAGCATGCAACTATGACTTCATATCCCATTTTTTTGTCTTTTGGCGATCCAACCATTAGATTTAACTCAAGAGTTGTAAAAACTATTCCAACGACAAAGATGTGATTACTTGGTTATTAACGTTTCAGCCTTTCTCTTTTCTAAAAAAATGAGGAAAAGTTAGATTTCAAAATTTTGACACGTAAATTTGTTAAAATATTTTATTATCTTTATACGGGTTAAGGGTAATTTAATAAATGAATATATTTATATATTAAAAATATGGATGAATTATTTTAACTTGTTAAAATACTCTCCACACCAACTTACTTAAAATATCAATTGGATTACAATAATCTTATCTTGTGTTTAGTGTAACAAAGGATTGGACAAGGTTTTGATATAAATTTTGACAATATTAAAATAAAAATAAATAAATATTAAATAAATGCTTGGATAGTAATTTAAATTTCATTATAGAATTTATAAATAATATTTTTAGAGTAATAAATTTTTATATTTAAATTTAAAATTATATAAAATTACTTATACTTTATCGCATATATGAAGCTCATATCATATTTGCAAAAATATTATGTCAATTATTTATTCAATGTGAAAACAAATAAATTGTATAATATTTATTCTATTACTTAAATTTAAAATTGTAAAGAATGAATCTTAAGTTTAAAATTGTAAAAAATGAATAATAACTTAAATTAATGTATTGTGGGAGAATTACCTTTTAAAAAAAAATTAACTAATTTTCAGTGCTTCCGACATAATCTTTTTATCTTCTGTTGTTAACATAGGATAAAAATTTAGTATAGAAAACTTAGGTCTTCTTAGAGTAAAAATCATCATTACCACACGTTGATTTGGAAGGCTCAATCTGTATTATTCTTATCCTATTTATTTATGCCAAACGCTATATTAGGATTAAATTTTTTTAAAATAAGCCTATTCCAAAATCTTTAACTGCATTCGGTAGTCTTCATTGTTTAGATTTTGTTATAGATAATAAGATATAGCTCTTTTCTTATTACAGTGGTAAAAAAGAAAATATAAACACAATCGATTTCTTTTAAGAGAATGCAAGCATTACTTTTTTTGAGGATTTGTGTTCAAAAAATTAATCTAACTTATGTGGTTAGAAGACTTTCTATTTTTTGATATTTCAGAAGAATCATATGTTTGATAATGAATAAATTAAGATCTGAAGTAGGACAGACTAATTGAGAAGGAGACAGAGAAAAAATAAATTTTTTTATAATTTCAAAATTATTATATTTTAATTAGGGCTTATTATGTAAACTTATTAAAACTTATAGTTTTTATTATTTATAGAAAACAATAGGGACTGTTGAAGAAAATGCTAAATAACTTGTTTAGAATTTTAAAATTATTATATTTTAATTGGGGCTTAATGTATAAAGTTTTTGAAACTTATAGTTTTTATTATTTATAGAAAACAATAGGGACCGCTAAATAAAATGCTGAAATTAGTTATTTGGTACAACGGGGCAAGATAGTTTTGTCCATAATTATAAATCCATAGAAATAGACTTATTATAAAACACACTCACCTAAAAAGTCCTATTCTGTTTATAATTCTCATTCACAATAGAAAAAAAAAATTGATAGTTGAAATATGTACAGAACAAAGAAAATGGATAAAAAATAATAATAAAAGGATATTTATATAGTAGGAATAAATATTTTTAATAGAGGTGTATAGTAGGAAATAAATATTTTTAATAGAGGTATTAAAGAGACAGGATATCAAAGTTTCATTTGAATGCTTTGCCATTCAAATAAAAGTCAGAATATTTAACTTTTTTCATTCAGAACTAAACATCTTATAATCATACGTAAGTTATGACGACAAACAATCTAAAAATTTTAAATGTTTAAAAATAATTAAAATTCAGATTTCAGACAAAAAACAAACAACCCGTAAGTATTTATATTAGTAGCTATAAATCCTAGAGCTTCTAAAATAAGAGAAATAATCTAAATTCATAAACTAGAATTACATATATAAGTCAAGTAAATATAAAATAGGATAAATCCTAATAATATATGAAATATAATATTGACTCAAATGTTATCATGTCACATTGCCCATAAATGCTGGAAAATATTTCCATTAGCATGCTCTGTTTGGCCTAATTTCTATGTTGCCATAAAACTGGAAAAATGCTTCCGTATCCTTAATGTGACGATGAAAAATACTTGGTTACTGATTAATTAATTTACTTAGGTGACAATAATTTATCAATAGCACAATTTGAGTTGATATACTATTTAGATACATAGTTTGCAAGCTTGATTCAACAGGAACTTAATTGACTCAGATGACAACAATTTATTAATAGCACAATTTGAGTTGATATACCATTTAGGTATGGTTTGCAAATTTGATTCAACAGGGAAGAAGTGGACACAAGTTAAAATAATATGAAGTTGAAAATGGTGCAAGTGAATTCAAGTATACCATGCATCGTTACTGAGGATACTTCTTCAAACCTAGATGGGGTGATAATCTACTCCCATAGGTTTCAGCTCAATTTTATGCATGATTGGAATGTTTCACCACAACCCGGAAAATTTTGTATTCAACCTTATCCACCAGTGGATTTTGATTGATTGGGTTACTTTGCTGGTACCGCATTTTTTGAGATGTGGCCATGTGATGAGAGTGGTGCTTGGTATTACTTCCGCATCAAGCACTTTAGAGAGGAATAATAGAAGAAGATAAAACTCTAAATTCTAATCCTTCTCAAATAAACTTATTAAAACAAGATAAATCGTAAAAAAATGGGAACTATAATATTGATTCAAATATTAGGATGTTCAACTAAATGTTAGCATGTTCAAATGAATAGCAATAGTTGGGATAATTTTTAACGTTGCCCTGAAAAAGTGGAAAATACTTCCATATCCTCAATATGATGATGAAAAAAACTTGGTCAATGATTACTAATTAATTCGGGTGACAACAATTTATTAATGGCACAATTTGAGTTGATCTATGGTATACAAGTTTGATACAACAAGGATGAAGTGGACTCAATTGAAAAGTTTAAAAATAAATCATTCTTCTTCGGTGGTTGTTGTTGAGTAATAAAAAGTATCAGTAAGACATCTTCCCCTTTCTTACTCGGGGGCGAGTTTCCCTAGCTGAGTGTAACGAGTAGATTCCTGGTCGTGTATCTTTTATGGAGCACGAGCCGACCAGAAGTGAATACCGACCAGGTACTTGTCACTAAAAGAAAGAGGACACGATCTCACGAACACACGACAATTTTGCCATGTCCCAAACCGCTGGGGAGAACACGTTTACCCACGTTCGGTAGTTGAAGATCCATTAAGGTCAACAATCAACCGAATATTACGGGCATGAAAAATACTCAGAGAACATGGGTTGATTGCCTATAAAAGGCTGAGAAATCGATTGGAAAAAGGGGACACAAAAATTGAGAGAAAACAGGAAACTCTGCCAAATTAATACTAGAAATTATTATATACAAATTCTTGATACATTTTGTGTTGAGAATATTGCAGCTAATTTGCGCAACTTGAATCATACAGTTTTCCCATAAACACCTTGTACTAACTTAAGCATCCGAGGGTTTACGCTGGAAAAACCACCGACATCTTTGATTTGTTTATGTGAACGCAGACTTGGAAAGAAGAAGAAGAGTGAATTTGGTCCCACGAGCTCGGGCGACTGCTGAAGCTGGTGGAGTGCAACCTCTTTTTCTTTGTCAACACAAACGTTGGTGAACCAATCTGGTCGGGCAACAGGCGACCATATTTCTGCATCAACATTTTGGTGCCGTCTGTGAGGAGCTGGATAAAAATAAACCACCAAGTTAGTAATCATCAGAGGAGCAGCGAATGATCGTTTATGGATGTGACAAGGAAGGACGCCCTAAGGGGCGACAATGAAACCAGTGAGACGATCATTCTCCGAGAGATAGCAAATGAGGCTAGAGAGAGAATGATGCAAGAGCGAATATAGCAGATGGAGAAGTAAATGGAGACTATCATAGCTATATTGCATAAGCTGAGGGATGAGCGGAGAAGGGATTATAAGACCACCGTTGCGAGGGATGAAGCCATGGCAGAGCCAGCCATCGGAGGCATAGAAACAAAGAAATTCCTCCATTGAGGGAGCAACCTTATGGGGTACATCCCCATAGAAGTGCAGTACGGATCCCAGGAGAGCATGTGGATGAAAAAAGAGGCCAATCTCGCTCTGGGCGGGTTCTGGGAATTGATAGCCGAGGAGCAAATGCTGAGAAAAGTGAACTCAGACAACGGCTACATAATGTTGAGTAGGAGCGTGACCAGGTAGTTGAACGCGATCCTAATTGGGCTTTGGAATTGGAGGGAGAGGTACGACGGTTGGCGTAGGTGATGGATGAAATGTAGGGCAAGAGAAAGCCACCGAGCTGGAGGATAATGTTGGATGATGAGTCTCTGTTATCAGTCGAGATCATGGGTACTGTGATCCCAAGAGATTTTTCCTGACCTCAAATATTCCGGGAGAAGCGACCCGCTGGTGCATATTGAACGTTTCAATGATATGACGGGTGTACATGGGTTAGCACCAGCTCAGAGATATTGGGTGTTTCCATTGACGTTGGAGGGACGAGCTCAAGATTGGTACCGAAAGTTGCCGCGAGGAAGTGTAAAGGGCTATGAGTAGATCTGCTAAGAGTTGGCCGAGCAGTTCCACGGAGCGGTAGCCCCAGAGGACAATATGATGGAGTTTACGGGGATGAAACAAGAGGAGCACGAATCTCTTCGGGATTTTGTGAAGAGATATCATCGGGCCATGCTTGATTTGGGGGCTTTCAATCACCCACAAGCACTGAAAGGGTTAAAAGAAGGTGTGAGGATAGGCCGATTATGGTACAACTTAAGAAATCCCATCATTTAGAGTTATTCGGCGGGGTACGAGCAGACGAAGAGAGATATAAAAATTGAAGAGGAGAAAACAACGAGGATAAAGAGTGAACAGCTGGAAGAGCTGAGGCGAAAGGAGAAGAGAATACTGAGTGGAAGCGGGTAGGGAAAGCGAGCTGGGTAATCATCAATAATGGGGGAGCATCAGCTCGGCCCCGCCGCTACCCGATAACTCAAAGATCACAATAGTTCCAACATAGCAGAGTTCAGTCTCAGCGCCCCCCATTCCCGGAGTGGCAACGAGAATTCCGGCAGATGGCTGCCCATCCTTATCACAACACTCCCAGTGTGTTGAATGCAGTTAACCCTAGAACTGACCAAACCAGTTACTCCCAGCCCCAGCCCAAGACGATTTTCACGACAGCTGAGCAGTCCAATTGATTGACCAGAGCCTGGCGTATAAACAATATACCTCACTGAAAGTTTCTATGGAAGAGCTATATGAAAGGATTGAAGGACGAGGCCTCATGTATCCCCTGCCCCTGTAACTAAACCAGCTCACAAACAAGATAAAGGCAAGTTTTGCAAGTTCCACGACACTCATGGTCACACCATCAGCTAGTGCTAGGATTTAAAAAAATCAGGCGGAGGATCTGGTGAGGAACCGATATCTTGATGAGTATGTGGATGGGGCATTTCCTGTCACGGAGTCGCAGTATACGTTGGGGGATGGAATTAAAAGGAATGTAGAGCGTGAACAGCCAACCATCCGGGTGATAGTAGGAGGGCCAACACTGGCTGGAGATTCGAACAGGGCAAGGAAGAATTATGGGAGATATGCTCTGACCAGTGAAGACGTGTTTTTCAATTTACCAACAGCCAAGAGGGCGAAGGTGAGGCAAGTTCCCATTATGTAGACAGACGACTACGAAGAGGGTGTCTTATACCCCCACGAGGATGCACTGGAAATTAAGGCGACCGTGGCTAGTAAAGAGTTTCAGCGGATATTGGTGGACACATGTAACTCGATCGATATACTTTTTAAGTTGACCTTGGATGAGATGGGAATCACGTACTTGAAGTTGGAATGGACGAACACATCCTTGAAGGGATTTGGTGGAGGACGGTTGACTCCCATGGGGATTATCGAGCTACCGATTACTGTGGGATCAAAGCCGTTTGAAAAAACGGTAATGCTGGACTTTGTGGTGGTGGAAGAGAAAAGCCCTTACCAGATAATACTTGGACGACCTTTCATGAGGGTAAGCCAATGTGTCATATCCATGCATTATCTAGCATTGAAGTACAGAGTGAATGTGGTTGTGAGCGTGGTGAAAGGTGACCAAAGGATGGTAAGGAGTTGTTATACTACAGCCACCTAGGAAACATTACAAGTTACCACATTGGATAGCCGAGGAGACTCCAAGAAGGGTCACCAGGAACCAGCTGAGAAACTAGAGGAGGTTCTGGTAAGCAAAGATGACCCGAACAAAGTAGTAAAGATTGGGTCAGGTTTGGGCGAGGCTACAAGGGGTGAGTTGATAAGATGCCTACAGTCTCATGCAGACATATTTGCCTGGTCACGTGAAGACATGCCAGGAATTGATCCCGTAGTCGCCTGTCATAAGTTAGCTATCAGAAAGGGGGTTAGGCCGGTGAAACAAAAAAGGAGATGTTTTAACAAGGAAAGGTACGAGGCCATAAACACTGAGGTAGAGAAACTATTGTGACCAGGATTCATAAGGGAGGCTAAATATCCAGAATGGATCTCCAATGTGGTGTTGGTAAATAAGGCAAATGGAAAATGGAGAATGTGTGTGGATTTCACAGACCTCAATAAAGCATGCCCAAAGGATGACTTTCCCTTACCTAAGATAGATTAGTTGGTTGATTCAACAGTGGGCCACAGCCTGCTCAGCTTTATGGATGCTTTTTTTGGGTATAATCAAATACCCATGGACAAACAGGATGAGGAGAGCACCACGTTTATAACTAACATGGGTTTTTTTTCTACAGGGTAATGTTATTTGGCTTAAAAAACACAGGGGCTACCTATCAAAGGTTGGTGAATAAGATTTTCAAGCCATTGATTGGTCACACCATGGAAGTGTACGTGGATGATATGATTACGAAATCCAGAGAGCTAGTAGACCATGTGCAACATTTGGAAGAAACCTTTGACCTACTGAGGAAGTATCGTATGAAGCTGAATCCCAAGAAATGTGCATTTGGCATTAGTTTAGGTAAGTTCTTGGGATTCATGGTGAGCCATCAGGGAATAGAGGCCAACCCAGAGAAGATATGGGCCATAATAGAAATGAAATCTCCTTGAACAATCAAAAAGGTGTAGAGCCTCACGGGGAAGCTGACAGTACTAAACCGATTCAGTTCAAGAGCCACGGATAAATACCACCCTTTCTTACAAATCTTAAAGAAAGGGAGAAGAATTGAGTGGACAGCTGAAAGAGTATCTCGTCCGTGCCCCACTATTGTCAACTCCGAGAGAAGGTGACGAGTTGTATTTATACTTGGCTGTCTCCAAGTGGGCTACCAGTTCGGTATTGGTAAGAGAATATGAAGGAAAACAACATCCAATGTACTACACCAGTAAGACCTTGGTGGACGCAGAAACTAGATACCCCACAATGGAGAAATGGGTGCTGGCCTTGGTAACAGCAGCACGTAAGCTCAGGTCATACTTCCAAGCGCACCTAATAATTGTGATGACCGATCAACTTCTTCGGCAAACGCTCCTGAAGCCAGATGTATCGGGTTGCTTAGTAAAATGGTATGTGGAGCTGAGTGAGTTCGACATAACCTACCGACCCCAAGGAGCTGTTAAAGTGCAAGCTTTGGCTGATTTTGTATTGGATTGTACAGAACCAGAGGAAGGGGTTCACAAGGAGCAACCAACTGAGCAAGAAAGGCCAGAGGGGGTATGGTTGATAATGGTCAATGGATCATGCAGTGAACAAGGATCCGGAGCAGGGGTGGTGATACGGAGCCCAGAAGGGACCAAGGTCTCTTATGCAGTAAAATTTGAGTTCCAGTTCACGAATAACCAGGCGGAGTACGAAACCTTCATTACTGGGCTTAGGCTGGCACATGCACTACGAGCAGAAAGGGTAGAGATCCGAGCAGATTCCTAGCTGGTCTGTAATTAGCTCAGTGAGCATTTTCAAGCAAAGGGAAAGAAGATGAAGCTCTATTTGAAGAAGGCAAAGTAGATGATTGGGCTCTTCCGAGAGGTAGAAATAAAGCAGATAGCCAGGACCAAGAATTACCAAGCAGATATGTTGGCCATAATGGCCGCGACTGTAGATCTGAAGTTGCCCAAGTCAGTCCTATAAGAAGTAAGGACCTCGCCAAGCATAGGGGAGGAAATAGAAGTAATGAGGGTAGACGCCGAAAAGTCCTGGATGGGTCTAATTCTCTCATATATCTGTGATGGTATTTTACCAGAGGACAGAAAGCAAGAAGGAGGTTAAAATGCCGAGCGGCAAGGTATACATTACTTGATAGGGTGCTTTACCGCTGAGGGTTCACTTTACCCCTGTTGAGGTGCTTAGACGACGAGGAAGCTAATTATGTGTTAAGAGAAATACATGAAGGAATATGTGGAAATCATTAGGGGGCAAGGACTTTAGCATTCAAAACGCTACGATAGGGATATTTTTGGCCGACCATGCACCACGATGCGAAGGAGATGATCAAAAGTTGTAAAGCCTGCAAAAGTTTCTCAGATATCCCTACTCAGCCCTCAGAGAAACTAACTGCTATGTCATCCCCTTGGCCTTTTGCCCAGTGGGGGGTTGACCTGATAGGTCCATTGTCCAAAGGCCGAGGAGCTGCAATGCATGCAATTGTGGCTATAAACTACTTCAGAAAATGGGTGGAAGTGAAAGCCCTTAGCCAAATCACAGAGAAGAAAACAATTGGTTTTGTTTGGAAGAACATCATTTGCAGATACGAAATCCTCTATGCCATCATAACGGATAATGAGAGATAATTTGACAACCACAATTTCAAAGAGTTTTGCCAAAACTTGGGCGTAAAGTTGAAGTTTTGTTCTCAGGCACATCCCCAGGTAAATGGGCAGGTAGAGGCAGCCAACAAGGTTATAAAGAAGCTCTTGAAAACTAGGCTAGGAGAGAAGAAGGGAGCTTGTGTTGATGAACTACTGGGAGTATTACAGGCCTATTGGACAACATATAAAACCACAACGGGAGAAACCCCGTTTGCCTTAGCCTTTGGTCATGAGGCTGTGGTCCCAGCAGAAATTGGGGTGGGAACGCATCGGACAGAGTATTTCAACGAGGAACAAAATGACGAGCAGATGTGTATAAACCCAGATCTGCTGGAGGAGAAAAAAAAGAAAGCCTCGCGGAAGGTAGCTCAGTGTCAGCAAAGGGTCATGCGCTACTATAACCAAAATGTACGCATAAGGCAATTCCGAGCTGGGGATTGGGTGCTTAGAAAGGTGAACCAGAATACGAGAGATCCTAACCAGGGCGTCCTTGGCCCGAACTGGGAAGGCCCATACACAGTAGTGCGAACAACTGGCCCATGAGCATATAAGCTGGCCCACCCGGACTGACGAGAGGTGAAAAGATCATGGAATGCTAAGCACTTAAAGAAATATTACCAGTAAGCAAAGTACTTCATGAAGTTTCTTCCTATTAAGTTATTTTCATTAGATGTATTAATGAGCTGTAGCATGTGCGTGCGTTCTACTTGTTGTAACCATAAAAAAATCAATAGAGATGAATTCAATTCATAGTTGTCTTGTTAGAACAAAATTTTATTAAGACAAAAGAGTGCCTATCCCTGCTCGGTCGCCTAAAGGATCAGCAGGTAAATTCAACAAAATTAGCTAAGGCAAAAAAGTGGCTATCCTCGCTCGGTCACCTAAAGGACCAGTAGGCAAATTCTGCAAAGATTCGTTAAGGCAAAGATGTGTCTATTCCTACTCAGTCGCTTAAGGACAAGTAGGCAAGTTAAACCAATTTTATTAAGGCAAAGATGTGCCTTTTCATGCTCAGTCGCTTAAGGAAGAGCATGCAAGTTAAATCGATTTTATTAAGGCAAAGATGTGCCTATTCCTGCTCAGTCACTTAAGGACGAGCAAGCAAGTTAAACCGATTTTATTAAGGAAACGATGTGCCTATTCCTGCTCAGTCGTTTCAGGACGAGCAGGAGAATTAAACCGAATTTTGTTAAGACAAAAGAATTACCTATTCCTGCTTCGTCGCCTAAGGACGAGCATGCAAAATCTACCAAATTAGTCAAGGCACAAAATAACCTAAAGACAAGCAAGCACAATTCCTAAATTGCTTTCCAAGACAATCCATAAAGAAAAATTTAATAAGGAAACAATTAGAAAAATAATATAAAAGTTTGGACAGTTGTTAAATAAGCAGAGAATTTGTGATTTACATAGAAAGCAAAATTCATGGATTATGAGGCTTAGCAGTTTCGGCGGAAGATGGATCTGCAATCTCAGACAGAGGAGGACCAGCGACCTCTGGAGGAGCAGATACTGATCCCTCACCTGTTCCCAAAGCTTGATCCCATGTCTCTTTCTCTGGCTCCCCACTCAAAGGAGCCCTATCCTAGTCTTGGTCCCCCTGACCCTTATCCCATTGGCCCTGCTCGGCCATATACGCCTGCACGCCCGCCTCCAACTTGCCCATGTTCAGCTCCGAATATTCTTTCTTGAGCACGAACATGATGCATTTATAGCGAAAGGCGAGCCCAGAATCATACTCTGCATCCAGTCGATCATCCACATCAGTAGATTTACCCTTCAGTTTAGTTATCTGTTCGTCCAAGGACTTGATTTGCTCCTCATAGGTTGTCTTCAGAGTATCTCACTCGCTTTGGGCAGTATGGAGGACTTGGACTCAGCAATAGCAGCCTTCTCCTCCAGATCCAGAACTTGCCTGTGCAGATCGAGCAGCTTCTCCTTAGAGCGATTAGTAGATTCGACCTTTTTCTTCAGGTCCTGAATTTCTGCGTGTTGCTTCCTCTCGTGACGCATAGACCTGCTCTTATAGCAAGAAACCAAAGTGGCAAGCTTAAAAGAAACCCTCTAGACAGAGCCTCCCAGCTCGCCCAGACTCATGCTCTCGATGTCTTTGACCATTTTTGGCCCTACTGATCTGACATAATCCTTCTGGTACGAGGTCAAATGGTCACCCTGGTCCCGAAGTGGAGTTGGCGAGGTCCGGTCTCCGGATTGAACATTGACCTCGGGACTCTTATCATGAGGCTTGTCTCCATCGTTCCTCTGAGGTGGAGGAGGGGGAAGAGTAGGAACTGGAGTCTTGGAAGGACCAGAATGGCTTTTCTTCTGAGGAGGGAGCATTGCTGGATTCAACCGGCACCCGAGCACGTTTCCTTGACATGGCACTAAAGATCTTATTGTCCATCCCAGCAACAACGTTAACCAGACCAGATCCGAGGAGATTCACAGGCGATAAGAGATCCTGACAGTGGGATGCGTTCACTAGAGCAGTTTCAACTTTGAGTAACAGATCTTCGTTGAGTTTGCTGAGTTGGCCCCACGAGTCTGAAAGCATAAACAAGGTTAAAGAAATAAATAAGTGACGACCACAGACGTGAAGTGTAAATAAAAATAAACGACCTAGGGTGACAATACGCGTTGGAAGGTGAATATCATCACCAAACGAATGGATCGCTAGGCACCAATTTCCCCCAGTAAAGAAGAATTTGTTTTTCCAATTTTTACACGAGGAGGGACAGCTGACGATTGGTTTCCTTTTTGCAGAGCTCGACATGAAGTAATACCAACCCGCTTCTTTTGGACTGCTCCTCAGTTGGTACAAGTATTTTATTTTCATAAGGGAAGGCTCCCCGAGCTCACATCTTTCCCACAATACAAAAAGGGCCGATAGTACCCTCCATCCGTTCGGGTGAAGCTGACCAGGAGCCAAACGCATTCTACCAAGAATTTTAACAAAATAAGGTTGAATGGGCAATCTGGCTCCTAATTTAAAACTCTCCAGATGCAAAGTAATATAGCCCCTTAGGAGGACGACTAGGGACATCACCCTTCCCGGAGATGGTGAGGAGAACGTTGTTGGGGATCTGGTAGAGGGTTCTCAATTTAAGTAGGTCAGCATGGGTGGTGGCACAATCGAGGTAGTTAATGGGGTAGGAATCAGCCTCTGTCCTATGACCAAGATTCCTCTTCTTGACGAGTTGGCTCGACTCAGAGTAATCTACTCATCGCCACCCTCTTCTTCGGGGATCTCAGCCCCGTCAGAACCGCAATTCTCCTCAGAACTTGACGCTAGCCCACCGCGGTTCCCGATGGGCTCACCATTAGAAGGAGATGGAATGACTCCTGGTCGGGGGTACTAAAGGGCATCCCTATTGTCAGAAGGGCCTACGCTACTGGAAGGGTTTTGGGGGTCAGTGGGTCTTGATAAATTGGGGTAGAAATCTATCTCTTCATCACTCTCATCTACAATTATTTTTCCCATTCGTCTTGACATAGTGAAATCTTAAGAGAAAAGTACAACAAATCCAAGTATATCGGTATGAAAGAATAGTGCAGAACCCAAGCAGCAACAACCAAAAAGGGGGTTAAGGGCGATACTTGAAAGAAATCGGCACTGGTGGCGCTGCCGTGACGGTGAGAGAGCCAAGCAAAAGAAAATCTCTGGCGTATAAAACACGTTTGGTTTAAGAAAAGGAGTTGGCTTATAACAGAATGACGAAAAGAGAAACGAAACAGAGCTTTCAAATTAGGAATTTTAGACGAAAGAGAAAATAGAAGCGTTTAAGTTACGCGGGTGTCAGTTCAATTGCCACGTATCAAGGACAGATAAGCCACCGTTTCAAATTTCAAACTCAGAGGGTAGGAAGTGCCATGTCATCGGTAATTAAGACGACATAATGGGATGTCAGCCCGGCTGCGTAATGGATACGCTCACGAATACCCATAATTAGGCCAGAAACCCTCTAAATAAAAAATATCACCTCAGGTCCATCACAATAAAACAAGGACCAGAAGTATGCTACCCGGAGGTGGCCAGATTCAATTCTTAGTTTCTAGTCTTAACTCGTTTCACTAGTGAGACCAGAAACTAGGGGACTGGTGTTAAGTAATAAAAAGTACTAGTCAGACATCTCTCTATTTCTTACCCGGGGGTGAGTTTCCCTAGCTGAGTGTAACGAGTAAATTCCTGGTCGTGTATCTTTTATGGAGCATGAGTCGACCAGAAGTGAATACCGACCACGTACTCGTCACTAAAAGAAAGAGAACACGATCTCACGAACACACGACAGTTTCGCCATGTCCCAAACTGCTGGGGAGAACACGTTTACCAACGTTCGGTAGTTGAAGATCCATTAAGGTCCACAATCACCTGAATATGACGGGCATGAAAAATACTCAGAGAACATGGGTTGATTGCCTATAAAAGGCTGAGAAATCGATGGGAAAGGGGACACAAAAATTGAGTGAAAATGGGAAACTCTGCCAAATTAATACAAAAAAATTATTATATACGAATCCTTGATACATTTTGTGTTGAGAATATTGCAGCTAATCTACGCAACTTGAATCATACAGTTTTCCCGTAAACACCTTGTACTGACTTAAGCATCGGAGGGTTTACGCTGGAAAAACCACTGGCGTCTCTGATTTGTTTATGTGAATGCAGGCTTGGAAAGAAGAAGAAGAGTGAATTGGGTCTAGGAGCTCGGGCGACTGCTGAAGCTGGTGGAGTGCAACCTCTTCTTCTTTGTCAACACAAACGTTGGTGAACCAATCTGGTCGGGCAACAGGCGACCAGATTTCTGCATCAACAGTTGTGCATACATCGTCATTTCTACTTCAAGTAAAAGATAAAGAAGAAGATGAAAATTGTGCAAGTGAGTTCAAGTATCATGTACATATTACTAGGGATACTTCTTCAAACATAGATGGGGTGATAATTTACTCTTATAGATTTCACCTCAATTTTATGATTGGAGTGTTTCACGACGACTCGAAAAGTTCTGTATTAAACCTCTTCCACCGATGGATTTTGATGATTGGGTTACATTGTGATCAAGAAACTTAATTAAACTCTCACACTTTTATTTTGCTCTTACAATATTTTTTAAGATGTGGCCATGTGATGAGAGTGGCGTTTGGTGTCACTTCTGCCTCAAGCACTTTAAAGAGGAATTACAGAAGAAGATAAAACTTCATTCGCATTTTTTTTTAAATTTTATTTTATATATAAACTACATATAAAATTTATTGCCAAACGTGACGAGTGATAGTATTTTTCAGGCATTTTTGGAACAGAGTTGCTCAACCTGCAGTAGATGTTAGAATCATATTATCTTACACACGTAACTTGCTCCAAAATTAGATAATTTCAATTGCTGATTCACAATGAATATAACTTGGAAGTATTAAGGTTAGCTGTGAAGACAGCTTGTGAATCAAACTGTATTTCCGAAACGACATCGTTTGCACCTCGGATTGAATTTAAAAGTCACGTGCTTGTCATGTCTTTATAGCAGAAAACTGAATTGAATAACACGACATATGATTGTGCGTTTTGATTCAACTCATAAGTAACTCACGTGTGAGGCATGTGCTGAAGCTTAAAGCCAAGTTTGTTAAGGTTGTTAGCCACGTGTTCTGTATCTGAGCAATCTGGAAATCAGAATTGTTAGTGATCCAGGTTATATTAAGCTGGTTTCTTAGTCGGTTTCAAAGATGATTCTATAGTGTTGTATTACGAGGTTGTAAATGGAGAAAGTTCCATCTTGTTCTCTGGAGTCTCTGGTACAAAGCTCTGTAAAAACTTTCTCCATTTTTAGATCAATAAATCTCATCTGATAGCTTTTCTTGGATGTAGGTTGAGCATTCCAGCTCAACTGAACCACGCTATGATCTTGGTGTGTTGATTCATCTTGATTTATTTTCTTTTCCTTGGTTAAATACTGTTAGTGCATTGAGTTGTGAGTTCCTCAGAACGATCTTGAGATTGTGCAACTTGTATTGATTTGATTTAAGGGATCTTGGGCGGTGATCAGTTGCATTGATTGGAAAGCAACTTGATTACTACATTAGTTTTTCTTTTCTAGAAATTCCTTCGACGGTGGCATTCCCTTTCCATTTGTTTACATGAATGGATTGGGAAGTCTGGACTTATCTAATAAGCAAATGAATCGTGAAATCCCTGAGCACTGAGTGATAGGTTGCCTTAACTTGAGAAACTTGTCTTGTTTAAAATTAGATGACAATCTCTTCATTGGAGAAACCCTAAAAAAATTGTTTAATTGCTCTATTTTTAGAGGATTGAATCCCAGTAATAATAATATCTCAGGTAAGGTTAATTCGAACAAATGTATATAATTTATTGTAATTTGTACTGGGGAGTCTTAAGTTGTTCACGTCTAGTTGGTTGTGAAATTTAACTACCCTAAGTAAATTGCTTAATAGTTGGACGTGGTTCGTGAATTTAGGAAAGGTTTTTGAACCACATAAAAATACTAATGTGCTTTTACTTTCCACAATTCATTGCATTCGATAGAATTAATTAGTTTTATTTATTTCAATGCCTGTGTATGGAATAAGATATTTCAAATTCATCATTGGACAATACATATTGCTAATTAATGTTTGCAGATAGCTCTGTTATGTGTATTGGGATGACCCCAGTGATATACCATCCATTTTATAAGTTTACTCAATGCTTGGAAATGAAAGCAGAGATTGCATGATCACTAAGAAGCCTGCAATCTGGAACTAGGCTGATTAAGAAGAAAGAAATAAATCTTTATCTCTGTAAGAAACAATGCCAGTTGATGATGTAACATATACAGAATTGGCTAGCCAGATGAACTTATAGGCTTTGATATGACCAATATGTTGACCTTAATTATTATGGAAACTTAATTCCTTTAGGGCATGTTTGGTGCATGGGATTGTGTAGTATTATATTACTATTCACACTAGTTTATTACCAAGAACATGTTTGGTGAAATTTGACACCTCATTATGCTGCATTATAATGCAGCATAATGTGCCATGGGGCCGCATTACGCAAACCCGAGGGCGTAATGCGGAAGCTTTTTGCCTCAATTGAGGCAACAGTTAATGCCTCAATTGAGGCAAATTTATTTTATTAAAATATTATAAAAATAAATTACTTTATTATTAAATACTAATATAATGAATAAAATATAAAAATAAATTATATGATAATATTAATTAATTTATTAATGATTCATATAAAAATAATAGATTAATATTATAATATTATTTACATTAATATTAATTTTAAAATTAATATTATTTAAATTTATAATTATTTATATTAAATTATAAATTTATTAATATATTAAAATATAAAAATAATTTAATTAAAAATTAATACAGTACATTGTAGCACCAAACATCGTACAGTATTGTTATAATATAATGCTAATGCAATACAACATAATACAATACACCAGCATTAAAATAATGCAATACAACATAATACAATACGTGTACCAAACGCACCCTTAGTGGATTGACTTCTTACAAGATCAGACAAAACAGTGAAAAATCAACTAAAGTTGGTTGGTGTGAGTGGTTCAGCACTCTCAATCCTTAAGAGAGGTCAGGGGTTCAAGCCCCACTCTTGTATGAAGTCACCACTTTGGCCAGCACTTTACCCTTTACGGGCTGACCCAGTGCGAGCGGAGATTAGTCTGAATTGTGGTACGGGCTTAAAGGTACCTCTCACAGTTGGGACCCACTCAGGATCACCTCGTGGTTCAGACAAAAAAAAAGATTGATAAATGGGGGTGGCTTAGTATTTTTAATAGTTGAAAAAGTAAATTGAGTTGTGTCATTTTGTGAAGTGGTAAACTGAAATTAATTCATAGAATAATTTACATATTTATACAAGAATTTATGATTTCTTCTTACGTAATCAAAAGTGTATTTGATGGGGATATGGTTTGGACTGTGTGAAAATCACTAAAAATAATGAATGATATAGAGGTGATCTTTGCCATATGAAAATGAAGCACTGGTTCAATTGAACACCTATATATTATCGATTATTATTGAACTTTTGGACTTGTCACTATCTATTAGCATGTGATTTTGAAAACCTGAAACAATGACAAATTTGAAAAATGTATTTGACTTGAAATTCAGTTAAACCGGAACAATGACATGTGATTTTGTCACAAGCACCTTCAGTCACTGGCCAAGATCACTTAACCAAGACCAACAAGATGCTCTCAACGATCAAACTGGATGATGGATTTAATGTGTTTGAATGATGACACAAGGATGATGATAAAAACAGAAACAATTGAGAACAAAATATGAACCAGAGAATCAAAGAAAGAAAAAACAAAGATAATTACGTGTTTCAGCTAATTTGCATTAGCTTACGTCAACGGGAGGAACAATTTGACTAGCCTTTATTCAATTAACCAAGATATGTTACAATGAATTGACAGAGCATAATACCTAGAACAAGAATGCCCCCTATCTCTCAGCAATCACTATTTATATAGCTCTGAATATAGCCGAGTTTTTTGTACCAGAATCAGCTGTTTTAACAGCTTTTTAACGAACCCAGATGATGCTCAGAAAACACACGTGCAGTCATATGCAATAACAGATTTATAACGAACTGAGAAGGCCGTCTCTAATCACGTGAGTTGCCCATGCTTCATTAAACCAAAATAGCATTGTCTCAGGTCGTTTAGAATGAATCGTAAACCAAACGACTTAACTATTTGTCGTTTAACCAATTCAAAACGCAGGAACTGCCATGTCGGTTTATTCATCTCTGATTTGCTTCACCTGATGCACTACAAAAAGGAATTACTTTGAAAGCATGATTCATGTGCACAAAAAAGGTAGAATTGTGGAAACTTATAGCAAAACAACAAATATGGAAAGAAATGAAGAAAATTAATATTGCATAAAAAGACATGGGGCCTTGCCTGGGTGTATAAATTGTTAGATGTGTTTGTGATAAATAGCATGGAGCTCTCTCTTATTTGGGCAAATCCCAAGCATCTTTTAAAAAGGTACTTTTGAATGAAAACCTGTGAGTAATCCGATTAAGTGAAAGCATTTCAAGATTATCTGAAGTCTGTCAAAGAGTAGTACTTCAAGTATTGATGTAACCTTAATTTATTGGAAGATCAATTTTTTGACTCAAAAAATTGCAACCATACTATTCATATTTGATACACGATACGTTGCCTGAGAATAATAATGAAGCCTACAAAATCTAGATGAAGGCAAGAAGATTTGTGTTGGTCAATGATAAATTATATCGAAAATCAAAATATGGGCCTCTACTGTAATGTTTAACCAAAAATCAGGAAGGACAGATCTCTAGAGAAATACATAGCGGTGAATTTGGCAAGCATTCCGGATCAAAAGTGCTAATGCATAATGTGCTGCGGCAAGGCTATTATTAGCCAACACTACGAAATGGCATAGAACGTTTTGTCAGAACTTGTAAAAAATGCCAAAAACATGCCACTCTAATTCACCAGCCAGAGGAGGAATTAACTGCCACAGCAGAACCATGGCCTTTCGTACAATGGGGAATGGATATTGTCGGTCTTTATCGTTGGTACCAGGTGGGGCACGATTTGATCTACTTGGCACTGATTATTTCACAAAATGGTGGAAACGCAAGCATACACCAACATTACAGCTACAGAAGTGGTCAAGTTCATTTAGAACAATGTATTAAGCAGATTTATAATTCCCCGTATTGTAGTGACAGATAATGGCAAACAGTTTTAGAATGAATAGATCACAGGATTTTGCACCAGCTACGACATGAATGGCGCTTTTCATCTCGGAGTTACTCACAAGGAAATGTTCAAGTTGAGATAACCAACTAGACAACCTTCTCTAATCTAAATTGGAAGACAGAAAGGGAAAATCGCTTCAAGAATTGCCGAATGTGATATGGGCATATCAGACTACAGAATGTAAAGCCACTGGAAACTCCCCGTACGAATTGGTTTATGGTACAGAAGAAATTGGAAGACAGAACAGGAAAATCGCTTCCAGAATTGCCGAATATGATATGGGCATATTAGACTTGTTACAAGGCATGATTAGAATTGTGAGGATGAGTACACTTGATGATTTCCTAGCTGACGTGTAACAATTAGTTAGCTGACTCAGCTTCATTGTTAACGAACTTGTTAGACATGAGTAGAAGTTATAACAAACTCTAGTGAATGCATTTTTACGATGTATAAATATAGAGCTTAAATCATAATTGATGAGCTAAGTTCATTCTAATAAATTTTAGATTCTTCTTTCTTTACTTGGAAAAATATCCACCGTCTACTTATTTTTTTCAACTTTTTAAAAAATACACAATTTTTTTTTGTTGCTATAATCCACCTAAAGTTACATTTTGTTTTACTTTTCCACTTCCGTTTGGAATCCGTTAAGAAAATTAATGGAAACTTAATAAAATGACCATTTTACCCCCAAAACGAAAATTACAATTTAACCTTAAGAAATGCCAAAAATAATCAAATTTAATGATGAATATCATTATTGGTACGTTAATGAAGTACAAAAAAATCTTAACTACTAGAGATTATAACTCAATGAATAATAAAACTCTACTTATCTTAAATTCAATTGATGGTTTGCGAGGTTGTGCTATTTTTAATACTACTGTTATAATTTAGCATTTTAATTACAGACATATTTTAAAAAAAAAACCTACATTTGATGGTTGTAGAATTAATTTCTTTATTGACTGATGGGAAAAATTATTAGATTTAATCTGATTATTTTTGGTAATTTTTAGGGTGAAATTGTAATTTTCGTTTTGGGAGTAAAATGGTCATTTTTTAAAGTTTCCATTAGTTTTTGTAACGGATTCCAAACGGAAGTGGAAAAGTGAAACAAAATATAACTTTAGGTGGATTCCAGCAAAAAAAAAATTGTGTATTTTTTAAAAAGTTGGAAAAAACAGGTGGACGGTGGATATTTTCCCTCTTTTATTTTCTTACTTACCAAACACACAATATTACAAATCTTTCATGGCATTAGAGCAAACAATGACGAGCTCTAATCAGATTTCAAGATCTCATAGTTTTGTTACTCCTGTTAGACTAGATTAGAATAATTTCATTGTTTGGTGAACTCAGATTTTTATGTCAATTAAAGGAAACAACTTTGAAAGTTTCATCAATGGTGATCGAGCTTGTTCGGAGTAATTTCTCTCATCAGCTAGCACTAGAGCTACTGATTCAACTGCAATAGAGGATCGAGAGATTAATCCAGAGTAGATAGCTTGGATGAAGACTGATCAATTGATTCTTAGTTGGATGATGTCATCTATTTAGAAAAACTTGCTTGCAATAGTGATTCATTGCTCCATTGCTAAATAGCTTTTTGATACACTTAGAAGTATGTTTATCTCGCAATCTCATGCTAGAATAATGCCTCTTAAAATGTAGATTCAAACACTTAAAAAATGATCAATGTCTATGATTGATTATTTTGCTAAAATGAAAAGATTATCTGATAGCTTAGCTCTGGCTGGAAAGCCTGTTGAATTGAATGATTTTATTCAATATGTTTTGACTGGACTAGATTCCTCTGACTATAAGTCTCTAGTTACTAGTGTCTTAGCTAGAGGTGACAAGATTAATCTTGATGAATTTTACTCCTTGTTGTTGAGTCACGAAAATAGGGTTGAGCAGAAGAAAGACAAAATTACTAGTAGTGTTACTCATAATTTGTCAACTAATATAGCTCAAAAGCAATTTAATTTTGGAAAAAATGCTAGTGGTAATCCAAAATACAATAGTGGAACTTAAGGAGGAATTTACAACACTGGCTTTGGGAGTTTTGCTAATGGCAGTGGTTTAGGGCAGTCTAATGATGTTAATTTAACTATCATTTGTCAAATTTGTTTTGCACCGGGTCATGGAGCAAACAAGTGCAAAAATAGGGTATAATTATGCTTTCGTACCATCAAGGAATCAACCAAGAGGAACATTTAATGGCAATTTCAAGCCTGGTTAGAGAAATTTTGGAAGAGGATTTGGAAATGTTGGTGGTAGATTTTTTAATGGAGTTTATGGCATGTAACATATGTGAAGATGAATAAAAATGAGGCGGTTAAAAGTTAATAAAAGCAAAAGAATAAGCTGGAAACAGGGGAAACATATACATGTGTGACAGAGTGAGAGAGAGAAGTTGTCAACTCGACCCGAAAACCCGACCTGAAACCCGCGACCTTGACTCGGTCGTAACTTCCATTTCCGGTCACCGTTTTGGATGAGCTTGGTACCAATCTGAAGGTTAGAAGCCGGTCGTTGTTCCCCTGCCATCCACGCCCCCGAAAACCAACCGGAACACCGGCGATCGAAGCTTGAAAACCTGCGACTATTTCGCTTTGTTCTGCCTAGATTTTTGCCGGTTTTGGGTGACACCACCGGTTGGATTTTGTTCCCCACGACTCCCTCTTCCATTTCTGACCATCCACTACCACTGGGGACATCCTTTTGTCGTTGATCGGCCGTTGAAGACTTACAGCTTTGGGAGCTCGATCCGGAGCCATCATCGCGTGTGCGAGGTCACCACCGCCACCGTTGGACTCAGTGTGGCTAGAACGTTCAGACCTGAGCTTCCCGGCCAGCGTTGACCAAATTCTGGTGACCGTTGACTGACAAAGGCATTTCGGTAATTTCACACTTCGAGGGCAATTTGTAATTTCTGAACCTGTGGATATTTTAGTAATTCCTAGAATTGAGGATTGTGTGTAATTACGATTTCGAGGGTAATTCGGTGATTTACGATTTCAGAGTATTTTAATGATTTACGAACTCTAGGGCATTTTAGTAATTTTATCGACACGGGAGTTGTAAATTATGGATAGATGTTCGTTTAGAGTTTATTGCATAAATTTAGTCATAATTCCGATTTACGGAAAATAATTATGTCGTTTCCTTAATTTAGGAGGATCCGCAAGCGAGAACCAGTCCGCGGACGTGGACAATAACCGAGCGTGAACACCTTCACTGTGAGTGTAATATACAAAACCTATTTTCATAGTTAATTATGATAGTAAAGCATGTTTGCGAAATAAGTATTTTAAATGTTTCTGATTTAATGATTTCTCGAAATGGATTTTATTCACGCATTGATATTATATTAAAATGTTTGGTTAATGATTTTGCGTATCAACTTTGAATAAACATGATAGTATTTTAAAAATAAGAAAAGTGGATTTAAATGTGGTATGATTTAGAGTATAGTTAAAATGTATGTGAGTATGAGTATAATGATTGTTTTTGAAATCATTAGACAATACCCTTCCCCTTCATATACAGTGATATAGATGAGATGAGATGAGATGAGATGAGAGGCCTTTAGGGCCCGTCTGAACACATATAGAGGATTTGGGTCGTGTGTTTGGGCATTTATGCCTTTTAGGGGCATATGCATGCGGTATGATGAGTATAGAGATGCAGATATGAAATACAGACAAATATTGAGATACAAATGATATAGATGAGATACAAGCCTTTGGGGCTCGTTTGAGTACTCACAAAGGCTTTGGGCCGTGTACTTGGGCACTTTTGTCATTTGGGGACAAGATTATGTGTTGGTTGATTTATATAATCAATTATTATCAATGCCAAAGTGCAAGTATACACAACAAGTAATAAAGTAATGAGTATTTAAGATCGTATCCACAGGGATTGATGTTACTCAAAGTGCTAAAGCAACCACAATAATGCAACCAACTAAAGATCAAAACAAACACTTGTCAAATTATTCTTCCGTAACCAATAATTATGACAGATAGAAATAAACTAATACTTGTACGAAATAAACTAAGTTAATTGTGTTTAAAATTCAATTGAGAATGTAGTAGTTGAATTATCAAACTCTCCTAATGGGGTGATTGTTGATTACAGAATTAGCATCAGTTGTTATGGTAAGTGCTGCAGCACTGGGTAGAACAAATCTACTTCCACAGCTATCGCATGTTGGAAATATCATACTTTTAAATCTACTAACAATGACCGGTTATTCATAAATTTAATGTATGGCTTTATGACCTTTAATATCTCTACCCTACAAGGTGAACACCTATGTCTAGGATATCACAAATTTTAATTCAAGTATTGCCCTTATGGGATTTAAGATGACCTAATGCAGGAAACTCAACTTAAGAACAAGTAATACTCCAATAATGTCCGCTAAGACATGCCCTTTTGCTGCTCTATCTTAACTGAAACCATTAAATGGATGGTCAACCGAAATAACAATTATGATCATAAAAACTATTAGAGTATAATGCTACAACATTATCATAACAACATATAAGAACAGTCAAGAACCTATTGGATTATTTGTCACTCAACTACACTTAAATTTAGTTCATATTTTGAATGAGAAAAGTAAACATAAATATACTGATCACAAAATACATCCAATCAATCAAAGGAAGAAAGATAATATGAATTGAGCACGATGGAAGTCTAAGGATCCTCCTCGGTTCTTCAATGATGCCGAACAACACTCCTTAATCTTCCTCTTCTTCTCGCCTTTGTAATTGTTTTTAGATGATAACAAATCTCTGCCGCCTGCTATGTAGTGCATGCCTCCTTTATATATTACAAGTTAGGTTAAAACCGAAACCCATGAGCGTGCATGTGTTTAAATTAGGAAACATGCAGATCGTGATTTAATTACTGACCGTGCCTATATTTTCTCCCGCGTTACTCCCAAATTGCTACAGCACTGGTTGCTCTAACATCCGCAACAACACTTGTATTATTTCTGATTGTGCTTTCTTTCTTTTGTGACCATCTTATTTCCTCCTCTTTCCCATCTACTGTCTCCGCATCCTTTCATGAATTTAAAATCTACAAATTAAAACATGTTTTTAGCACAAATTACTATGATTCAAGCAAAACTTGTTAAAACTCAACTAAAATGAATGTTTATGCAAAAGGTCACCAAAATGTACTCAAAACACATTATTTGATCTCTAAATGACCTTTATTCAAGTCTAGAACAGATGTAATAACTCTCATTTCCTAAAGTTATCACCCCCCAAACTTAAACTATTGCTTGTCCTCAAGTAATGACACACACTAATATTTCCCGCAAACAAACATGCACACAACTTTAGCTCTTTTATCAAACTTGCAAAGATTCTTTCACCTTCAGATCATAATCCCAATCATACAAAAAATGCCCATAGTAGTTCAGTTCTAGACTTAGGCCTTATTTTGTCCAAAGTGTGTGTGTGCCACTTTGATCAAATTCTAGAGGTGCTACAACATTACACAGACATATATAATTCAAAGGTAGAACACAAATATATTCACATATGGGGGAGAAGAACTCACAATTATATTTAAACTGTGCTGCAATTTTGCTTTTCAGTTAAAACCTTCAATGCAACATTGAGCTTTCATATGAATGCTATCACTTGTAATGACGACACCCAATTACTCACTCAAAGTACATGTCAGAGTTGCTGTAGCAACACATCCAGGATGTTATATCTAGGTCATACCTTTGGACGCCTTTTACTCAAGGCTGAACATGGAGCTCATGAACATACTAGGTTACTCAATATCCTAAGCAGCGGACCTCAGTGTTTTTCATTCGTTAATCACTTTTTTTTTCAATATATAATTACTGCAGCACTGCTCATAACTCTTGTTGCCTTGGATTTCAAGTTTGCATATGGGGTACATACTCAACCTTAGTTACTTAGCAACTTAAGCCATTAGAGCAAAATTTATTTTATAACAAGCACAGTTCAACGAAAATTTTCCCCCAAACTTGAGATATTTTCTACTTTTGTTTTGTTTTGTTTTCCTGGCTCTGCTACAACATTCTCATAAAACTCAACTAAAGTCTAAGTGTCGAGACAGAATTTCAACCTCCATCTATAACTATCTCTACTTGGCATTCTCAAATTCTCCCAGCCTTCTCTTTCGTGCCAAGATATCTTTTAAAAGTTTCACATAATTTGGCATTTGCTCCAAAGCTTCCACAAAAGGTATGTTTATGTGCAATTGTTTCAGCACTTCCAGAAATTTGCTGAACTGCTTGTTTTGTTTTTGCTTCTGGAACCTTTGAGGGAAGAGTGGTAGATGTCTAAACTGTGGTTAGATTCAGGAGTTACCAAACTCTGTTTGTTTAAGTTGGTGCAGGTTGTGGCTACTGGTGTTGTAACTTCTTTTTCAGCAAGATCTGGTTGAAATTCTTTTGCAGTTGCTATAGCTAGATCCTTGGCATCAGTGTCTTGATGGGGAGTCTGCTATAACAAGATTCCCTTTTGAATTGTTTTTTGAGCTGAATTGCATTCCATCCCATTTTTGGTTATCTCAACTGGGATATCAACATGCTTTCCAGATCTCAGACTAATCACTTTGCAGTGTTCTCTGCTCTCTCTCCTAGGATCTTCTGTGTTGGTAGGTAAGCTTCCTTGAGTTCTACTGCTCATTGCTGTGGCTAATTGTCCCATTTGATTTTCAAGGTTTCTCAAGGGCACAGCTTGACTCTGCACAATTGCTTCATTCTTTGCAATGTACTCCTTGATTAATACTTCCAATGAAGTGATTGGATCCTGACTGATATGCTTTTGCCCTTGACTCTATTGATGAAAACCAGGTGGTTGTGGCTGTGTGTTTCTATTTAGTCCATTCAATGCTGGAGCATTTCGATTCTGATTGCTTCATGAGAAATTTGGGTGTTGTTTCCAACCTGAGTTGTAAGTATTTGAATATGGGTTGTTCTGAGGTTGTCGATTGAAGTTACCCACATAATTTACTAAGGCTGGATTTCCAGGACAATTATCAAAATCATGATCTTCACCACAGTAGACACAAAAAAGTTTAGTAACTTGCTTTATGTTGCTGGAGCAGCTGTCATGGTTTTTACCATGTTAGTCAATGAAGTTACTTGAGCTGATAGGGCTGTAATTGCATCAATGCTGTGTACCCCTGCTGATCCTCTGGGTACTGGTTGCCTAGCTGAAGGCCATTGGTAATTATTATTGGCAATTTTTTCCAAAATTTCATAAGCTTCAATGTAGAATTTGGATAACAGAGCCCCATTTACTGAAACATCCACCATTAACCTTGTACTCGGGTTTAACCCATTGTAGAAAGTTTCTAATTGAATGCAACAGGGAATACCATGATGAGGACACCTTTTGAACAATTCCTTGAACCTTTCCCAAGTCTCGTACAAACTCTCATCTTCAATTTGATGGAAAAAGGTAATTTCATTCCGTAATTTCGCATTCTTTGTTGGTGGGAAATATTTCATTAGGAATTTATCAGCCAATTCATTCCATGTAGTGATGCAATCAGATGGTAATGAATTTAACCATGCTCTTGCTCGATCCCTTAAGGAATAAGGAAATAGCCTCAGCCTTAAGGCATCTTGCATTGTCTTCTATTAGCATCACTTACTTCCAAGAATAATTTAAGATGAAGATGAGGATCTTCATTTGGCAATCCATTGAATTGCCCAACTATTTGCAACATTTGAAACATCATTGGTTTTAACTCAAAGTTGGCAGCATCTACTTCAGGTCTGATGATGCCAAGATGGACAACTTGAGGAGTTAGCACGGCATAATCTCGCATAGATCTGTCTCTGTCATCAGCCATGTAAATAATATTGTTGTTGCCTGGCTGTCTTCTGTCTTGAATGTTGGCTGCTTGTAAAGGCCTGTTAGGGTTCAAATTTCCCTCAACTTGCAAATTATTCATGTCTGAAACAATCTTTGAATTTCTTTGTTCTCTTCGCAATCTCCTGATAGTCTGTTCAATCTCAGGATCGAATTGGAATATCACAGATCCGTCCTTGCGCATGCACGTACTGATTTCCCAATCAATAAAATGAATCAAGTTTAGTTTAGTGCTATCATGATTTACTTTACACTTTAAAAATAAACAATCAATCCCCGGCAACGGCGCCAAAAACTTGTTGGTTGATTTATATAATCAATTATTATCAATGCCAAAGTGCAAGTATACACAACAAGTAATAAAGTAATGAGTATTCAAGATCGTCTCCACATGGATTAATGTTACTCAAAGTGCTAAAGCAATCACAATAATGCAACCAACTAAAGATAAAAACAAACACTTGTGAAATTATTCTTCCGTAACTAATAATTATGAAAGATAGAAATAAACTAATACTTGTACGAAATAAACTAAGTTAATTGTGTTTAAGATTCAATTGAGAATGTAGTAGTTGAATGATCAAACTCTCTTAATGGGGTGACTGTTGATTACCGAATTAGCATAAGTTGTTATGGTAAGTGCTGCAGCATTGGGTAGAACAAATCTGCTTCAGCAGCTATCGTATGTAGGAAATCTCATACTTTTAAATCTACTAACAATAACTAGTTGCTCATAAATTTAATGTATGGCTTTATGACCTTTAATCTCTCTACCCTACAAGGTGAACACCTATGTCTAGGATATCACAAATCTTAATTCAAGTATTGCCCTTATGGGATTTAAGATGACCTAATCTAGGAAACTCAACTTAAGAATAAGTAATACTCCAATAATGTCCACTAAGACATGCCCTTTTGCTGCTCTATCTTAACTGAAACCATTAAATGGGTGGTCAACCAAAATAATAATTATGATCATAAAAACTATTAGAGTATAATGCTACAACATTATCATACAACATATACGAACAGTCAAGAACCCATTGGATTATTTGTCACTCAACTACACTTAAATTTAGTTCATATTTTGAATGAGAAAAGTAAACATAAATATACTGATCACATAATACATCCAATCAATCAAAGGAAGAAAGATAATATGAATTAAGCACGATGGAAGTCTAAGGATCCTCCTCGATTCTTCAATGATGCCGAACAACACTCCTTAATCTTCCTCTTCTTCTTGCCTTTGTAATTGTTTTTAGATGATAACAAATCTCCGCCGCCTGCTATGTGGTGCATGCCTCCTTTATATATTGTAAATTAGGTTAAAATCGAAACCCATGAGCGTGCATGTGTTTAAATTAGGAAACATGCATATCGTGATTTAATTGCTGACCGCGCCTATATTTTCTCCCGCATTACTCCCAAATTGCTGCAGCACTGGTTGCTCTAACATCCGCAACAGCACTTGTATTATATCCGATTGTGCTTTCTTTCTTTTGTGACCATCTTCTTTCCTCTTCTTTCCCATCTACTGTCTCCGCATCCTTTCATGAATTTAAAATTTACAAATAAAAACCTGTTTTTATCACAAATTACTATGATTCAAGCAAAACTTGTTAAAACTCAACTAAAATGAATTTTTATGCAAAAGGTCACCAAAATGTACTCAAAACACATTATTTGCTCTCTAAATGACCTTTATCCAAGTCTAGAACAGATGTAATAACTCTCATTTCCTAGAGTTAGCATTATGCATGCTTAGATATGATGAGATATGAGATGATATTTCCCTGTCTATCCGTGTAGCTCTGGAGCGTGACGGTACCCAGATAGTACGTCATTACCTGTCCATTGAGGTCCGGATACGACGAGATTATTTCTCTGAGTACTTGTTTGGTGATGATTTTCAGATTTGTGCATTCTATATGATATTGTGATATGATTTCCATGGTTATTTAGTACGATATTATATATGTTTTTCATGGTTAGTAATCTGGTTTAAATGTTAAATGATTTATTACTAGTTTCTTGCATATGGTTTGATAAAATCGTGTTTGGAAATGATATGATTGTTTCTTTTAAAGTAAGAATTAATTTTCAAAAACTACTATCCACTCACTGATCTCACTAAGTTTTAAACTCACTCCGTTTTTTATTATTATTTTCCCCCCTCACCAGAAGGTTGCAAGTATACCAGACCGACCCAGCGACTGTAAATATATTTTAAGTCTTGGCCACGTGATGATGTTAGAAGATATAGATGTTTTTGTTAGGACATCTTGGTTATCTCGTTCTTTTAGGATTGTATAATTTTGTTATATTATTCTTTTGGGATTAAGAATAAACTGAGATATTAATATTAGTTATAATATTATCTTTTGAGATTGTAGAGATATAAAACTCAGCATTTTGGTTGAGGATGTTGATCACTGGAGTTTGTTGTATATTGAATTATATTGCGAGTGCTTGTCTTACATATTTGTAGATTGTGAGTATTATATATATAAAGAGACTTTGCCGAATTTTCGCTAGAATCCTTACTAATAGAATTATTGTCAAGTTTGTTTTTATGAAACTAGATTGACTCGCCTGGGGGAGATTCGGGGCGGGTCGTTTCATGACAGAGGTTTTAATTCGCATTTTGGCAATGGTTTTGGTCATTCTAATCCTGAAAATTTTAACATGCCAAGAGTTTCTGGATATCAAGGCTATATGATGCACTAAGATCCAGGTGCATTTTATGTTTCTAATCCCAGTAGCTTCTTTGGTGCTAGTTCTTCTGCACCTGGTTTTAGCTTTAATGGAGATTACAATGGTTGTTCTCCTTTAGCCCCTTTAGTTCCTGCTCCAAAAATGGTTGAAGATCCTGCCTGGTACATTGATAGTGGTGCAACTAATCACATCACCAATGATTCAGGTAAACTTTTTGAACCTAAGGCTTACACTAGAAGTGAAAAATTACTTGTTGGGACCGATTCTCCTTTGCATATTAAACAAATTGGATCAGTATTGCTAGCTGTTGAGTGTTAGAAAATGTATATTTATAAAGGAGAAAATCATCATTTTACATTTCACGTCTTACTAATAACCCTTACTTTTATGTATTTAAGCTTCTTGTAATTTAATTATGTGTGTTTTATTTTAATTAAGTATGTTATGTATTTTAGGGGCATTATAGTCATTTCACAATAAAGAAGAGATTAGACGGCAAAACGGACATCACTTTTGAACTCAGGACGGTCGAAAACCTTAGGAGGAGTATAAAAGGAAAAATGACATTGTTCACATGTACGGTATTATTCACATATACGGTATTATTCACATATACGGTACTGTCTACGTTATTGTTCACGTCACTATTCACATAGACGGATCGATGACGTGGCATTGACCGATGATGTGGCATTGACTGATGAGGTGTCACGATCCTGTTGGACTAAAATTCTTATGTACTGTTGATGGTGACGTGGCAGCATATCAGTGGACCAAAAATCTAGCGTACGGTACATGCATCACATAGGATTATTTTCAACCAAACCGCGTCACTGTTCAACTTGGGTCAAACCGTATTACTGTTCATCCGCGTGGTCAAACCACATACTGTTGACTGATGACGTGGCGCAATCCTGAGCGTCCAAACTGTTTTTAATCTAATGGTCATGATTTACTCCATGTATCTATAAAAAGGGGGCCTCCCCCGTAATTTGATACCTCTGATTCCATTTTTTGGACTCTGTTTTCTGTAATTCCTTCTCCATTTGTATTTTCTACGTATTTTAATAAATTCTCATTTTGCCCTTAGTTCAATTATGAGTGGCTAATTTTCTTTCAAGTTTGGGTTGAAGGTGAAGTCTCAACATGTGCCATGGGATTTATTTGGTAAATTTACTTTCTCTTCCCCTCTAGTTTTTGTGGATGATTTGACTTTTCGTCGATAAATAATACTGATCTTGTCTAGATACCGCTCTGGTTTCACCGGCACCTTAGTACAAGATTATTATTATTTGGCACGAAAAGCCCTTAGCACCATATTAATTAGAGCGTGGTTCATGAGGTGTGGATTTCCCCCTCATGATTTAATTGGTATTAGTAAGGATTATTTAGCCCATGATGTATGCTGATACGGATCCAGATACCCAAGTACGTCATTTCAATAGAATTCTCTTCAATTTATTCTCGCCATTTTAATTTGAGTTTTAGTATATTCCAAATCATTTCCACCACAAATCCAATCACTCATTTATAAAATTAATTCTACACACAATTAAAATCCATCTCCTAGTGAGATTGACACTCGTCACCATTGATTTATACTACAATAAATTTGTGCGCTTGCGAGTTCAATAAAATTTGCACAACAAGGTTTTGGCACCGTTGTCGGGGAGGTAAGTAATTTTAATTCATAGAATTAATTTTTGTGAATAATTTCTTTTAAATTATTTTCTTGTATTTTTTTAAAAAAAAGAAAAAAAAGTGAATCTGCATTTAAAGGTTAGTATTTCTTTTCTTTATCTATTTTTTACAATTCCACAATTTAATTTTCAATTTATTTTTCTTTGTAATTTTTTTTATCTTATTAATTTATTCTTAGTTAATTTATTTCACGTATTTGTTTTAGTGTATTTTTATAGAAATGTTGTAACAGTACAATAAGGTTAGTATCGTAATTTCTCCTTTTTCTTTATTTTTATTCGTTTTGTTCCCATTTATTTTTTGTTTCTTGCATGTATGGTTGTAGGTCATTATTTCCTAATCTTGAAATTATAGACCTTGAATTAGAAAAAAACACTTCGCACACACAGGTACGTTAAAAATAAATTTGGAATGAATTTACAAACACCACATGAGAGGCCATTTAAGGACTACTTCAGTCCCTTAGTTAATTTGAGCACATCATGCATAAGATACCCAAATGTAGCTGATAGGAGTTTTGAACTAAAACCTAGTGTGCTAAATTGTCTCCCCACATTTTATGGCCTAGAAAATGAGGACTCATATAATCATCTGAATGATTTTCATGCTATTTGTCAAACATTTAAATATGAGAATTTTTCAGACGATGATGTTAAACTCAGATTATTCTCATTTTCTTTAAAAGATAGAGCTCGTTCATGGCTTAATACATTGCCTGCCAATAGCATTTCATCATGGGAACAAAAGGTGACTAAATTTTTGAATAAATATTTCACAGTGCATAAAACCAATGTTATTCGCAGGGAAATCTCGGAGTTTACCCAGAGAAAGGACGAGTAATTTTTCAAAACATTGGAGCGATTCAATGGGCTACTTTTGAAGTGTCCACATCATGGGTACGAGAAATGACATCAATGCCAATACTTTTTGGAGGGATTATTGCCGAATGTGCAAGAATGGCTAATGGCAACAAGTGGATGAGAGCTAATGTTAAAAAGTGTATCAGAGATTTGAGAATTCTTCCAGCGACAAGCGGATAATTCCCAACAACGGAGTCGATCACTCAGGAATAATAGAAGAATTAAGGGAGTAAATGAGGTTCACATTGGCGAGTCAACTTTAGCAATTAAAGAAGTCAAAGCGATAATTGAAGGTCTCTCTCGACAAATAGCATCGTTATCGACTGCTAAATCAACATAACAACATGACCATGACTCATATCTAGATGAAGCCAATGCCATAGGTATAATGAGAAAACCATCAAATTACAACCCATACTCCAACACATATAATCCTAGATAGAGAGGCCACCCTAATTTTTCATGGTCTCAAGGATTCCAACAGAATGGACCAGCAGCTCCAGCTCCACCAATGCAACAAATTCCTTAAATTCCTCAAGCCTCTCAGCCACCATTTAGACCATACAATCAGAACCAGAACTACTCTCAACCCAGACCATGGGAGGATGCATTTCAGAATTTCAAGAATGTTACTCACTCCACGATTGAGCAACAGAACCGCACCATTGATGGACTACGAAATGAGTTGAGAGCAGGCTTCAACTCACAAGCCTAATCAGTTTCAAGCCTTGAGAAGATGGTGGGACAACTTGCTTCTTCAGTTCAGACCTTGGCAATGACCGTTGAGAAAGGTAAGTTTCCAAGTCAACCAGTGCCTAATCCTAAAGGAGTACATGAAGCAAGTACCAATTCACCACGGCAGCATGGAGAGGTCAAAGCAGTCATGACCTTGCGAAAAGGAAAAAAAGTTGACAACAAAGTGGAGATGCCGGTGACAAAAGAAAATCAAATTGTACCTGTGAATGTTGAGGACTCATCATCGGAGGAGAAAGAAGAAACCAACCCACGAGAATATATTCCCAAAGCTCCATTTCCTCAGAGGTTAGCTAAAGGAAAGAAGGGAAAATCCACAGGTGAGATTCTCAAAATCTTCAAACAGGTAAGTGTTAACATCCATTTGCTTGATGCTATTAAACAAGTTTCATCTTATGTCAAGTTTCTTAAAGACCTTTGTACTAAAAAGTGAAATATTCATGTTTAAAAGAAGGCATTTTTAACAGAAAACATTAGTTTTATACTCCAACACAAAATTCCTCTAAAATGCAAAGACCTAGTCTCCCCCACTATTTCATGTAGCATAGGAAACTACACAATTGAGAATGCTTTGTTGGATTTAGGAGTTAGTGTAAATTTTTTGCCTTACTCTGTTTTCGTGAAACTTGGACTGAGAGAATTACACCCAACTCCAGTGGTGTTACAACTTACAGATCGGTCCACGAAAATATCTTGTGGTATTGTAGAGGACGTGCTTATCCAGGTAGACAAGTTCTATTTTCCTGTTGATTTCATTGTAATTGACACTCAACCAATACAGGATTCAAGGAAGCGATAATATATTATTTTATGCTTATGTTATAATTTATATTTGTATTTATGTATATATTAAGAATTATTAATTATGTTTTAAATATATTTAATTTTGTGTATTTTTATGTGTTTATTAGAAAAAATATTAATTTCACGTAATTCAAGGCTCCAAACAGATAAACGGAGGTCAAATTTGAATTCTGGAGGTCCGAAAACCTTAAAATCAGTCAAGATCGGCTTAAAATTGGGTTTGTGTAAAAAAAATTGACTTTTTTTGTTGACCGAACACTGATTGGATGATGAAATGAGCTTACAATATATATGAGTGCATGAGATAGCTGGTAATTTTGACTAAATCTCAACCGTTCATGATTCAATGATTATGATTATGCCACGTGGCAATGGTTGGTGAAGCAAGTTGTAGGATCCGAATCTTTGTAGTCGGGTCGACCTTATCCACCCATTAACCCGCCAAATCTCAACCGTTCTTTGGCCAAATCGGACGAGTCAAATGATGCCACGTGTGATGTTGACTTTTGAAGTTTGACCAGCCGTTGGATCTTGATCTAATGGTTGTGAGGAGCACATGCATGAAGCTTATGATGGACCACAAAGCACTAGATTATAAATTTATTTTTCTATAAATAAAGCCTCATTTTTATGTTTTTAATCATCTCTCTACAATTCTCTTATTCTCAAATTCTCTCAATCTCCCTATAATCTTGATTTTCAAGTGTGTTTTTAATATTTTGTATAATTATTTTTATAAATAAAATTAGTTTTATTTTCAATTTTAGTTTTTTTTATTACTATTAATTATAAGTAATTCAATTTTAAGATTTCTTTTTATTTCAATTATGCTTAACTAAATATTATTAGTTAGGGGAAGGTGAAACTCTTAGAAAATAAATATGATTTAATCAAATTCTATTTTTAATTTTATAAATTAAATTATTTTCTATTTAATTTTATACATATTTTATATTTTGAAAATTTGATTTATTGTAGACAAACAAATGAATTTGGCACAATAAATTCTTAAGATCTTAATATAATGTATGGTGAAATGGTATTTTGACTTATTGTAGACAAATTAAATTTTGGCACAATAAATATTTAATCCATTATAAAATTAAAGGGAAAATAATAATAATTTATATAATTAATCTTTTGGGTAATAAATCTAAAAAAAAGGGCAAAAAGAATTTATTAAGTTTTATTTACTTTTAAGAGTGGATTAATAATCCTAAATAGTTCAATTTCATAGTTTTATTTAAATTAAGTTATTTATATTTAAGTTTTAATTTCAATTTTTAGATAAAATAAAATAAATAAATTAAATATTTTTTCTGTGGATCGACCTCAGACTCACCGAATTATAATACAATAAAATATTTTTATACTTAAAAGTTTAAAACTACTTTTAAGTTGTGTCTAACGGTGCAAGAATCCAGCCATCGCCAATTGTTCCCTTTGACACAGATTCATCTTCCTCTACTGTAACACTTTCCTTTGTCTGATATCTCACTTTAGCAACAGCCTTTGGAAAGTAATGGCTTCGTTCAGCAAGTTCGTTTTTGTGTGGGCTGGATCCTTTAATTTTTTTTTTATTTTAGGCTCTTCTTGTTTACATCACTTGCTAGTCTTTTGGCCCTGATAAGTTTCTGTTACACCTCTTTTTTACTGTCCACATTTCGAACCTGTACTTTTCATTTGAGAATCTTGGGCTTCAAGCTTACTTCATACCTACTTTCCGCATCCTCTATTGCAGACATCTTTTGGATCATTTGTTTTTGGGCCAGATCATTGACATCATCAAAGTCCATCTTTTTGTCTTTTGCTCTCCCACTTCTTTCCATTTCTCCCGCTTCCGTTATCTTTGGCATTTCCCTCTTCACTTAAAACTTCTGTTCCCACTTTTTACTTCCCTCTTTTGCTTTTTCTTCTTTGCTACTCATCTTCCTAGGAGATGTGACATCATTAGCTAGTTCCCGCTGTCTTATACAACTATTTTCTGGCCCTTTTTGGATTAAGAGCCATTTGCATTAAATGAGTATCAACTGCCGTTTCTTCGTAATCGGATCTACGAACTCGATTCACCTCCTCACCCAACTAGATTCAGGTTGTTGCCTTTTCTGGATTTGGGGGTTTTGAGCTGTGTTTTTCTAATGCTGATCTTGTCTGGCCGTTCTCCATTGTTTTTTAAGTTGTAGTATTTTTGTTACTCTTGTTGTTTTCTGATTTCCATCGATTCTTTTCTCTGTCTTGTTTCATCTTCTCAGCTGTTGTGATGGCTTTAAGATGGGGACCATACTCCAGTTTATCTTATGGCTGGTTTCTGTACTTGATACACTCTTTATATGGATAGCCAATAATTCCACAACAAAAACAAAAGTCTGGTTACCTGTCATACACAACTGGTATTTAGACCTCAGTTACTGTTCTATCTCGAACCTCTGCATTCTCATATTTCCCTTCCATTTCCTCTCTATTTCTATTACTCTCTTCCTCATCATTTTCTTCTTTCAATACAATTATTTTCTTTAGAGGCTTTGTGATGTCCACATTTATCCTTAACTGAGCAGTGTTCCCCATACATTCTCCTGCCGCATCCTTGTTATTTCCTCCACTGTGCCTATTGCCTCCCCTATCTCAACAATGGTCTCCTTATCCATACACATTATGGGTACATTGAGAATTTGTACCCAAAATGATGCATGTGTAAAAGCTTGTTGTGTGACATCCCCTATTCCAGATGGTTCCTTAAGTACTATGAGTGCTCTGTTGAAATGCCATGGTCATCCCCCCATTATTCTTCTTTTGTCTTCTTCAAAGCTAAACTTAAACATGAAGATATTATCTCGAAGACTTTATGTCTTTACCTCTCACATCATTTTACATACTTGTTGCATAGTTGTCTTTAGCCCTTCTATGTTTACTCCTCTATTGAGTAATACCTTACCATTCAAACATCCCGCTACAATCTTTTCTCCTTTCTTTTTCATCTTGCTTTTGAATACTACTCTCCCTTCAGCTTCCTCAGTCAGTCTGATAGCTCTGCATTTCCTGATTAACTCCTCTGTATCCATCTTGCTTTTATAGTGTTTAAGCGTAGTCAAAGGTTGTTGAGAAAGTTGCAGATGATTTAAAACCTTAGACTAAAAGAGAATTGGAATTAAAGAAAAACTAGAGGCATAACAAATAAACCACCCTCCAGGGGCGACTCAGTGAGTCACAAAGACCCCACTACTCACTCTCATTCCTTTTGTTTTTAGAGAAAACTAAAGGAGAGAGATTATTCTTTCGTTATTTAGAATAATTCTATAACATAATATTACTATCTATCTAGCATACTCTCGCATTAGGATAAAAACTTGTTTAGTCTGTATATTATGAGGTTAGTGCTCATTTAGTTCTTATATTCTTAAAAATACCTCAAAACGTCCCTGCTACTAAATATTAACACTCATGCCATTGTTTTTTTTATTCTTTTTAGTTTTTTTTTACAATATTACACTCTTACAATAATGTTTCTTTTTTGGATATTAATAAAAAATTAGATTATCAAATTAAACCCAAAAATAAAATAAAAACAAAAAAGTTATATATTAATTTTTGTGGAAGCTCACGTATGTCCAAAAAAATTAATATTGTAAAAAATTAGATTATCAATTTTTTAAAAAAATTAATATTTTAACTCCTCAGGAGATTGTTCCACAAAAATTAATATATATTTTTTATTTTTATTTTATTTTTTGGTATTAAATTTGTAATTTAATTTTTTCTTTTTAATAATGTCTAAAAAACAGAAACATTATTGTAATAGGATAATATTGTAAAAATAAGTCAAAAGGAACAAAAGGTAATGGCAAGAGTGTCGATAATTTAATCATAAGGATGTTTTGAGATATTTTTAAAAATATAGGAACTAAACAAATACTAACCTCAAAATATAGGGACTAAACGAACTTTTACCCCTACCACTACTCAGTAAAACGACATAAAAGTTCTTTCAAATTCAAAACATCAAAACACCAAGAAGAGTTTTATCATTTTGAAGAGTTGTTTGTACTTCACATCCTTAAATTTGAGAAGGAGAACCTGTTCACCGTCAACCCTCCGTCAATGCAAATAGTCTGACCAGTTATATATAAGGCTGCTGGCATATCCAGAAATAGGGGTGGGCGTTCAGTTCGGGTTAACCCGAACAGATTCAAAGTTTCAACCCGTTCAGGTTAAATTTCGGTTCGGGTTTCAACCCGTTCGGGTTGAAGCTTTTTTTTTTTTAAGATTAAGCTTTTAAATTAAATATATATATATATATTAAGGATGTTTGGAATTGAGATTTTTAGATTTTAAGTGGTTGTTATAATTTTTGAATTAAATTGTTCCTTAAGGATGTTTGAAATATTTGGAATTGATGAGAGTTTTAAATTATTGAAATGTTATTAAAGATGATTTGTAGTTGATATTTGTTATTAAGGATGTTTGGAATTGAGATTTTTAGATTTTAAGTGGTTGTTATAATTTTTGAATTAAATTGTTCCTTAAGGATGTTTGGAATATTTGGAATTGAGAGTTTTAAATTATTGAAATGTTATTAAAGATGATTTGTAGTTGATATTTGTTATTAAATATTAAGGATGTTTGGAATTGAGATTTTTGGATTTTAAGAGGTTGTTATAATTTTTAGATTAAATCGTTCCTTAAGGATGTTTGGAATGTTTGGAATTGAGATTTTTAAATTGTTGAAAAGTTATTAAGGATGATTTGTAATTGATATTTGTTGTTAAGAATGTTTGGAATTTAAATTTTTAGATTTTAAGTGGTTGTTGTTAGAATTTTTAGATTAAATTGTTCCAACCCATTCTAACTCGAACTAACCCGAATTAACCCGAACCGAAATTTTAACCCGAATTATCAACCCAATCCGATCCGAATTGCCAACCCAAACCGAACCGAACCGAATTAAGGTTCGGATTGGTGCTTTCAACCTGATTGGGTCCAATTCTCCAACCCGAACGGGTTGAAACTCAACCGAAACCCGAACAACCCGAACCGAAACCCGATTTGCCCACCCCTACCTAGAAATGCTACCAAGGCAGCCACCTCTTTGGGCTCCCCAAGGCGTCACATTCGAGTTTTGAATCTCAGATCTTTGAAGACTTTCTCATTATCGAAATGCTACAAATTAGAAAATTAAAAGTCATATTTTTTAGCCCAGTGATTGGTTCAAGCCTACCGGACTCTTATTTTTCCAAATTTTAGTGGGGGAGATTTTTCCATGCATGTTTGTGGTAATAAATCTCTGAGTTTAATTAGCTTGCATACAATCGGGTTGTACAACAAAAAATATGTAGGGAAGCTTGTCATTTCTCCTAATGAAGTTAATACAAATATCATTTACCCCTTATTGTTTTTATAATGCTCAATAACCACCTGTCTCCCTTTTCTACCATTTTTTAATTTAATTTCATTTAATATTTTATAATTAATAAAATAAAATAAATAATATTATATTTATTTGAATAATATTATTACATTTATTTGAATAATAATATTATATTTAACTAAATAATAATTTGCATTGATTCTAATTTAAAATTATTTTAAAATAATATTGTTATATTAATAGAGAATTGATAAATATAATATTATTATATTATTTTAAAATAATAGTACTATATTTATTTAATATTAATAATAATAAATAGTTTATTCTAAGAAAATATTAATTTTGTACTAAATAATATTATATTATTATTTTATATAATAATAAATTTAATTTAATTATATTAAATAAAATAAAATAATGTTTCATTTTATATTAAAATTAAAATTAATAATTTATTGTTCATAATTAAGAATATTAATAATTATAATAAATTTACAAATATAATAAAATAAATATTATTCATTAAATATATTTTTTATTAGTTTTGCAATTAAAAACTATAATTCTTTAAATAAGGATAAAATTGTAATTTGAAACTATTTACTTCCAATCCAAGATAAAGTAAACACATGAATTGGATTCTGATCTCCATTCCATACTTCCATTCTAGTGTAAGTAAACAACCTACTCCCACTCCCACTCCACACTCCCAATCCTAGGACTCTCACTCCTTAGGATTCGCAATCCAATCCAAAAAGTAAACGCTACCTTAGTTCATTGGTTTTGGATTTAATTGCATTTAGTAATTTATTTTCATCATATAATTTTAATAATTTAAATTTTAAAATTTCATAATTTTTATTTTAAATTAATAAATAAAATAAATAATCAATTTTTTTCAAAAAAATTGTGATATCCAAAAAAAATACAATCCAAAAATTTCTAAAAAAATGAAAATATAAAATAAAAAAAATAATTTTCCTCTTCCAAGTAGTATGACATAATTATGATAGGTAAAATCTATCACAACTTGTGACGCGATTTTATGTCATCTTTTCTTAACGCCGGCTATAATGACAGTAAGGATAACCGTCATCTACCCCTTAAAATGACAGATTTTATCTATCATAATAGGTCATTTTTCTTGTGGTTCTTATATATTAACAATGACCAAGACATCTTTATCCGTTCACAGAGGTTGAATCTATCATTTCAAGAGTAAAATAATATGCAGTTTGGCGTCACTAAAATTTTAAATAAATCCGTCATGTATCACGTAAAAGTAGAGAATAATTACTAACTAGGTATTGGCTTAAACCCGAAGAAACTAAAGGCATTCATCCAAAAAAATCCTAAAAAGAATGAATTAAGGTGAACATACAAGGTTGTTAAGTTTCGCATTGAAGAGAGAAACAATATCTACGGCTATTGAACTATTTCTCATTGTAAATAAGGACAAACAATATCTACGACTATTGTTACACTACAAATCCTTTGATAGAGATGCATATTTGTGTAAATGGTTAGGCATTGTAATCACTTCACTTCTCAATCAACATCAATTACTGAACACAATGAAAGGTTTGTTTACGTTAATCATTCATGCGTTTCAACATTTTGGATTAAAAGGTTGGGTTACTGTTGATATAAATGTTTCTGCTTTTGTATCGAATGGGTGTGGTTGCTTCATGTTTTCTGTAAGGTTGCCCAGAAAGGGAAAGATATGAAACAAAGTTTTCAGTTTTGCTTTCTAATTAACAAAAGGGAGTGAATTCCGTGGGCAAGTGCAAACTAAACTTAAATTAGGCTAGAAACTCAAGTCAGTTTCTCTCACTTTTTCTTGCTTTGTACAGGATATTGTTTTACTAGATGAAGATGAGGATAGAGAAATTGACGGTGGGGAAAATGTTTCAAAGAATGAAGATGGCTTTTCAGAGAATGATCGACATTTGATTGCCAGTATGCTAACATCTAGGATGCTTTTGTGCAAAAGAATATAATCAGAAGAGATTTGGTTGTATTTCCATTGATACCAAGGATATGATTTCTATGAAATATTCAATGAAGCTACATAAATTGTATTTTGTAGTATAGTATATTGTTGGTTATGTTGAGCTTTTATTTTACTATTTTATGTTATATATTCTCAATAAATCAGATTCAAATTATATTAATTTATAAGAAACCTAGTAAATAAAATAAAACAATTACTGCAAATGAAAGATTAAAAAATAATAAATAAAGGAATATTGAAAAAAAAAGAATGAACATTTTCAACAGCTTTTTTAGTATTTCCAAGAGCAATATGTAATTGGAAATATGTAACTTTTCAGTTTCATAGAAATTTTCGAGGGCAATTGATGCCATTTCCGACGGTGTTATTGTTGAAAATATAATTGTTTCTCCGACAGCTCATTGGAAATTTTGTTTTTCTAATGCGACTTAATACAATGACGATCGACGGCAGGACTTTCTCGGAAATAATTTTTTTCGAGGGCACTAGTGTATTTCCAAGGGTATTTTCCCTCGAAAATAACCCTTTTTCTTGTAGTGAGAGAAGACGTGTTTCATTAGCTTCTCTCTTTCTTCTCGTTTTGGTACATCGCAGAGTGAACAACTGATTTTGAATCCTTTTGCTTTCCATTCACATACACAATCATTAATTTCCATTTCATCCAAACCACACATATGAACAGTGGCACCAACCTCTGTAAATTCCTCTACTATGGCATAACTGACTGCATGCATATGCAAGTAAAATATAATTACAAGAGAGTGCTTCATGTTGATAAAGAAACAAATAAACTGAGAATATAATCAAAAGAGAAGAATCAGAGAAAAAGAAGTACCTGAGTCCTTTGGCTGCGCCAGTGACAAGCTCAGTCATGCACTCAAGATACCATCTGCGGCGGCCGGCGCCATTTTTAGTTGCCTGGTCATGAGTTTTTCTCTGTGTTAATAAGAGGGGAAAAGAAGAAGAACATTGACATGGAGCTATATAAAAAATAAACTAAAAAAATATATTTATAAACTATGTCAAAGTAATTTTATATTGATAATGATAATCAAAGAAAATGAGCATATACTTTAATAAGCTCTTTTAAATCATCATAAGGATCTCTCCTATAAGAATCGAGATAATAAACTTTTTTTTCCAACACATCAAAGATGACCAGCACCCAATGATAGCTATAGTATAAGAAAGAACATTAAGGTAGTAATTTCAATAAATTAAGGCAAAAAAGAAAATTAATATGAGTTGAAAAGTATTAAAGGAGCATACTAGGGATTATAAGGCATAAAGATGAATTGTCCCTTCTTTGCTTTTTCTAGTCTATCACAAACTCCACGTGCCCTGAAGTCAAAGGATGCAATAAGGTTATGTTCTTCGTTTAGCAAAACTAGACCTGAACGAACGAATCCAAATGCTTTTGCTCCTCTTTTCCCAAGGAGAATGGAATCATACAACATTTTGATAAAAGAATAGACATACAATGTCGAAATCTATTAATTGGATCCCATAAAAAGTACACATAAAACTATAATGATTATAAATCATTTACGCAATATAGACTTCAATGGCGTTTATTCCTATAGCATGTATTGACAGAACCGCATTGCAATCACACCGCCTAATATAAGCTCTAATCCTTTCCATTTGGAAAACACCATCATTCATTAGATATGGAATCCATTCTTGGTTTGCAATCGTAGCTTCACACATTTTGCCAAACAATTGCAGCAATAGAATCATTTGTACCCCCCACATGCCTTGTGTTCCTCCTTGCTGGTGGAGGCTTTACTGCAAATCTTTTGCGCTTGTCCTTAGTCTATTTTACAGCTTCTGGAGGTTCTATTTTTATTATATCATAATGCCATTCCACTGATTCAAAGTTCAAATATTTTTTATGTGCCTTGATGTTTAGGATTGCTACTTTTTTCCTTGTAACTGATCATCAATCATCTCTACTGGGATTTCAACTGGGTTTAATTTTAGACTCTTTCTGGGAATGACAGAGAGTTTTGGCAGGTGTATGCTTGTTTTGCTTTGTTGTGTCAATCTCTTTCTTTTGGATTAGTATCGGCAGGTTCTTACTTGTTGTGTTTTAAGGTGCCCCTTACTTCTTCTTTTTCAAATGATTAGGATTCTACAAACATAATTGGTCAGTGTGATTGGCATAAATAGTTCATAAATACTTTAAATTATTTGCACAACATATTATTATAAGTCTCTTACAAATAGCCTATGTAAGAGCATAAAATAGCATCAAACAAATTCCAACAACAGCAAGTTAAAACAATGAATAGCAGGAAACAAAATTCAAAAACAACATATGTATAAATAGTAAAATTGCAGCAAACTAAATAAAAAAATTACAAGTAAAATTAGTTAAATTACAACAAACTGAATCCAGTAGTAGCAAGTATAAATAGTGCTAGCATCAAACAAAATCCAACAATAGTAAGTAAAATTGTGAATAGCAATTAAAAAAAACTAGAAACAAACAAGTAAAAATAGTGAATAGCAGAAAACAAATCTAGATTGAAACATATGCAGAAATAGTAAAATTGCAGTAAACTAAATCCAAAAACAACAAGTAAAAATAGTAAAACTGCAGTAAACTAAATCTAAAAGCAACAAGTAAAAATAGTAAAATTGCAGCAAACTAAATCCGATAACAACAAGTATAAATAGACAGTAAAATTACAACAAATTAAATCTAGAAATAGTTAAGTAAAAGAAGTAAAATTGCAGCAAAAACTAAATCCATAAATAGTAAGTAAAAACAGTAAACAAACTTACCTTTGGTGTTTCAGCAGTTGCTTCAGCTTCAACACAGTCCATATTATCATCTTCAAGAGCATTATTGTTTTCAGCAGGTACACATGGGTAGCTAGAACTTGCTATATCTAAATGGCGAAGTGTTGCTCTCAGTTCATTTCTCATTTCTTCCAACTAACGATTAATTAATTTCCTCCATAGATGGTCCTCTCTTTCTTTCTCTCTAGCAGGCCTTTAAAAGGTTTGAAAATACATAGACGGGGTTAGAAACTTGCCAACTCCTTGCATATGACCACATCTTGTAGCTTTTCACAAAGATTGTACAAGAATGTCATTTTTTTTTCTGGATGACCGTATTTTCCCTTTTTTAGCTTCCATCTCTGACTTATCCTACCACATCAATGAATTAAGTAAGCTAATGTTATCAAAGTATAAGTAATCACAACAACTAGAATTAGAGTAGTAAGCAAAAATTTCTTACAAACTTTTTAATAATTGGTTCAACATTAGCGTGGTATCCTTCGTTTTTCATTTGCTGAGCTCTCTTCTAAAGAATAATCTTGTTCACTTCCTCTTCAATACGGCCTCTTTGTGAGCACTGTCAAAACATGAATCACAAAATAAAATGTAAGTAACAATCACTATTTGCATTAACCAAACAATTTTCATAAACAATAATAAAATGTAACTAACTAACTCACTTCATTAACCCAACATAGCCTTTTCTACTTAGGCAATTATTAAACTTGTTTTGTGCCCATCTAATTTTATTCACACTACTAATTAGCTTAAAATTAGGCATTAACCCAACATAACCAAATAGACAATTGATAAACACATAACGAATAATGTCATAAACATGAATATAATATTAATACTTGAATTTGATACACCCACTTGAAATTTTTTAGATAGTATTTCCTTCACAAACTTAACCCAACTTTCCTTATCAATAGTGTTGTACCGTGCTGATGGCTTGAAAAGCCTTTTACGATCATTAACATGTGGTAAAATATAGTTTCTCATTAAAGTGTACTTAAAATTCCAAAATGCAGCTTCGATGGCTTATAGTACTTGTTTTCTACTTCTAGGATGAACAATGAAGTACACCTTCAAGTTTCACTATCAAAATGTGAGAATGAGGATATTTATAATAATGAAATAAAAATTAAAACATTTTAGACATTTTTAGCAACAATAACACTAAAGAAAATCCTCTTAATTTCCCATTTCCCCTTAACAGACTCTCGTAGATGTTTCTTCATATCATCTTAAACCCTACGTCAATTGTTGTAGAGGATTATAATTGATGTACGACCCAAAACACTAATATACGTAGACAGCTTAATGGCTTCTTCACCAGCTTGAACACCAAGGCTGTTGTATTTGACTACAAACTTTTCAGTTATTTTCGTCTTGTTGTTTTGTTCTAACCTAACAGTGCCACCTCTACTTCGCTTACTGCTCTCAGGTTTATCCTCATTACCATCTCCAAACTCATTACGATTAGGGACATGATCTGGCCATGGGAGTTCCAGGATTATATCCTTCGTGGATAAGTGCCTCATAGTACTCTGCTTCCTCACTAGCAAATCCATCAGATTACTCATCTAAAAACTCATCAAAATAAGCATTAGATTGCTCGGGCAAGAATTCTCTGGAACATTTTTTCCCTTATCAATGATTAATATCACAGCTACGGAACAAAATCAAATAATAAGAATATAGTAACATATAAAAATTGACAAAAAATTAAAAACAAAATAATCTGAGTGACGTGCCAGCACTTCTAATTGAGTGCTAACACGTAGCTGTGTGCTATCAGTAAGAAGGGAGTCGGTGTCTTTTGAAGCACTTTTTAGTGGTCGGTTATGAAACCTGATGATCTCAAAGCCCCGAGCTCCATAGTAAGGAAAATGTTCAAAAAATGTGAAATATTCTCACCTGAATTGGCTCACAAAATGGACTTTCCAGAAGACTGAGACGAGAGCCCGAACTGTTCGGCAGATTCCCACGCGTTATGCACCCGTTCGCCACTTTGTTCTCAACTTTTCCCACCTCCTGGGCGAGACAAGCTACTTCTCGTTAAGCCATCCGGAGAAGTCGGACAATGAGTCTCAATGAAAACAGAAAATACTGGTAATAAATAAAAAGAAAGGATCTGGGGAAATCATTAGAAGGCACCATTATCGAAATCAAGCTGCTAAACAGAGTTCACTACCAGTGCTGACCACACTGATAGACACAAAAGCGCAGGGTCAGGTATGGTAGATCTAAGTGCTATATAATTTCCCGTAGTCCAGTCTACGCGACTACTCTTAGTCAAAATAAAATATCTAGCAAGAAGGGAATGTATAGCTTTCAAAGTATATGACTATAATGAGTTTAGGACAGCAAGGTACAAAAATGAAAAGAAATAGAGTTCTGACACAACTTAAAAGTAATATTTAACTCCCAAGTATAAGAGTGTCGTGTTGTATTATAACTCGGTGAGTCCGAGGTCGATCCATAGAGAAAAGATTTAATTAATTTATTTTATTTTATCTAAAAATTGAAATTAAAACTTGAATATAAACAACTTAATTTAAATAAAACTATATAATTGAACTAGTTAGGGTTATGGATCCACTCTTAGAAGTAAATAAAACTTAATAAATTCCTTTTGCCAATTTTTTTTAGATTTATTACCCAAAAGATTAATTATACAAATTATTATTATTTTCTCTTTAATTTTATGATGGATTAAGTATTTATTGTGCCAAAATTTAATTTGTCTACAATAAGTCAAAATACCATTTCACCATGCCTTATAATAAGATCTTCAGAATTTATTGTGCCAAATTCATTTGTTTGTCTACAATAAATCAAAATTTTAAAATATAAAACATGTATAAAATTAAATAGAAAATAATTTAATTTATAAAATTAAAAATAGAATTTGATTAAATCATATTTATTTCCTAAGAGTTTCACCTTCCCCTAACTAATATTATTTAGTTAAGCATAATTAAAATAAAAAGAAGTAGTAAAATTGAATTACTTATAATTAAAAGTAATAAAAACAACTAAAATTGGAAATAAAACTAATTTTATTTATAAAAATAATTATACAAAATATTAAAAACACACCTGGAAATCAAGATTATAAGGAGATGGAGAGAATTTGAGAAGAAGAGAGTTGTAGAGAGATGATTAAAAACATAAAAATGAGGCTCTATTTATAGAAAAATAAATTCATAATCCAGTGCTTTGCGGTCCATCATAAGCTTTATGCATGTGCTCCTCACAACCTTTAGATCAAGATCCAATGGCTGGTCAAACTTCAAAAGTCAACATCACAAGTGGCATCGTTTGACTCGTCCGATTTGCCCAAAGAACGGTTGAGATTTGGCGGGTTAATGGGTGGATCGGGTCAACCCAAATACAAAGATTCGGATCCTACAACTTGCTTCACCAACCATTGCCACGTGGCACAATCATGGCCATTAAATCATGAACGGTTGAGATTTAGTCAAAATTGTCAGCTATCCCATGCACTCATATCTATTGTAAGCTCATTTCATCATCTAATCAGTGCTCGGTCAAGAGGAAAAGTCAACTTTTTTTACACAAGCCTAATTTTAAGTCGATCTTGACTGATCTTAAGGTTTTCGGACCTCCGGAATCCAAATTTGACCTCTGTTTATCTATTTGGAGCCTCGAATTACGTGAAATTAATATTTTTCCTAATAAACACATAAAAATACACAAAATTAAATATATTTAAAACATAATTAATAATTCCTAATATATTACATAAACAAAAATATAAATTATAAAATAAGCATAAAATAACATATTATCGCTTGATACTTAAACAATTTTTAATACTAATCAAGTTCCAATAAAGGGAACCCATGGGCTATATTCTTCTCCAATATGAGTTTTACTCACGTCTCGAATGAATTCAAGGACATATTCAAAGAAATTTTGAGTGGCATTCGAAACGGTTTGTGGATTCTGAACACCTGTATCTTTATTGTGACTGCTTCTCAAGTAGTTTGATCTATCCGCTTTTCGCAGTGCTTCCCGCGTTCGCTCATCAGATGGGCGGTCATCGGTCAAGAGATCTTGGTCGGAATTGTCAGTAGTCTGTAGGGCAATTGCTCCATGGGTGGTCGACATTAGCATAAAATACTTCTTGCATTAACTTTAAAATATATTACTTTCTCCCACTCAACAAATTGCATATGCAAACAAACGCAAAAATAGTACTCAAAGTCCAATCCAAATCTCATGTGTATATTGCAGCATCATCATCAATAGAGTTTATGTTATCAGCACTTAGAAATATAGTGGGCAATGAAGGATATTCCATTGCATCTTCACTTTTTTATGTAGGTTTACTTCTACTAGGCATTTGGCATACACCTAACCACTTTTATCAAGCTGATTAGGTACGTAAAAAACTTGGTTGGCTTAAAAAGCTAAAATAAATGCATCAGATTTATAGCCTAATCATTGCAAGTCTACTAAAGTGAATCCTAGTCTATCCTTCATAACTCCACCTCTAGTATGTACCCATTCACTCCTCATCATTGGAATTCTAAACATAACATAATCTAGATCCCAAATCTCTCTAATTACTCTATAGTATGTGATGTTAGAAGTGACAAGATTTTTATATTTTGAACTTGCGACTAAAATTGTTTGCACAACCAATGACACTCCACTGTTTTGAGTAACTCTATTTAAGTCTCGATCTCTTGTAACAAAGTGAAAACCATTTATGTCATTACCAAGATGTTGGAAAATATAAGGACGACGCCCTTGTGATAACCAACAGATTGTTTGTGAAACATCATGACCGTTCTCTATCAACATATTTACTTATTATTAATAGACATGAACATAATGTTAAACAAGCACAAACTAAAACTAAAAGGAAAAATTAAATTAATTATACTTTAGTTCCTTAAAAACCTTATATGTTAGCCAATTCACAAATGTCCGGTTGTGTTTATCTTGCAACCACTTCTCATTTTTTTTGATAGATGGCAACTATATGCTCACTAAAAATCAATTACAAAGAAATTTTTTTCAAGTTCTTAAACTACCAAAACTTGATATCAATAAAGTTAAAATAACACAAGTTAGATAACATCACCTTATATAAGGCTGAATTGCTTCAGTGTTATGTAAAACATATAAGTGTGCTTGATATAATGAAGTTCGATCAAGTTCTACAATTTGACCACTACTTATGGGCTTGTCAATTTTTAAATTTTACACATGTCCAAGTGAAACCCTAATTATGGGCATGTTTTCCATATACTCTACACAAAATTCTAATGCTTTCTTTGCAATATAGCTCTCCACTATGCAACGCTCAGGACAATTATGGTTTCAAACATAACCTTTTAGAGTTTTCATGTATCGCTCAAAAGAATACATCCATTGAAGATATATGGAGCCACATTGTCTAACTTTACTTACTAAGTGAACAGTGAGATGGACTATTATATCAAAAAAAGCAAGAGGAAAATATTTTTCAAGCAAGCACAAGGTCCCTACAAGGTTTTTCTCCAATTCGTCTAGTGTTGTCATATCAATCATAATTGCACACAATGAACTAAAGAAGAAAAATAAGCTGATGATAGTTTCTTTTACATGTTTGGGAAGCACACACCTTATGGCAATTGGCAAAAGTTGTTGTATAAGAACATGACAATAATGAGACTTAAGACCTTGGAGTATAAAGTCCTTTTTTGACACAAAATTCTTGATATTTGAAGAGTAAGAACCTTAATACTTTTCAAAGCTATACAAAATTTTTCTTTTTCCTCTTTAGTTAAGGTGTAACAAGCAGGTAGAAGCCATGTATGATTGTTACTTCCTTTAACTTGTAGTGCTAATTTGCCTCTAATTTTCATTTTCAAAAGATTCATCCTTGAGATCAGTCCATCTTTGGACTTTCTAAGAATATGCAGTAGTGTGTTGTAGATGCTCTCACATACATTCTTTTCAATGTGCATAACATCTAATGATGTCGTACAAGCAAGTGCTTCCAATACTCTAAACTATAGAATATAATTTCTTCTTCCACTACATAAATCATTATTGTTCTCACTTTTGCGCTTCTTACTATCGCTTTCCCTATCTATTATTATTAAACTCAACTAGTTGGAAAATTTCCTCCCCCGTTTAACAGTTTTGAAGGGGTATCATCACACATACTTGTGTCAAAGGCTTTTACTTGTAACAGAAATGCCTAATGTATGCATTTTTATCACTGTGTTTAAATCTACATTTTGATGTTTACACCACAATATGGACAACCATAATATCCTCATCTCACTAATTTTTCGTATGTCGAGAAGTCATTTATTGTCTATAGTAACATAGCCCGCAGATTAAAGTACTCATTTTTATAGGCATCATATACCTTTACCCTAACATTATTTTTGTAGGCATCATATACCTTTACCCTAACATCCTATAAAGTTTGCAAATCCTCAATAAGAAATTTTAAATACACATCAATGTCATTATTCGGTTGTTGAGGACCAGAAATCAAGAGGGACAATATCATGAATTTTCGTTCTGTGCATAGCCATGGTGGAAGATTATAAGTTATACGAATTATTGGTTAGTAGTTATATGTGCTACTAAGAGAGCTATATAGATTAATTATATCAGCTAATAGAGCTAGATGAAGGTTTCTAGGATCAAATGTAAAGGTCGGCCATTTCTCATCTACTAGCTTCCAAGATGGTGAGTCAGCCAAATGTCGAAGTTTACCATCAACCACTCTCTCATTTGCATGCCAAGTCAAGTCCTAGCAGTTTCTGATGACTGAAACATGCTCTTAAACCTAAATATAGGAGGAAAATGTCATAAAACTTTTGCTGGAATCCCTTTCTTATATTGGTCTACAATACTATCCTTTTTCTTCCATCTACATAACCCATAAGTAGGACATTTAGAAAGTCCTTCATGCTTTTTTCTGTAGAGTATGTAATCATTTAGGCAAGCATGAATTTTAACATATTCCAAGTCCAAAGCTGACATTGTATTTTTAGTCTTATACATAGAGGTGGGAATTTCATTATTTTTAGGCAAACTATCTGCTAAAACACTCAACAATGTAGCAAAGCTAATGTCAGACCAAGCAAATCTACCCTTCACATTGAACAATTTCACTAAAAAATCTAACTTAATAAATTTTGTGCATCATAGGTATAAAGGTTTCTTATCTTGTTCTAGTAGTTTTTTAAATGCTTTAAGGTCCCCATAACAACCCTTATAAGCATCATTAGCCATTTCTAACTCACTACCATTATCAAACTCTATATTTATTGCTCAAAATGGTTTTCTCTTTGGGGAGGACTTTTATGAATCTCCCTATGCTAAAAACAATTGTCGTATTTCACATCAAAACAATGCATATATAAATTATCTTTTATAGTTGTAGGCGTTTCAAATGAAATATTCCTACAATCAAGGCATAGACACGTAATGACACTACTGCCTCTAGCAGTTTTTGTGGCAAAATTTATAAATTGCTTAACACCATTTTCATATTTTGTCAATAGTCCATTACACTGAATCCAAGACTTATCCATTTCTAACTTAACAATTAATGTTTCTGACATATACATAAAACGAACAAAGAACACAACATACTTAGAATGTTTATCTAATGTCACAGCACCCATGTGAAATAAACAAACTTGAAGCTACATGAGGCCGTTCAAGTTAGACACAGTTTGGCTTATATAGTTTTCTCTTTTATATTAAAGAAACAACATAATAGAAAAGTATAGTCAGGACCTAGAAAGAAATTTAAAAATTACAAATACAGCAACCAATAAAGCTAATAAACTGAAATTCATACTTTTTAAAAGTTCACTCTCTTATTATAATATAAATATAACAATAAGACAAGGCCCACAACAAACACATTCCATAGAATTATAATTATAAATTTAAAGAAATGTAAATTTTAAGCAAGTGTATGACAACTTCACAAATAAAAAGTCAAATAATAGGGGATAAGAAATAGAACTTACCAGATCAAACACCACAATCTACTGTTGTATCCAATTCTAAGTGCAAATCTAGCAACAACATTTATTACTGACAAATATTTTGAATGTTTAGTTGGTAGGATTCCAAACTTGGATTCAAGAGGGTTAAAAGGGTACCAAGGAATTACATTAATCGCATGAGTAAGCACTAGGAAGAAAATGATAAACTATAACTTCAAATAATAAAAATTATTGGAACAAAAATGAAAGCAAACACAAAGAAAAGCTTTAAGTACCTTAATACAATGCCTTTAACAAATCAAGAACACTGAACTGTCAAGTTTATGTAGTAATCACAGTTATTTATAGTTGACAAGCAATTGTTACAACTAAAGACAACAACAATAACAACAACAGCATTAGCAGATGCAAAATAGCTACAACACCAACAATATTCACAAATACAGTAGCAGAAGCAGCAACTTCACCAATTGCAATAAGGGCAACAACTTCCCCAGCTGCAATAACAACAATCAATGCCTCAACAACAACAACAACAATAGCTATCACAACTTCAAATACACACCTAATCAAATATACAGATTCCCCAAATTTTCATGTCAATATAACCTTTCCATAAAAAACTTTTTATTACTGAAAAAACACCACATGCATAGGTAGATGACTATGAGAGTTAAGAATCCTTCAATTTTACATAGCAGAATCATTTGCTAAGAATCCCTTTTCAGCGTTTGTTATCGACAATTCAAGCCAATATTTAAAGAATCAGTTATCAGAATATAAAGATATATAAGTTGCAGATTATCTCATATAAATTCATACACTAACACTCACTCAATTTAACGAAACTTCAATATCAAAATTAGCTAGAATAAAAAAAAATCAGATACAAACACATAAACATATAACCAAATTACTAAGGAAAAAAAAATTCACAACATTATGCAATGCATGATTACAAGTCAAACTATTTTTACAGAATATCTTCCTTGGAAATTATTTAGTAAATTGATTACTGAAATATATGTAAAACATGCAAATACATTTCAATTTTTTAGAAATTATTTACTACTTTACATAAAAGTAGAATGAATAGTCAAAATTAAATACACACAAATGCAGCAATGACTCACCAGAGGGTGTAAACCTTCAATTGACAGTGAAGGTTAGGGTTTCAACTTCAACAACAACAATTGGATCTTCTTTCATGGTAAGTGACTGGATTTCTTTCAGTCAATGAAAGTACCGTGGCTGTTGTTCTCATTCCAATTTGGGTTTCGATTAGCACTGACTTCACCATGGCAAAGAGAAATGACTGAGTGACAACCGCAGCAAAGAAAGACGATTGAGTGAAAATAATGAAGATAATGACAATCAATGAGAACTACGTCCAACGATAGATGTTTGGAGGTCGTCAGTTTGCTATGGCTGGCCTTCGAGGGTTTGCTGCTAGTGTGCTGTGTTTTGAGATTCCAAAATAAGGCTTAAAAATTTTCTAAGCACTTAGAAAAAAATTTGGCTCCTTTCTCACAAAATGTCCACCCCCCCCATAAAACACAACATTTTATTCTTTTTGTTACTTATATTTATAATTTTTCTCAAACACTTGCAAAACGGAACATTTTATAGTTTAAATTTATTTACATTAACAAAAACGACATCGTTTCACTTCTTTTTTTGGCAATAAATATTTTTAAAATTAAAGTCAAACCTGCACAGTTAAAGTCAACATAAAAAATTAGTCTTCCATTCTTGATAGTCAAATAATCTATCACCAGTCTATCATAATTTCTTGAAAGACGATATTTCTATCACCAACATATCATAGTTTGTTGATAGACGATATTTCTATCACAGTTATGTCATAAATGCATGATAGTAAAAAAAAAAACTATCATGATTCTATCATTGTAGGCTTCCACACCAGAAACCATCATACGGAGGACTATAATAATAGGTACTTTTTCTTATAGTTGTGAAAGCTTAATTCCTTTAATGACTTCACTTCTTACTGTTGGGGAAAAATTAGGTTTTTAATTTTTTTATAAAACCTTTTGAAGATCGCTCTTATATAATATATAAGAATTTGTAATCTTGAAATCGTACATTGAAAATATGATTTGGCTTTTTCTGTTTAAATGATTTAGGCTCCTAGATCACGATCCGCCACCACCACTCCTTTTGGATCACGATCCGTCACCACCACGCTTGTCATATCATGAACTGTCACCAATGATCTTCCAGGTTATGACTCAGGTTCGATCTGCACTTGACGTGTGGGTGCTTTTATCACTACCAAAGCAACTAGCACGAGAAATTTTGTTCTCTCAACAATAGAGAGAAAAATCTTTTTCTCTGATCTGTATAAGCCTTTAGTGAAAACCCTAGGCTCCAAATAATCAAAAAACAAAACTTAAGTTACTTGCTTTTTCTATAGGGGACCCACCTTGTAAAATAACATAAGGCCCCTTACACACAAGCTAATTAAATGGAGCCTCCCACCAAATGATATATTTTGGCTTTTGACCCAAATAGCTAGTTATCTTACTTATTAGTCCAGTAGTAGTGCAGTCAATTAAATGAGCTAACCCGAGAATTATTTGGGAACATACAAGAGTGGCTACAATAATTAGGCCTGTAATTAAACTAACCCAATTATTTAATTTCAAATCTACTCCACTAAAAGATTGGAACTGACTTCCATAATTGTATGCTCGAATAATAATTCGTCCCAAGCCACATTGATTTCTTTACTGCACAATCCTTTGTACCACATCATTAATTAAATCGATATCTCAACTGTCCAATCAATTTAATTACATCTTATTCCTTGATACTTACTGGTTTTCTCTAATGATAATTTTCAACATACTAAATATGTTGACACACTCTGGCCAGAGAATTCTATAATCAAGTGCCGAAAACACATCAAGAGATGTGTTGTACAAATTCTATATTGTTAATCTATAACTCCAATACTCATAAATGCTCCCACCAAGATACCGGGTAATCTAAACTACAAGTATGTGTCATGTTCATTGGTAGCTCAAATGGAATAATAATTACAATCATGAAATCATAATTAACTCAAGATTAAGATTACAGTAAAATCAATGCCTATGAGATTTAATAAGTCTGACAATTATTACAAAGTTAATTAAATCTCAAATGTGATCATGTTCAATGTTGTCGTACTACATCAATAAATTCATACATGATTAAGACAAATCATTCAATGAATTCATTATAGTCTATACCTAAATAAAGTGCCTAACTTTATTTATCAACTGGGAACTAAATGTTTTTATCCCAGCACTTAAATTAAATCAACTAGAAATTTAAAACAAAAATAATTATAATAGATCAAAAGGAGCATATGTATTATCACATATAATCCATAAATAGAACAATTTATAGATCACAAGATCTGCATAATCCATGCGAAACAGTTACATATCAATCTATCTCATATAATCTTTTTTATTAATTGTACAGAACGATAGATCACAAGAAATGCATAATCATTTTTATTGTAGCATATTCTCCAAGATTTCAATTCTTCAATTCTTTTACAATAATGTTTTTATTCAAAGAAATTTGGATTTTGAAAGATCTAATGACAGTATAGGCATATATATCAGCACGGAGTGCAAATCCATTATCTCCGTACAATCTGTCACACAAAACTAGCTTAAATATTTTGGGAAATTTACAAACCAAGCCAAAAAAATTAGGCATTTTTCAACTTTAACCCCTCAAACTTTTTTCTTTCAACATTAGCCAAATCAACAAATTATGGACGAAATTACACTCCTCATTCTCACGTTTCCCGCAAGCAAATTCCTCCTCCTCTCACCAAAATCTCATCACCGGAAGTTGTATAGATCGTCGGCGGCGGCGTAGATCGGCAGCGGAGGAAGTTATCGGTGGCTGAAAGAAGCTAAATCACGTTGAAAATCTTCGGAGATCTCCAAAATCAAAGAAAAAAATTGAAAACCCTAGGTGAGTTGTTATTGCCGTTTTTCTTGTTGTTGTTGTTGCTGATATTGTTGCTGTTGTTCTTGTTGTTTGGGTTGTTGTTGTTTGGGTTGTTGTTGTTGTTGTTGTTGTTTGGGTTGTTGTTGTTGTTGTTTGGGATGTTGTTGTTATTGGTGGTGTTTTAATGGCGGTGGTGGGTGAGGTGCGTGTGGGAAAGGGAAGAGAAGAGAAAGAAAAGAGAAAGGGAAGGGGAAGACAACTCGTACGAGCGAGGGTGCGGCCTCGCAGGCGAGATGCGCACGCCGCGCGCATCTCTCGTGCGACATGTGCGCGCTGCGCGCATCTCGCGTGCGACATGCGCGCGAGGCCGAGCCCTCGAGCGAGGCAGGCTCGCGCGAGGGAAGCCAAGCGCGCGCAGGCATGCAACTCACGCGGGCGCTTGGTTTCCCTCGCGCAAGCTTGTCGTACCAAGAGGCAGCACCTCTTGCTGCTGCCTCTTGGTGCCCGTCGCACCAGGAGGTGCTGCCTCTTTGTACGACGGGCACCCCGTCGCACCAAGAGGCAGTGCGTGTTGTTGTCTTAATTTTTTTTTCTTTTGTTCATAATTTTTTAACATGTGATATTTGTAACTTGAACCAGATAAATGGGCAAATCAAAATTAGCATTGCATAACCCACCCGGACCGATGAAAGAACCGGGAATGATAAAGATACCTTATGTTGATCACTTCCCCGGGCGTATCACGAGTATGTGCAAATTAGATGTCGTTGTTAATGCCATCCGGGAAAACTTAACAAGGCAACAGTTGAAACTGTTCAAAGATAATATATTTGGGCATTTCCTACAGTGCCGGAGCTATCCGTTCAGTGGCGTAATTGTGCACAATATATTGCTTCGGCAAGTGTCCCATGGCGGTGGAAATGACAAAGATGAGTTATGGTTTCAAGTTGGCAACCATTTGATACGGCTATCGATTGGAGAGTGGTGCCTAGTAACGGGACTTTGCTATGGCAAAAAAGTATTCCTGACGAAGTATAAAACAATGCATAGGTTACTTAATAAGTACTTTGGAGGCAGGAATCGCGATATAAATCTTGGCCAGTTCGAGGAAATATTTATGAACTTAGACTTCAAGACTATGGATGACACCGATGCGCTAAAAATCGCCATGTTTTACTTTGCTGATAGAGTACTACACGGAAGAAAGGATCATTGTCAAATCAATTTCAATTTGCTTAATGAGGTAGATGACATAAATCACTTTCGAAGTATTCCGTGGGGTCGTTTGTCATGGGAAACAATATATACAAGGATTGATAATGTATTGAACGGAAAAGCCAATAAATTTAAGAGGGCAAGCGCAGAAAATCCACAGCATAGAATTAAGTAATACAATTTTTACGGCTTTACGTCAACAGTGCATGTGAGTGAAGAATTTTTTTTATAACTTAGTTTTGTTATAATAAATATTTAATGACACTTTTTTTTACTTCAAATTTTTCCTTGTTGAAGGCATGGATTTTTGAAGCGATTGGAGGACTACCATTACAATGGGTGGTGAAAATTAGGAGGAAGGGTCCTCGGATTGTGCGATGGAAGCCCGTGGCGTCTTCAAATATAAACTTTGGCAAAGTCTATTCATACCTGAACGATCATCTTGTAAGTCATTTATATGTATGTCTGTATATAACTAGTACATAATATATGGTTATACTAATAGAAAATTTGATAATCTGTACGACAGGATGGCACCATTTTCCAAACCCTCAAACCGGATGCAAATGAGAAAGCCATAAATTATTGGAAGAGTGTCGAGGATTACGTGCCATATTTGCCAAGTTGGGTCCGTAATGTGGGTATCCTCTACAGTATCATTGAAAAACGGATGCAAAGTAATTTATATGTTTGTTTTTTTGTATTTACTATTTTTTGTTTTACTTGGTGCAGCACCAGCCCTCAATCAACGCGCCATCCATAATTCCGCCAAACAAGGATGATCCTGACACCACAAACATCCCCGAACTGCAGCAAAGCCCTGTTGAGGATGACGGTGTTGCCAACGACCATTAGGAATCCGCACACGAGGCAGATGACAGAAATGAGTCGGAGGTAACTTATGTCGTCCTGAACATTTACAATGCACATATACCTAATTGCGGCATTTTGTCATTACTTTCTTATTTTGTGATAATAGGCAAGGACTAAGTTCCGCAATGATTATTTCGTTCAACGACTGGATAAAATAGAGTCTTCCATTCAAGAGTTGAGGTCGGAACTTCAGATTGGACACAGTTCCATTAACGAACTGAGGTCAGAACTTATGGCAGAACGCAAAGAAGCACAACAATATAGAGCAGCGGTCATGGGGTTTATGGCTTCGTTTGGCGCGGGTGCTTCAAAGGCCGCGTACGGTGATTCTCCGTTTGGCCCCTCGCACATGGTGAGCAAGTTTCATATGCTTTCGTATATATTTTTATGATTTCAAACTCGAAATTATGTTAATATGTTCATCTCCTTGAAACAACAGGCCCCGGATGGTTATGGTCCGAACGTTGATGCTGGCTATGGCATGCATACTGATGCTGGTAATGACGACGAGCACACCCCTATGTCATTGTACAGTCTATATGGGGACATCAGTGATGACAGTGTACAGATATTCACAGAGGCACCTCCCGGCGTTAGTAAGTTTGGGCGTCCGTACCGACCGTCGTATATATTTGGCAGTCCTTACTTCATTCCTCCTTTCAAGAGAGTTAGGAATGTCAAGCCTCTACCCGCACTCAACATTACGGACTATGCAATTGATGAAAGATCGAGTGTGGATATGAATCTGCTTAGGGGACTACAAGACTCAAGGCTATGTGAGGAGTTTGATCAGTGGTTTGCCGGCAACATTTCCGTGGATCGACCCGTCCAACAGTCTCGAAATTTTTTTAAAATACTCATGGGCAATACTTCGATGGGATGGCTTGGTGACGAGGTAAGTGTGTTTAATGGTCAGTACATTACAATACAGTTGATATTTCTGCTGGCATGGATAATGATATAAATTTACTTGGTTTAATCCCTTCGCAGCATATTCACACGTATTACCGCTTGATCATAGAGAAGCAACGGCGGTTTCCAAATGCACTACCTCAGCGCGTCACGCATACAGATACATACTTTTGGGTATGTTTACAAACTCTATAATCATTAACTATAATTTTGATGTTTTAAATCTCGAAATGTTATTAATTTTCTACTCATCATGTAATAGGTGTTCCTAAAGTAATTATGGAACAATGGTAGTTGTGATGTCCATTCATTACAGTATGGCAGCAACTTGAACAACTATATGGATGGGCGGGAAGATCTCATGTCCAAACCATTTACGGACGTCGATATGGTAAGAATTGTCACTCAATCTTATGGTCATTGCGTATAAAACATACTAATTTAGCAATTTATTTATGTAGATATTCATCCCTGTGAATTTGGGCGGAGACCATTGGGTACTAGTTCGAACGGACCTTCGCGCGAGGAGGATGCGGATTTACGACTCGTTGGTTACCTTTCGCGAGGACAAAACATATTTGCGTAAATTCAAACCTCTTCAGGTCGTCTTCCCTCAATGGCTTCAAGATGTTGGATTCTACAACATTCGACCTGAGCTGCAGAGTGCCAACCCTTGGAAAGTAAGAATCGTTAAGGATGTGCCCCAACAAGAACCTGGAAGTGGTGATTGCGGTGTATTTATGTTGATGTTTACAATGTATTTGATGTTCCACCTAAAACTTGATTTTGATAGTAGCCACGCCATTACTTCAGGAAGAAAATTGTTGTAGATATATTCACGGGTGATATTCCTTGTAACTCATTGTATTGTATTCGACTTCGATCTATGGATGTAGATTGTTTTTCTAATAGATATAAACTTTTGATATATTCATATATTTAGCTATAAGTAATTATTAATATACTTTAGTAATTACCCGTGTATTTATGTTGATGTTTACAATGTATTTGATGTTCAGCCTAAAACTTGATTTTGATAGTAGCCACGGCCATTACTTCAGAGAGAAAATTGCTGTAGTATATTACGGGTGATATTGCCTTGTAACTCATGTAGTGTATCAGGACTGATCTATGGCTGTAGATTGTTTTTCTAATAGATATAAACTTTTGATATATTCATATATTTAGCTATAAGTAATTATTAATATACTTTAGTACTCATTATGCAAATAAACATAACATAATATACCTCATTACATATAATTGTAATATAAATTATAATAAGAGTTCAGAATCCATAATTAGTTACAAGACACAATCAGTTTGGATTCGACACAATGGAATTTTTACATCTCTTGCGGTTATGACTTGGTTGGTTGCATCGACCGCATCTTACAGTTCTTCGGTTAACATCCTCATCGATAGAAGGAATTCTTAACTCTGGACGACGACCAGGTGGTGGTGCTTCGACCGGTGGGTTAACTCTTAGTTCCTGGATTTCTTCTGGAATGTCCCAATCTGTCATATCCCCAACCGGCTCCACTGGTTCTGCATATGCCATGACCAATGAATCTTTAGAGTAATAATCAGAGCAAAGACTTATGTAATCCACACAGACGGTCAGACAAGCAGCAATTGCATGCGCACAAACAAGCTGATCGAGTTGGAATACTCTACAGGAGCAAGTTCTTTCATGAATGTCAACTATCGATTCCTTCATACCACCACCCAAAACATGAAATCGATACTGAGACACTGGCCGAACGGTCATTCTTTCGGCCAAAATTCTCCTTTCGCCGACTATCTCATCTGCCCACGTCATTAGACGAGTGCTCATCGATTCAGCCACAATTTTCCTATCATAAAACCATTGCTGTAATGTTTTTCTAAAGTGATCAACAAGATGAGTAACAGGAAATTTTCGCGGTTCCCTCATTAAAGAATTCACGCTTTCTGCAATGTTGGTGGTAAGTATGCTGTATCTCCTACCTTCAAATTCGGACCTTACCCAATTACACGTGCCCATATTATTCTCTAAGTAATTAGCCGCGCCCGAATGGAGCATCCACAACCCTTCAAGTTGTCTTTTAAATTCTTCGTGTCCATATGCCTTTGCTGCATTAATAAATACTGGCTCGAATTGATCCCAAATAGCTTTGAACATCCTGAATTTAGACTTGATGTTGCCTTTGACATGGTAAAAACAAACTCCATGACCAGCAGTGTGAAATGCTTTTAAAACGGCTCTCTTGATGGCAGTGCATCAATCAGAGATAAATACTAACTCTGGCCTATCACCAATCACTCCGTGTAACTTCGTCGTAAACCATTCCCAAGCATCATTGTTTTCTGAATCCATGACCCCAATAGCTAACGGATACAGTTGATTATTACCATCCAGACATGTTGCTACAAACATACTTCCACGATATAGCCCCTTCAAATGAGTGCCATCTATAGCGATCACAGGCCTTATGTACTATGTGAAGCCCTTGATGGAAGATCCAAGCGCAACAAAATAGTATAAGAAATTATCATCTCCATCCCGCTGAAGGTGTGTCACTGTGCCCTCATTCGCTTTGGTCAAAACGTGAGAGTATTTAGGAAGTAAGTTGTATGACTCTGTAGGGTTCCCTCGTACTATTTCAAGACCGACTTCTTTAGCCCGATATGCTTGCTGATATGTTAACTAGACTCCGTATTCTTGCTGCATATCTGCTCTAATGTCATTCGGCGTGTATATTTGTTTATCCTGAATAAATTTATCCGCGATAAGATGGCCAACTCGACTCCTAACTTGACGGAGGCCACTAGGCAAAACCTCATTAGCGCACGTATGAACATTGTTAACTCTTCTCACTACCCAAGAAACATTATGCTCATCCGAACCTCTCGTTGCGCGAAGACGCCAATTACATGATTCTGAAGAACAGTGAGCCTCAAAGCGTGTCGTTGTGGACCGTGCAATCTTGAAATCAAACTTTTCCCGCAAGGCCACTTTGCGCAATTCCAGTATTAACTCATTCTTCTCAGCGAACAACATTTCCACACCAATGTCAGCTGAATTACAGCTTCTAACTAAGTCTGGAGCAACCAAGTTTGAAGGTAAAACTGGAGTAAGACTCACCAGGGGATCAATTGTTGTCCTCCTCCTCAAACGGGCCATCGGAGGAATAGGTCGGTTCTCTCTATTGTTAACAGGAATATCATACTGATTCTCATCCTCATCATTGATAGAAATATCATAATGACCAGTGTCCCTATCATCAACTTCAGTATTGGAGTTCATGCCTTGCACATTATCAGCTTTTGTGTTGTTGGTGTCATAACCAGGATCATCATAACTGCGGAACTCATTATTCTGAAATGGAGAGTAATGTTGCCCTAACGATGTCCCTAATGGTAACACATTATCTTCAACATCCGCTAAAGTAATGCCATTATCATCAATAGTGTCATTATTTTCGTTGACTGGTGAGTAATGTTGTTGGAACGACATTTATTGTGGTAACACCTCTTCCTCAATATCGGGGACATACTCGTTTGCTCCAAACGAACTTTCACTTTCCACAAGTGGCTCAGGATTTTCGGCCGGAACTCGAGGATGTGTGGTGACAAATATAGGAATGCATCCATAATTGACCACATCAGAGGCCATGTGCAGCACAAAATTAACCATTTCATCATTAAATATATCCATAGGTAGTGAATATGCACGATACATTGTGTTACTAGATCTCAAAGTTGTCTTCATCGACAAACTATATTCATTAGGATTTATCTGTAAAACTTCATACACCCTTGCCATAAATTACTCAAACGTACAATCTTTCCGAACTAAAAATGCTGTATTCTTCGCATTCACGTACTCCGTACGGCCATCTGCTAACGTCTCCCACCAACCGTCGTAACATAATTGAAGTACAATGGAATCCATTAAACCTAAAAAAAACAAAAGAGATAAGATTTCACGCTACAAAACCTAGTAAAAATGAATATGCAGTACATTTATGTGGATGAAATGAAGTATACAATTTTGGATTTACTTCGTCTCATCGTAAGCTTCGAAACGATATATTATACGCCTAAAACGGACATATGTAGCCCAAATTATTACTTTTGGAAAATAACTTAAATTTAGTGAGATAGGCAGTGGGACAGGTGCCTGTCCCACTTGTTTGTCTCACATAAAACCAGTGGTAACAAGTGAGACAGGCGCCTGTCTCACACGCCTGTCCCACTTGCTTGTCGCACATATTTTGGTGAGACAGGCAAGTGAGACAGGTGCCTGTCTCACATAAAACCAGCAGATTTATGTGAGACATGTGCCTGTCTCACTTGTTCTAGGCTTCTGTTTTACTCGATTTTTCAGGGGTTTTAATGATTGATTTTCATTTCTCAACTCAAAGTAACTACTTTAACAAGTCACATTGTTTTGTTAATGAAAAATAACAACATTTGCAATAAAAACTCACTTCAATTTCGAACTCAAATGATAAAATCAATAGATTAAAAGTTTAGGTTATGGTAAGAGTATAAACTAACCTTAAGAAGCTCTCCAATTGATAATTATATCTTCAATTATGTAATGCTTGTTTGATGAAATTTGCTAATTTATTGAGAGTGATGGATTGAGTGATGAAGTTTGTTAAGTTGAAAAGAGAAAAGTGGTGGAAGTGCTAGAATTGAAAAGAGAATAATGGCATGTCTTTGTAATTTTGATGAAAATGATGAGGGTAATGTAGTCCAAAAATAAGGTGTTTGGCTAGTTATGATAGAAAAAAGTTTGAGGGGTTAAAGTTGAAAATAGCCTAATTTTTTTTGGTTATTTTTGTAAATTTCCCAAATATTTTCGACGTAATATCTGAATTAACTCCCTTGTTTAACTTCCTGCCATATAGGAATTTTCAACTACAGGCATTATAGATTAGTCCCCTAACATGCATGCTTTTTTTTTAAATAAAAAATTATATAATAATTTATAATTTCGAACCACTTTGATGCTCAGTATTCAGTAGCCCGTTTTATTTATTAAAAATATTAGATATGAGAGAAATAAAAAATTAAATAAATTTATTTAAACTTTGTCTATCTTATTAAAAAAAAGAAGAGAAAAAAAAAGAAAAAGAAAAATCGGTCAAGAAGCTCGGCAACATCTTTGCTTATTAAGATGGGAAAAGAAGTGGGGGAAAAGGATCATTACATCAGCATATGGGTAAGCAATAATCACCCACTCAAGCTCCTATCCAATATAGAAAATTCTCTATTATGTATGTCCGGCCGACGTGGCAAAGTGATTTTGAATAGTTTTAAAAGTTTTATTTAATTAGATACTTGAATTTAAGTAGTAGAAACATAGAGTTAAAATTTGATTTGAGTTTTGTTTATCCTTCTATCTAAAACTAAATAATAACTAATTTGATACTTTTATTGTAATTTTTAGTTAAAAGTGCTTAATTATGTTTGTCCTTAAAAAAAAAACTACTCAAGTGGCTTTAAGTAGTTTTATTTATTCGGCCGCCCTAGTTCAATCTTGAAGTTAAAAAATAAAATTAATTTGGGTACTATTCAATTCAAACTTCTCCATAAATCAGTCTATTAACATCCAATAAGTATTTATTTAAATTCAAATTATTAGTTATAATGCAATGATTAGAATAATGATTCTTTTGTGTATTACATAGTTGATTTTATATAATAATACCATTTTTTATTATCATTGCCATTCCTTTAATAAATCTTGTTCATAACGTTGCTTGAAATTCTAACCATTAATAAAACTAACATTTCACCATAAACGCATTAGGGAAAAAAAAAAGTAATTGAATTGCAAGTGGCTAGGTGAATGGAATATATTCGTTACTCGTTACCAAGTCAAGAATTAAATCCCCTCTTCCCCTTTCTTTTTATTTTTTTTGTTTTGGGGGGGGGGGGAATATTGGAAACTTGGAAATTTTTCTCACTTTATGCGTACACGAAGATCGTTTGGTACATCTCATCTAGCTTTGTAAGAGATTATTTAAATTCAATAACAATGTAGTCCTTCAATATATAGTGTGTCTTTCTCCATTACGATCTAAACGCCGTAGATGAAATCGAATATTGAAAATGTCTTGGAGACCTAGTTTAAATACGTAGTACATACAGTATATAAGAGGGACCAAATTATCATTGTCCTTTCTTATATAAAATAATTTCAACTTGGACATATCCGCTAAAACATATAAATAGTGCAGAATATTTTATTTTTATTTATTTGACAAAATTTCCATTGCTTTAGCACTCCCGCATATTACAACTTGTGTTTTCTTTTTGTAACCAACATATATATTAGCTAAGTTCAAATCCATGGAGAATCCAAGTAAAATAAAATGTTGCTACAATACGTAAACAAGCATTTGATATGAGAATTATAGCATAACTAAACAACTCTTTGTTTTTCCCCTTTAAAAGATAGAAGGGTAGGTATTACTCAATTTAAATTTTTATTCTTATTTTTTCAGAATTTGAACTCGGATTGTTATCTGAATGCACTACTAGAAAAATGATTTTTATTGACATTATAATAGTGTCAATAATTACTTTTAGAGACACTTGTTAATTGTGTTAGTAATCTGACAGTCAGAAAAATAGTGACACTTGTATTTGGTGTCAATGATTACTATCACTACAATATCACCAATATTATGACGCCATAGTGTTAGTAGTTGCTGATATTTTGTTAGTGTCTATGATTACTGTTATCATGGTATCATTGTTTAATTTATTTTAAAAAAATGAATTGGATCATTTCATATTGATTTATTGGCAAAATTATAAGGCACTACAAAATAACCAAAAAAATCATTTTATATTACAAAATCTTTCATTTCATATTTAAATATTATTGGTATATATTACAAATTCCAAATACTTCAATAAATAAGATACGAGATATCCTACTTTCATTACCGAAAATCTAAATTATGTAAATTAAAATTTCTACAATCCAATCAAATGCCTACTAATTGTGAGTGAATTTAACAAATCTACAAGGTAATTTCAGAAGGTTGGCTGCCTTTCACTCTTTAAATATGGGTGGTGCATTTGCGGTATCACACTAGGAGCTTCTCCATTCAATAGACTAGATGGGTGAGGATACAATTGAAGTTGAGGAAGAAACACTTCAAACACATTGAGCAAATCTGCATACATGGAAAAGGGAGAAAAAATTAGCTGCCAATTCCCAACCATTAGAGAAACAATGGTTAATCGAAACAAATCTATTTTGTTCTAAAGAAAAAATATTCATACACTATTTATAAGTAAACTCAGTTATTTCAAAGAAAAATTAGTGAACAAGGAAGTTGTAGTTTATTTCCTTAAAAATACCAAAGATATACAGTTTATTCAACTACATATATAAATAAAAGAAAGGGAGTCAATGATTATTCTCTTTTGGTAAGGTTATTTATAATAAGTTAATGACTCTAAATAGAGTAAGAACGATAACTAGGTAAAAGTACAATTACTTGTTGAAAATTAGTCACTAGATTCCCAGTAACTACATCATAATGTTGAGCAATTAATTACTAAGGCATCAGCCAAGTAGTTAGTGTAGGGACTGACTTCAGTCATTCCCTTAAAGAAATCCAATAACCTTGCTGCCTCCTTATTTATATGCATACTTCCAATGTTTAATTATTTTGCTGCAGAGAAAGAAAGTTAAGAGAAATGACGAACTGATAGCGTTTCTGCAATTTTCGGATAATCACACAGAACATTTCTTTTATAAATTAACCGTCTACTCGATCGATTAAGCACATTCTTGTTAATTTCCTCAAACTCTTCTATTTTATTTAATAACTTAATTTCAACCTTCATCACTAGGAAAAAAAATTAAATTACAACCTTCATCACTAGGAAAAAAATTTAAAAAAAAACACTTTCATAGTGGTGAAGGAGCTGGCTAAATATATGCACAGTAGAGAAAGAAAAATCTGCCCTGTTGACTTGGAGGGTCGTATTAATTTAATTGGCCTTTCGAGTAGCAGATAATTTTTGTGCTATTATGCTTAAGCGCTTTATCACCATGTAGTTCCTTTAATTTAGTCAAAGCGAGCTGAAAAACGAAGCAATTAAACAAAGCTTAATTAATGACTAAAAATATTCCCTAAAGATTTGTCACGGTGACATGAATAGATAAGACACGAATAAAAAAATATTTTCAACTTCTTTTCCTTTTCATATTATTTAAAATAAATTAAAGCTAATAAGAATTATTTCTATGTAATTTATAGAGGCGATTGCTCCCATTATTGAAAACCTAGAACGAAAGAGGCATGTGGGACAATTAAACTAATAAAACCAGATTCCTAAAAATAATTAAGTAGAGATTTGTGTGTAAGTCAAAATTGTCTATGAAAAACTACAGTAGCAATTAGTACTTAAATACATATTTATAAAATTTAAGATACTTAATACATTGGAATGATATTTTTCAATTTTTAACAACACATGAATGAACAACATATTAAAATTTGAGGTTATTCTGATATTATTACGCTGGTGTTTTATAAGATCAAAAGTTAATAAATAGTTATGTCAAAAGAACTTGCTGCCGATAAGCATAGTTTAAAAAATCATTAAAAATAACCTGCAAGTTCAATCAACATAAAATTTTTCAGATTTGAAGTATATATTCATATAGAACTTTAGTTTCTCCAAATTTCAGCTCATTCAGACATGTTTAGACTATTGTTTTGCACCACCAAACATGATACATGAGTAATTTATGAAAGATTGGATAGCAACCAACCATTTTGAAAAATCGATTAAAAATCAGTTATAGACCCAATTCATTCCAAAATTTCCAGAACTAAAACATACACATTTAACTTTAATTATTTCAAACATATGGTAAAGTTTGGACAAAATATTTCAATAATTTGAGAGTTCATTCCAAAATCATTGCTTATAAACAAGTCTTATGATTTTGGCCATGAATCATTTAAATATAAATAAGAAAAATTAAACAACTGAAGTAGATATTGCCTTATTATGAACATAAATATAAATAAGACAGATCTAATATTGCCTAAGTAATGAACTGAAGAAACAAAATTCTGTTTTGCCCTGTAAACAAAGCCATTAAAGAAATGATAAAGACACCTCATTTCTCAACCGAAGCTGCATTTATTTGATAGTTTGTAATAAGTAATCATCCAATGAGACTTATAGCAAATAAAAATTGAAATCTATTCGATATGAACAAAACGAAAAAATAACAGCCGAAAAAAAAATGAAACGATTGCTTTTGAAAGAAAAAACTAATAACACATGAACAAATGGTTAATAAGCAATAAGTTATATCAACATAGAACCGCTATGAACCAATATAAACCATCAATTTTAGCATAATCATGCTGCTCTTAAGAATTCCCAAATTAGAAAATTTTAGGATTTTAGTGTAAAAAATGTTTGATGTCGTTCATCAACGAAATAAAGTTAACCTTATAATGATGAGCACCCTAAACACAATATTTTCCATAGTAGATAAAATGAAGGCTATTTGGTGCCAATAAAAGAAAAGAAAGTAGCAGAGAAAAAAACACAATAAAAGCTAAATCTTTACCTTCTTGTTTCTTCCAAGTAGCCAAAGAAACATAGAAGCTCTTCTCCAAATCACTTATTTAAACCTAAAAGAACAATTAAAACAAAAAAACTCAAGATCTAATTACAATAAGAGAGACCCAAAATCATAAAATAAGAAAAGAAAGAAGAAGTTAGGATTTTGAAGGCAAATGGTGAACCTGTGCCATCGATTTGATAGGATCATGGCCAAGCACTTTTTGACAATTTAGATGTTAGGGATTTTTTAGATCTAGGGAGCTTAGGAGGGAACTAATACTTTGGTAGAGGGAGTTGAAAAGTTATATTTTGGATATGATAAGACTTGTCCATTTGTTTTGTTTTTATCCACTCAAAAAGCATTGCTCTAAAAAAATTAAAAATAATTTGTAGTCTAGTGGTCTTTTGATTCAATGTAGAAGTTTTAGGTTTAAGAGGTCTTGGGTTCGAATTCGGACTAAAACAAAATTAAAATGATTATTTTTAATTGCTGATACCTAAGTGTCATTGATCGCTATTACTAAAGCCATTGATACTTCAATATTAGTAATTAGTGATACCTATATGTTAAACACGGAAAATGGTACAAATGTATGTACATACGGATACTTTTAAATAAAGTGTCAGAAGACAAGTATCAATAAAGACCATTTTTCTAGTAGTGATATGGATTGTTATCTGAATAAAGTTCCTTGAAACTAGCAAACCCTAGTGGCCATAAATACTTTTTAAGGATAAATTTCAATAAGAGATCTTAAACCCAAAATGGGGATAATTTTATAATCACTAAAACCTGCATCTGCAAAAAGCTTAGCCCATTCTTTCTCATTTCGCTCTGTTCCAGTGAGCAAGACCATCATGAACATATCAAAGAAGAGTTGTGTTTCAATAGACTTATCATCCTTTTTTTTATTCTCTTTAATCATGTCTTTTATAATCACCTTCCCTTTCTTGCCATCGCTCGTGATTGCTTCCTTACATTTTTTAAGAATTTTCACTCATTCTTCATTGTTCCAGTCATGTAATATCCACTACTTATCATCACCAATAATATTAGAATTTATTTGAAGACATGATTAAAGAGAATAGAATTTATTTTATGCTCAAGAAACGACTTTAATTAAACTATAGAAATTATTACACGTACCTTGAGTAGAACAGCGTCAGCTGGGGAAATTGCCTTAAACATATCCCCTCCAACATATTTGAGATTGACCAAATCGCTTTCAAGGCCATTAACCACATGCGGCAGATCAAAACAAGTGCACTCCAACTTTGGAAACACTTTAGCTATGGCCTTGGCTGCCGTTCCTGTGCCCCCACCCACATCGACTAACGAATTCAAACCTTCAAACACATTCTTACACTTCTGTATCATCACGCTTGTTGCCAACCGAGCATCACTTGCCATGGCTTCATTGAAGAAATTGTTAAGCTTCGGCTCGTCCCCAGCATACTCCTAAAGAGTCTTCCCACGTGCCGTACCAAACGGCGTTGGATCGTCGTTTTGAAACCAACTTCTCAGTTGTTGCTACGGTGATAGCAAAATAGTATCTAGCATGGCTTGCAAGAAAGGTGTCACGCTTAAGGGGTTGTCTTCAAACTGCTAAGAAAACGAACGGAATATTCTCTAAATTATGTTTTTGAAGTGCAGGTGAAATTATCATTATACCCTTATGACGTCAACTAAGTCTTAACGGTTTGAAGACAACAGTGGATAGGTGGAAAAAAATATAACTTCAAGTGGAGCTTAGCAAAAAAAATTAAAATTCTGTATTTTTCAATAAGTGTGAAAAAATAGATAGACGATGGATAATTGCCCGAAATAATATGATTTTCTACCTAAAATATAGCAAGAGGATAGTTAAATTACGTGAAGATAATTCAAATGATTTATATTTTCTAAATTTTAACTACAACATTTATTGATAGTGGCTTTTTTTGATATAATAGATTACAAATTTATTATTGTATTTTTTGTGCATATTTTTTAAGGTTCATGTTATAAATTTAACCATATAATTTATATTTAAATTTTCCGCTGAGACTGAGGATAATATATACGCACTATGATACTCCTTCATCCTTATATTGAGATTTTTGTAAACAACTTGAATTGTCTTAATCCTGAAATAATAATAGGGTTTTGTAATTAAAATAAACCTACAATGGGTATGACAAGTATCTTATGCGAGTGCAGGCTCGATATTGGTAAACCCGCAACATGTAGCTGCCATCTCAACTCTCAAGCATAACATAAAAATATATATCAAACTAGTGACCAAGCCTCTACTCGTATAACAAGGAGACATATTTACTTCAAGTATAGGAAACATATCTACTCCCACTATTATATGACGAGAAAGATTTACTTCGACCATATTTTGGAAAAGGATTTTTATGAGACCCCAACAAAGGAGACTAAAAAACTAGTCCACCACTTGGCTAAGACCTTAGTGGCACAATATAACATAATAAAAATTATTGATCCTATGAAAAAAAAATTTAAAACTAAGGCCCTTTTAGCTGCTGCAGATTTTAAATTAAATTAAATTGATTTGATTCTCTACTTATATGATGAATCACATATACTATCTTTACTATTTTTTAAAAAATTATTATTTAAAAATTATATTTATTATATATTATTAATTTTTATTTCATAATTTTATAGTTTTGTTTCTCCATATTAGTTGTAGCTTTTTGTTGGATTTGAACCAACAAGCCACTGATTCAAGTCTCCCTAGGACCCAATTTTGTACTTAAGATCCCCGAACTCAATACCTTACTTCCTAATTGATGTGTTCCCAATTTGATCAATGCAAGTAACAAGACTTAAAACACAAAGAAGCAATAAGAATCACAGAATCAGCACAAAGGATTACAGTGGTTCGGCTTGAAGCAACCTACGTCCACCGTGAAAATTGAAGAGAGTTTTCACTAGTTGACGAGAATATAACATACAATATTATCAAGGAACTGAGAGGAAATAAATAAGCTAAAGAACAATATTTGAGGCTTTATATGCAAGCTGTCAGCAACTGTTTCTAGTTTATGTAACAACCATTTGAACAACCAAGCTCCGTGTGTCTTGTGTGCACATACCTTTGCCACCAAAACGACAGCTGAAACATGCCGTTTAATTCAATTAGACTTAAGTGATGCGCTGGACTGATCACGTGCCTCACTAACTGCACCAAACGACATTATATGCTGTCATCTGAGCTTGCTAATAAAAAACAATGGCATGCCAGCAACTTCATAACTATAGTAATGACATGTCAAACTGTTCTGCATTATCTGATTTTCAGTTCACTTCAAACATTCTCCAGCTTGAAGTCAAATAAACTATTGTAGGTTCTAGCCAAGTTCATGCAATACTCAAACTCCTGGTACAGCCTTAGTAAGCACAACAACATTATCATCAGTGTGAATTTTATTCAAAATCCACCACTTCTTTTGACACCTCAAGCCTGATAAAATGAAGCTCTATGTTAATATGCTTTGTTTTCTTATGATGGCTCTGGTTTTTGCTCAAAAAAAGGACACCCTAACTAGAGACAACTGCATAATTTTGTTCATGCCCCAATTCTGTCACCATCCTTTTAAATCATTTTACTTCTCTTATAGCTTCTACAACTGCAATATATTATGCTTCTATTGTTGACAAAACAATACTTCTTTTGCAAAGTAGCTTTCCAGTTGATGGTGCAGTTATTGAGTAAGAGTAGTGAGAGACCTCCTCTTGTCCAAATCACTTGTATAATTAGGGTCTGCATAACCAATAACATTTGCATCTTCCTCAGCCACATTACCATTTAGAAAACCATTATCAATAGTTCCTGATAAGTATCTCAGAATCCAAATCACAGCCATCCAATGTTCCTTGCCAGGTTTAGCCATATATCTACTAACCACATTTACTGCATAGGAGAAATCTGGCCGGGTTAATACCATGGCATGCATCAAACATACAGCACTTGATATAAGGTATTAAGCTCATTTCTGATTCTTCTTCTGTAGTTTTGGGACATTGTTGACAAGATAATCTGAAATGAGCTGGTAAAGGTGTTTGTACAAGTTAACCCCTATCATTCTAAACTTTTCATGCACCTTATTCACGTATCTTTGCTGTGTAAGAAAGATGGTTCCTTTCTTCCTCTTTTTTTATCAACTCAACACCTAGAATCTTCTTAGTCTGACCAAAATCATTCATTTCAAACTCACTTCTTAGTTGTTGCTTCAAGGAATCTATCAAGCTCATGTGTTTGCATGCTAAATAATTCATCAACATATAATAACATACTAATCTTCTCACCATCTTTTAAGTCTTTAAAATACACTAAGTAGTCAGAATTGCACCTTTGAAAACTATGGTAAGCCACGAAGGTATCAAACCTTAAATAACACTGCCTCAGTGACTATTGGAGATCATACAAAGACTTCTTGAGATGACCCATCCAATCAGATTTTTCTGGATCAGTGCAGAGTACCACTAGATTTCATATTATTCATGGACTCTTAAAAAGTGAGACGATGTTCAACGTGTATTGGACCCTATTCAAAATCTTGCCATGTATGCAGTTTTTACTTCGTACATTCTTTCTTTTAATGGAACTTTGTGAGTTCTATTGTAATAATGGAACTTTGTGAGTTTATTCATTACAATAGGAGAATCTCTTACTTTAATAAAGTAATTAATAAATTAAAAAATAAAATATATATATTTTAATATATTACAAGATAAAATACAATGTATTGAAATGTATATTTTTCTATTTTTTTAATTTGTTCCTGACTGATTCCCTTATTGTAAATTTATTTTAATTCCCCATATTCTGAAATTTTGTCCTTTACGGTCCATGTTTTTATCTTCCATTTTGTTATCCTTACTCTACATATTTCGTTTTAGTGGCCTGACATTTTGTACCCTAAATCATCACTGACATGGTAAATTGTATCAATGTTTTAAACATGACTATATTAGACATATTTAATAAACAAGTCCTATCCCTAATTTTATTTTTGATACAATTAATAAAGGAGTTATAGTTGTATTGATCAATTTTTTGTGTCCTACTTAACTAGATACATACAAAGATGGGTTTCCAAAAGAGTATCCGGGTTTGTCTTCATGGAGTGGTTTATTTTGAAGATTCAATGAAGTTTTTTTTTGTGAATATTTTTGTATGCCTTTAAGGCTCCTATAACTGTTTTTTTTTAATGCGGAAATATGTGCTATTATTAAAGTGATTGAAATTGTTTATTGAACTGGGTGGGTTTGGCTAGAGAGTGATTTTTTTTTTTTAATGCGGAAATATGTGCTCTTTATTCCACTCTCTTTAGTGCATTCGTACATATTCTTATGAATCTACAGCTATCAAAAAAATTATGCATGTGGATTCATGAGGTTTGCTCTTCTATTAGGGATCCGTCCCAATTTTTCAACTTTTTTTTTAATGAAGTTTAACTTTCATTAGGGAGGAAAAAATAAACTTAGCTAGACACGAATACGAGTACTGCATGTAACATCAACATGAATTACAATTTTACTTGAAGGGCAAGGCAATTTGAATCAATGAATTTGCTCCCTAAATTTATCATTTAATTTTTTTAAGTCACTAATTTATCCTTAAACAAATTTATATCTAAGGACAAAAGAATTTAATAAAATGTTAAAAAATGCAACAAAGTTATCTGCTACTTCTTTTAAGGGAAACAAATGCAACAAAGTTGATAGGAAAAATGATTCTAACAAAGTTGATAGGAAAAATGATTCTGAACCCTAAAAAAAAAAAGGATAAAAGTTCTTTTAGTCCCTATATTTTAAGGTTAGTGTCCGTTTAAGTTCTTATATTTTTAAAAATACCTCAAAATATCCCTACTATTAAATTATTGACATCCTTGCCATTACCTTTTGTTCATTTTGACTTATTTTTACAATATTACCCTATTACAATAATATTCCTTTTTTTAGACATTATTAAAAAATTAAATTACCAGTTTAACACCAAAAAATAAAAAAAAATTAAATTACAATATATATATATAAATTTTTGTGGAACCCTCTACTGAGGAGTTAAAATATTAATTTTTCTAAAAAAATTGATAATTCAATTTTTTACAAAATTAATTTTTTTTAACACTCATGAGCTTCCACAAAAATTAATATATATCTTTTTGTTTTTATTTTATTTTTGGGTTTAATTTGATAATCCATTTTTTTATTAATATCCAAAAACGAAACATTACTGCAAGAGTGTAATATTGTAAAAGTATAATATTGTAAAAGTATGTTAAAAAGAATAAAAAAATAATGGCATAAGTGTCAATATTTAATGGTAAGGACGTTTTGAGATATTTTTAAAAATATAGGGATTAAATGGGCACTAAACTTATAATATAAGGCCTAAACAAGCTTTTACCCAAAAAAAAAACACTTATCTCTTTATTATATACTATTGTATCATTTAAATTATGAAAATATTGAGATCAATTAAGAGTGTTGCTGAGGATACTATGAAATAAACTATTATATCATTTAGTCTTGGAAACAAACTGAGATAAATGGAGAGTGGTATTAGAAACACATAAACTTGTACATGTTGATAACGTACGAAGTATTATCTATCTTGTTTACTATAATCTTATGTTAGAATATATTTAGAGCTTCATTACATTGTTAAGATGACCCTTTATGTTTGCATAAAACCAATATTCATTTGCGAGGACCAACATTGATGTACTTGTGAATTTATCAATATTCATTTGCATAATGTAATTGACTTCTGTTAATACCTCTCAATGTCAGATTAAACATGAATATTACCCAATTAAACCTCCAATAATGCAGCTTATTTTGATATTATTCTACAACTATCCCTCAAATTTTGTCATACTTGTTATCAGCAACACGAATTATTAATCTTCCATGGAAAAGAGTAGCACAGCTCATTCTTTTATGGCAGCAATTGTATCATTGAAATGGGCAAAAACATCAGCTGGTTTTGTTGACATTGGATGGGAAGTAACGTATTTCTCCCACATCGAACAGATAGAAACAAATATATATCTTTATAAATAGCTTTACGCTCAGCTACAGTCGTCGGGCTCAGTAACGCGAGCTTGTAACCAAGTGGGGCATCAAAGTGTTTGAACGTTGTTTGGACTTTGCAGGTTGGGCTTTCTGGGTCTTATGCGGGCTCGCCCAATCCAAGTAAAGAGTGGTCCACGTTGGCCGATCGAAGGCTTGGCTCACTCGGCTCCTAAAGTGGAGGGCACAGCGTGAGGCTGGTTTCACAGAGCAGCGACAACCTCCCGCTCTTGTCAGTGGATGGATAACGGGTCGGTTCTCAGTTGGTCCGCTCACATCTGGATGGTCCCTCTCAATTGTACAAACACTTTTTACATTTTACATAATTTTGCATTTTCCTCATTTGTAAGAGATTCTTCATTATGTTTATTTACTCAGTCAAGCCATATGTGCTTGTTAATTGTGTTGGAAAAAGAATATAAAGCAAATAAATTAAAATTAAAATACTTGATTGTTTGTTTGTTTTGTCAAATGTTTGGATGGAGATGATAGAAGTACTTCAGAGGACAATTTTTATTCCCATACAAGTTTCTTCCAGACATATCCAAAAGAAAGTGACTAAACATTATCCCTTAGGCTTAATTACTACCGAAACTTGGATGATCGCGAGTGTAAAGTGTATTCCATTCACAATTAATTAAGTTGCTCTTACGGGATGATAATAAATGTGATAGTTTTTAGTTACTCTACTTTTAAAAAGTTGGGGTACTACAATCATTAGAGAAACAATACCTAATCCCAAAGATGTTCCAAAATGTTTTCAATTGCTCATTCGAGAATTACGATCTTTGCCCTTTTGAATTGAATCATTTTCTTATATATAAGAAAAAAATTCTAGATTAATAATAAGGAAGCTTAATCGGAATGAATGATAATTTTTTTTTCTATCATTGATCGATGAACAACAACAACTCCGAATTGGATTAGTTTCTCCTCAATAATTAAGCCCTTGGGCCAATAAAATCATACCTAATTGAGAGATAATTGGAGAATATGACAAAACCATGTACTTTTCATTACATAGCTAATAAATCGAAAAAAAGATGGATTATTTTGTGAAACAATTTTTGGTCATATTAAAAGTGAAATTTGTACTTGTGGAAATGATCAAATAATGTGAGATGAAAAGGATGATCGTGTGTGTAAAACATATTCAATTCACAACTAATCAAGTTGCTCTTATAGGATAATAATAAAATGACATAGTTGTTAGTAACTCTATTGCTAAAAAGTCGGGGTACAAATGCGATTTTTTTTAAAAAGAAAGTTATCCCAACTAATTTGGTGTACTAATACTTATTTGACCCTCTTACAAAATCATCGTATTTTATTGAAATGATAAAATAAGTAACCATTTATTGTTAATGAAAATCTTTACAAACAATTATATCTTAAACTCATGTTGATACATTTTTGGGATAATACTATATTTACATAGGTGAAACACTGTTTGTATCCCAGATGTACAATTTTTTTCAATTTATGCCTAAATAAAATTTTGTGCTTCCATTCTTGCTTTGTCATTCACTTGATTCGGGGCTCGCTATCGGTTTGATTATGCTTACTTTGCTTTATGAAAGGAATTTAAATCTATCGCAAATAGATGTAGGCAATTAAAAATAAAAAATTAACAACTTAATTACTTTTCAGAAATACTGTTCACCGTTACTGTGAATAGATACTGTTCATGGTTATTAAACATCCAACGTGTAACATCACTCTCCATAAAACTTTTCAATACACCAACTAGCTTCCTATATTTTCTTTTATCAAATTTCAATTCCTCGTGCTAAATCACCTCTTACTTTTGAATCAAAGGACCCGCAAATTTTGTTTTATATCTGAAAATTTTTTAGCTTCTTAAAATTTAATTTAATTTTTTTCAGTGAATTGACCTTTATATAAAATATTTATGAATTCGTTCCCCTCCCCCCCCAAAAAAAAAAAATTGCATTTTGCACTTGGAACCTGCGGGCTTTTTCTTTGGAGTATTTATTTTCAAAAATGGTACGGAGCTTTTTAAAGTGTTCTGAGGCTATGTGTTCTCCATTTCAATTTTGTAAGTGCAAGATCATATATAGCTATATCTCTCATTTTGTATTGGATTATATCTAACTAAATATAGACGTGAGTAGGCAAAAAGCAAAAGCAAAATGTTATCTGTAAGAAGTAGTTCTGTTGGTTGGTTAATTGGTTACATTCTATTCATGAAATGGGTTGGATTGATATCATTTTGAATGCATCAAAAGAATTCTATTAGCTCTAATATACTTTTTGATTTAATAAGTACTTTGGATCAGAATTGAAAAATATGTTTTATGACTAGAATCTATAGTATTCTCTTATTTATTACCAAACCTTTCAAATACAGAATTGTTGGAAAAATATGCTCTTTAAAAGCATATGTGTTTATTTAATTGTAATAAATAATTTTTTTGATTAATAAAATAAATGAGGTATTTTATTCAAATATCTTAATTGCATTAATATTTGTATTAAAGTCTATTTAATCATATTATATGTATTTATGTGATCACCATGTGGATTCATAAAAGACATAAATACAAGTTATCTTATGATTAAATAAATTTAGTTCGCAGTTGATAAATAAAGTTGAGCACTTTATTTCTCAACTGTAATAAATTCATTGAATGATTTGTCTTAATCATGCATAAATTTATTGATGTAGTACGACTACATTGAACAGGATCACATATGAGATTTAATTAATTTTGTAATAACTGTTAGACTTATTAAATCTCATAGGCGTTGATTTTACTGTAATCTTAATCTTGAGTTAATTATGATTTCATGATTGTAATTGTTATTCCATTTGAGTTACTAATGGGCACGACACATCCTTGTGGTCAAGATTACCCTGGTATCTTGGTGGGAGCAATTATGAGTATTGGAGTTATGGATTAACAATATAGAATTTGTACAACACCTCTCTTGATGGGTTTTCAGCACTTGATCATAGAATTCTCTGGCCAGAGTGTGTCAACATATTTAGTATGTTGAAAATGATCATTAGAGAAAACCAGTAAGGATCAAGGAATAAGATATTATTAAATTGATTGGACAGTTGAGATATCAATTTAATTAACGATGTGGTACAAAAGATTGTGCAGTAAATAAATCAATGTGGCTTGGGACGAATTATTATTCGAGTATACAATTATGAAAGTCAGTTCCAATCTTTTAGTGCAGTAGATTTGTAATTAAATAATTAGGCTAGTTTAATTACATGCCTAATTATTGTAGCCACTATTGTATGTTCCCAAATGATCCCCGGGTTAGCTCATTTAATTGATTGCACCACTACTGGACTAATAAGTAAGATAATTAGCTATTTGGGTCAAAAGCCTAAATATATCATTTAGTGGGAGGCTCCATTTAATTAGCTTTTGTGTAAGGGGACTTATGTTATTTTACAAGGTGGGTCCCCTATTGAAAAAGCAAATAACGTGGGTTTTGTTTTTTGATTATTTGGAGCCTTAGGGTTTTCACTAACGGGTGATATAAAAGGCTTATTTTTCTCTAAAGAAAAGAGAGCAGCCACTTTATACAGATCAGAGAAAAATATTTTTCTCTCTATTATTAAGAGAAAAATTTTCTCGTGCTAGTTGCTTTGGTAGTGATAAAGGCGCTGACACGTCAAGTGCAGATCGAACTTGAGTCATAACCTGAAAGATCATTGGTGACAGTTGTTGTGCAAATTTTAATGTACTCGCAAGCGCATGAATCTATTGTAGTATAGATCAATGGTGACGAGTGTCGATCCCACGAGCAGGTGGATTTTAATTGTTTGTAAAATTAATTTTGTAAATGGGTGGTTGGATTTGTGGTGGAAATGATTTGGATTATACTAAAATATAAATTAAAATAGCGAGAATAAATTATAAAATTGGAATTGAAATGGCGAGAATAAATTGAAGAGAATTATATTGAAATGACGTACTTGGGTATCTGGATCCGTATCAACATGCATTATGGGCTAAATAATCCGTATTAATACCAATTAAATCATGAGGGGGGAATCCACACCTCATGAACCACGCTCTAATCAATATGGTGCTAAGGGCTTATCGTGCCAAATAATAATAACCTTATACTAGGGAGCCGGTGAAACCAGGGCGGTACTAGACAAGACTATTATTATTTGTCGACGAGAAGTCAAAACATCCACAAAAACTAGAGGGGAAAATAAAATAAATTTACCAAATAAAGCCCATGACACATGTTGAGACTTCACCTTCAAGCCAAGCTTGAAAGGAAATTAGCTACTCATAATTGAACTAGGAGCAAAATGGGAATTTATTAAAATACGAAGAAAATACAAGATGGAGAAGGAATTACAGAAAATGGATCCAAAAAATGGATTCAGAGATATCAAATTAGGGGGGGGAAGCCCCCTTTTTATAGATACATAGAGTAAATCATGGCCATCGGATTAAAAACAGTTTGGACGCTCAGGATTGCGCCACGTCATCAGTCAACAATACGCGGTTTGACCACGTGGATGAACAGTAACATGGTTTGACCCGGGTGAACAGTGACATGGTTTGGTTGAAAATAATCATGTGTGATACATACACCGTACGCGAGATTTTTCGTCCACTGATATGCTGCCACGTCGCCATCAACAGTACATAAGAATTTTAGTCCAACAGGATTGTGACACCTCATCAGTCAATGCCACATCATCGGTCAATGCCACGTCATCGATCCGTCTATGTGAACAGTATCGTGAACAGTAACGTAGACAGTACCGTATACGTGACATTAGCGTCAAGCGGTATCATCTGATGCGGATCCATATCTTGTTGTCATCATCCTCCTATTCGGCATCCGTCACTATGCTGATTTCAAAAATACATCTGTTTCTTCTGTCTTCCATCAAATTGTGAGAATCATTCCCCAACTCATACACTAAAACCATCTTTAACTCCATTTTCAAAATAAACGCTAGATCCGGAGTTGTCACCGATTTGAGTAGATTTTTCTCTCTCAGTATACATCAAGTCATTTTTATAATTTTCTCCAAACACTTTCAATCTTCATCATTCATTATTTGGTTTTTTATCCTCAATCCATCAAAATCAAAATGTCAAGCTCACGGCCGGTTCGAAGAAAAGGCAAAGAACCGGTTCAACCCAATCTCGAGCCACGGGAAGCAAGGGGCACCTCAAATCAATCCTCTTTTGAGTCCATTCATTTCCAAAACAAAGCAACACTTGATCAAACGGTTTCAACAAAACTTCCGGTCCGTGAGGTAATCAATACTTTCTATGTTTTACCGGATGTTATGCATACTCTCAAGATTAGCTATAGAAATATATTCAATCGTTGGGAGATGTTGGTTGGATTAATGCTTTGTTGATTGAGGAGAAGTGTATCCCGACTTGGTGAAAGTATTTTACTCGAACATGGAAGTTCCGAGAAGAATAAGACTCGAGTAATCACCAATGTTGGAGGAGTTAAGATTGATTTTGATGTTCCGTATTGAATTATATTCTAGATCATTCGATTTTGGCCAAGAAATCTTTTCACCTAGGAAATCTCCGAAACTTGATAGTTATGTTCATGTTGACGCCGTTCGTAATATTTGTCGGCGTAATGACCTTTCTGTTGAAGATTGTACCATTCATTTCCGTACTCAGTGTCTTTGTCTTCAAACTCGTGTTTTGCTTCGTATTATACAATGCATTGTACTTCCTAGATCAGGTCATCTAGATGAGGTTTCTCATATGGACGTTGCCTTGATTGACTGTATTCTTAGATGTCGTCCGGTTAACCTGAGCTATACCATCATCCGCACCATGTTGACCATACCCTCCTTGATTACCCGTTCTCTTCCTTATGGTCACTTCATTACTCGAATCCTTAAATTTTTTGATGTGCCGATTCTCGCACCATCTTGTAGGCCGTCTAAGGGCATTGGAGATGAGGTTATTATTGGGTTAGGATTTGAGTGGAAGGATGGCACTTGGGTTAAATACAGCGATAACCAGCTTACTTTTCTTGCCCCCAGTGATGATCGGCCACTTAATGCTGTGATTCCAGCTGATCAGCTTCCAGTTTTCTCACTCGTATTTCGAGGGCATCGTAGACGCCGAGATACTCTCACGGCGGCTTCAGCTCCTAGTGCTTCTGCATCCGCGTCATCACTTCCACATCCTCCTACCTCTGACGAGGTCACTCTTCACCAGCTTATGGATGAAGTGCGGACACTCTCTGTGCGGCAGACTGAGTTTCAGCAGCAGCAGCAGCAGCTCATCCATGGTCAGCGCCTCCTCTTTGAGCACTTCGGCATTCCATATCCGTTTCCGCCTCCATCACCTCCATCATCACCACCTGAGTAGTATTTTATGCTTGTACTTGGACACATCTACATTTCATTTACTGCATTGTGTGTTCTTTTTATTTTCGATTTTATGGATGGTTATTGTGCTTTTCGGTTTATGTATTTGTTTTCGGATGATATGGATTTGTTGTGACTATTTATGTTGGATGTTATGGATTTGTTTTGATTGATCATTATGGATTATATGGATTTTCTTATGCTTATGGATATATTTTACTAATGCGCTTATGTTGTGATTTTGATGATTGATAGGGGGAGTTTTTATTCTTTTTGATGATGAAGGGGGAGAATGATTTATATGTGTTATGATTTAATTAGTATGAAAACATGCATGTATCTAGGGGGAGTATGCATGTATGCAGGGGGAGTTTTTCATAACTAGATTATATTTTTTGTGCTTTGTCATCATAAAAAATGGGGAGATTGTTAGCCTATATGGCTATAAATATTGATTTTGATGATAACAAACCACATGTTTTTATCAAGTAAAGGTTTGTGAATTGTGCTTTTAAAATAAGAAAATGATGTTATAGAATTAAAGTATTTTGAACTAAAATGAAAGTATTTTAAAAGCTTTGATAATGTTTTCTAAAATTTCGGATTTGGACTTATTTGAAACTATTTAAATATTTTTGGGCCATTCTATAATTTCACAAAGTTTGGGCAAAATCATAATTTCAGAAAGTTGTGGGATTGACAAAGCATTATTCTAAAATTCTGAAATTGGACCTATCTGCAAACTTTTAAAACGATTTGGGCCATCTACAGTTTTATAAAATTTTGGGGCAAAATTGAAAATTCGAAAAAATAACTGTAGCAGGTTGCTGTAGCATCCGTCTTACCGGATACTGATAACCGGCAAGCCGGTTACGGGGCAGAATGTTACCATTTTCGAAAACGGTATACCGGATAGCTTAAACGGCAGACCGATTATCGACCAGTGAGCTTCTGGAGCATAAACGGCATACCGATTCGTAAGCGGCGAGCCGGATAATTTGAAATTCAAAATTTTGCCATAACGGTAACATATAAACGGCATGCCGGATAGCTAAACGGCAAGCCGGATATGCCCAGAATGTGAGTAACGGCTAGTTTTTCGAGCTCAAACTATAAAAACTCAATCCAACTCATTTTGAAGCTCTCCAACACTCTCCAACAAGCAAGAACAAAAGCACAACGTGATATCTTGGTCTCAACTTGTAAAACACAAAATCATTGAATCATTCAATTGTTCTTCATCTTTGATTATCTACTCATTGAGTGAGCTTTATTGTAATATTTATTTCTTCATTTCATTTATAAGAACTTGAGTGTGTGAGACACTTGAGGGAAGAGATTGGGAGATAATCTCTTCATTGTAAAGGTTTATTGACACCTCGAAGTCAATTGTATTTGTTGAAGCCTTGGAAAGGCTTGGATAGTGAAATCCTCGAGCTTGGATCACTTGGAGGCGTGGACGTAGGCGGGGATTGCCGAACCACGTAAAAATTCGTGTGTTTGTTTTTCTTCTCCCTTACTCTTTAAATTATTGTGCTAATATTGAACTTATTGCTTTCAATTTTATTAAGACATTAGATTGCTTGTTGTGTGGATTTGTTAGATTAATTTTTAAAATTCCAATTCACCCCCCTCTTGGGTTGCACATTCATATTTCAGACTTTGTTATACCTACTTTCAAGAATGACATGTCAAACCCCAAATTCTCACTGGAAGTAGTGACACTCTCATAAAGAAATTAAACCCAATAAAAATAGTCACTCCAATGAATGGTACTTGAGAGAGAAAATAATAAAGAAATAATATCACATGCTCTCACCAAGATGAAAGAAATATGCCCTCAGCTTAGAAATAATACGATTTCAAGTCAAATAAAAATGTTAGTCAACCCAATTTATTTATCTCTTTTTTTTTATGCATCATTACATCTTTTTAGTCCACATTACTAACTTCTACTTCAGACTATAGTTCCCTAAAATCAAGAAGGACTTTTATTAGGATGTAACGTAGGCTAGGGACATGGCTAACAAAGAAGGAAAATAAGGAAAAACAAAGTGTATGTTTGAGAAAAAATGTAGAGAAATATTTTATTTCTTATTTTTTTGAAGTTGCAAGGTGGATTTCACCTATTATTTTTTTTATTTTTTTATTTTTCTTTTGAAACAACAACTTTTGTTTTGTTGTTTTTTTTTATTTTTTATTTTGGCATAACTTCACTGAACAAAAATACTTATTTACATTTTTCTCAAACACAAATAGGTGATAGAACTTATAAGACATTGGGTAATACTCCAAATCGGAGTGGGTCAAGATGATAAGTTGACAAAGAAAATGTTTTTTTTTTTAAAGGCTCAAAAGGGTTAACTATGGATATTTAATAAAAAGGATGGCTAGAAAGGCTCAAACGGATCAAAGATGGCCTTTCCATCGTCTTTTAGGGCTCTAAATAATCGTCCATATCTACTAGTTAGATGGGCCTCCAAATGTAGCAACGCACATTTTTTTTTCTTCTTTTTTTTATTTTACAAATTTTTTTTAAGGGTTAACTCAAAGGAAATCTAAAGATCGTATATACAATAATAAACTGTTAAGCTGTATAAAGAATGAGTAAAAAGATTACTCTTTAAGAAAAATGATAGGCTCAAAAACTCACTTGGTACTTATTATGACATGTTCATTCCTTCAAGCAACTCATATTTGTCTCCGACATCAACATGTAAAGTAGCAAATATAGCGTAACATTACTTAAGACCAAAGATAATACAAATACTAAATTTTGAAATTAATCATGTCATCCAATGTTAAAACAACTCACACAATTTTTTTTTAAAACAATATTCTACCCCCCAACCTATTCTAAGCATGAAAGGAAAATATGCATGCAGAAATGTGAAAATGATGCAGAAAAACTAATTAGAAAAGTTACACTTAAAATGATAAAAAAACGAAAATGATTTTTTTTAACTATGAAGATGCGTTTCTAGAGTCACTACACCCCATATTCAGCCATCTTCGACTCAAAAATTTGAAAATATATATTTATAAGGAGAAATTAAAAAGAAGAAGAAAAATGAACATCAAAACATAATAAAAAAAAAGAAAATGTCTGAAATTTTTTTTTAGTTTTAAAATTTTTTTTAAACGATGAAAATGCGTTTCTAGAATCACTACACTTCATATTCAGCCATATTTGACACAAAAAGTTAGCAACAGTTAATTTCTACAACAAAAAATTAGTAAAAACTTAACCAAAATTCCACAATTATCGACTATTCCCTCCCCACAACCAGAACGAAACATTGTCCTCAATGTTTGAAAGGAAAAGAAGACATCACCTGGGTGGTGCAACACAGAAGAAAATATTTACAAGCGGAGAGTTAAATCTAATTTGTACTACTTACTGCTGCTACTGTTACCATCATTATTTGGTCACTCCAACACAAAGGTCCAGGGGTTTGGCTCCAGTCTATAAGCTTGTAACAGATCAAGTAGCTCATTAGCAGTGTGAGCACAAATAAAAAGTTTTTTCGCATGGGAAGGAATGAAGTAGTTTTTTATTGCATGGTTAAGAAATGCGATAAAGCCATCATAAAAGTTATTGACATTTAACAAACCGATGGGTTTCTGGTGGATGTGCAGATGAGCCCAAGATGCTAGTGTGGTAAGTGCCTCTAGTGTTGCAAGATCTCCTAGAAGGAAAATAAAAGCATCAGCATGATTAAGCATTTCAGTTATTCTTTCTTGCATACCTGAGACGACTAACTCTTCTCCAGTTGATGAGTCAGACGAACTGCCCAATGGTTTTAGGACTCTTGGGATGATGCCTAACACTTGACTTCCTCTGATAAAAGCTGCTTTTGAAACGATTTTTGATAACCCTCGGTTACCTCCTCCATACACCAAGTGTAATTTTCTCGCTGCTATGTTTCGACCAAGATCTATGGCTGCCTCAACGAACTCTTTATGTTTTCCATAGGTAAATCCAGAAAGCACACAAATGTTCTTGAATTGTCTATTGGGAGTAGCTGCCATTGGGATACTTCTCAAAAATAATTTGTGAGTGCTTGACAAAACAGAAATGACATTTAAGAGTCTTAGTGACATTAGGTCACAGCTGTGTATGAGGTAGCATGTCAATGTCAAATAACACGTAAAGCACATGGCTCGTGAGTCAAAAAGGAAACAGTAAAAGGGAAAAAGCAAACAGTAATTAAATTATTAAAGACAATAATGCAAACAATAAAACAACAGTGAAATGAAATAAAATAACAATAAAGTAAAAGGATATTTACAGGTAGTTGCGACTGTGGCTCACATCTTCCTCTGGTTTTACGTCTAGAAATGGCTTGAACGCCCTCTATGGGTCGAGGATAGGCTTCCCATCCAGTTTTCTTATAAACTGGCAAACAGGGTCGTTTATAGTCAGATTCTCGAGACTATATCGTGCATGCTCTTTCTGGAATAATGGCCATAACTGGAGAATCGCTCCTTGCACATATCCACTAGGATACGTTTCAAGAGACAAAATGATATCATCCAATGACTCCTTATTCAAGCCATCCCTAATGAATTGAATCTTATCTTCCCTGTTATCAGACACCATTCCTAAAGAACATGGGTTTCTATCGCAACTCATTTTGGCACACTTATGACAAGCAACAGAAATTCTTCGAGCTCGTCGTTTTCTTGCATAATTTCCTTTACCACAACCAGGCATGTATGCAATAAATTTTGGAGGTAACTCACCTGCCAATCGTACTTTCGCCTCGATTAACCAACGGATATCAGCAGGTATGTTATTCCTCATGAGCAATCGCATGCGTTCGGACCGAGCTTTGTAGATCGTAAGGATGGCATTTTGAGGAAGTGAAGGGAATCGCTTGTGAAGCTTCGCTAAGATCTCGTTTCTGTCCATACTTTCGCCTTAGAATATCAGTTATTATGGGAAAACTGAAGTAACCGACTTGATTGTCACGGAATACCGTTATCCGCCACTTCACCGGGGTAACAAACTAAAGCACACAAATAAAAAAATAAATTAAAACACACAAAGAAAATTAAAATCGTCCTCTTATTGAATTTACCTCAAGCTCCAACTGGATGTCGTAAATATTTCTCTCAATGTCTCTGAGTTGGCGTTCTAAACCCTCAACATAGGCTACTAACTCTGGTGGTTGTAGAGCCCAAATGCGTTGTGTTTTACAAAATTGAATCTGCCTTTTGAGATGAGTTTTGACACGTTGAAGTGGTTTAAGAATGTTCAGGAGGAACGGTCTAAGTAAGGTATTCATGATTAAAAATGATAAGAGAAAACGTAATAGTTAAACAAACACACTTACGGGAGCGTAACTTACCTGGGAATAGGTGCAAGCGAGAATTGAATAAAAGCACTTTCTGACCTGGAGTGAAAGATTTTCTCATAATTTGCTTGTCATGGAAGACTTTCATTCGTTGCTTGTAAATCTTGGCATTTTCGTATGCATAATTGCGAATTTCTTCAAGTTCTGCTAGTTGTAATCTTCTTTCTGAGTTGGCTTGTTGCATGTCAAAGTTGAATTTCTTGATGGCCCAATATGCACGATGCTCGAGTTCCACAGGTAGGTGGCAAGCTTTTCCATACACTAGCCTGTAGGGTGACATCCCAATCGGGGTCTTGAAAGCCGTTCTATATGCCCATAATGCATCATCAAGTCGTAATGACCAATCTTTCCTGTCTGGCCTCACCGTCTTTTCTAGTATGTGTTTTATTTCTCGATTGGATATCTCAACTTGGCCACTGGTTTGCGGATGATACGGAGTCGCCACTTTGTGAGTGATTGAATACTTTGTCAAAAGAACTTTGAATGCTTTGTTACAAAAGTGGGCACCACCATCACTGATTATTGCTCGAGGGAATCCAAAGCGTGAAATAATGTTGCTTTTTAAAAATCCTATCACCACCTTGTGATCATTGCTTCTACATGGAATCGTTTCTACCCATTTCGATACGTAATCAACAGCAACCAATATGTATTGATGGCCAAAAGAAGGGGGAAAGGGTCCCATAAAGTCGATACCCCATACGTCAAAAATCTCAACCACTAAAATTAGATTTAATGGCATCATGTTCCTTCGTGTAATGCTCCCCATTCGTTGACACCTATCACATGAAGAACAGAAAGTGTAAGTATCTCGAAATATAGTTGGCCAATAAAAACCACATTGTAGAATTTTAGTCGCTGTTTTCTTAGCACTAAAATGGCCTCCACAAGTTTGTTCATGGCAGAATGAAAGGATATTCTGAATTTCATTTTCTGGGACACATCGTCTAACAAGTTGATCTGCATAATACTTGAACAAATACGGGTCATCCTAAACGAAATTCTTTATTTCTGCAAAGAATTTAGCCTTGTCTTGCTTGGTCCAATGCTCTGGAAGTTTACCTATAACAAGATAATTAACTATATCAGCATACCAAGGTAATACTTCCACATTCATTAATTGTTCATCTGGAAATGACTCATTCAATGGTAATGGCTCTGTAATTGTGTCAAAATGTAGACGAGAGAGATGGTCCGCCACAACATTTTCTGTCCCTTTTTTATCTTTGAATTCCAAATCAAATTCCTGCAAAAGTAACACCCAACGAATTAGTCTAGCTTTTGCATCTTTCTTTGTGAGAAGATATTTAAGAGCAGCATGATCTGTGAATATAATTATTTTACAACCAATGAGATAAGATCAAAATTTTTCCAATGCAAACACTACTGCTAGCATTTCTTTTCAGTAGTTGAATAGTTCAATTGTGCATCATTCAATGTCATACTAGCATAGTAAATAACATGGGGAATTCGATCAACTCTTTGTCTTAATACTGCTCCTACTGCATAATCAGATGCATCACACATGAGCTCAAATGGTAAGCTCCAGTTTGGGGGCTGAATGATGGGTGATAATGTCAACAAATGCTTTAATTTTTCAAATGACACAAGACATGAATCATCAAAGACAAAATGTACATCCTTAGCAAGTAGATTGCATAAGGGTCTAGAAACTTTGCTAAAATCTTTAATGAAACGTCTATAAAAACCAGCATGCCCAAGGAAAGATCTTACTTCTCTGACTGTTTTGGGTGGAGGAAGATTAGAAATGAGATCCACCTTTGCTTTGTCAACCTCAATACCTTTGCTCGAAATGATGTGACCGAGAACAATACCTTATTTTACCATAAAATGGCACTTCTCCCAATTTAAGACTAAGTTCTTCTCGATACATCTCTGCAGAACTAGTGTTAGATGATGTAAACATTGATCAAACGAGTCACCAAAGACAGAAAAATCATCCATAAAAACTTCAAGGAATCGTTCAACCATATCAGAAAAAATGCTCAACATGCATCGTTGAAATGTAGCAGGTGCATTACATAATCCAAATAGCATTCTCCTATATGCAAATGTGCCAAAAGGGCAAGTGAAAGTGGTTTTCTTCTGATCATTTGGTGCTATGGGGATATGATTGTATCCTGAATAGCCATCTAGAAAGCAATAAAATTCATGGCCTACTAATCTATCAAGCATTTGATCGATAAATGATTAAGGAAAATGGTCTTTACGTGTGACAGAATTCAACTTTCTATAATCAATGCAAACACGCCATCCTGTAGTCACTCTAGTTGGTATCAATTCATTATCAGCATTGGTAACTACTATGACTCCTGACTTTTTGGGGACAACTTGTACATGACTGACCCATGAACTATCAGAAATTGGGTAAATGATACATGCGTCTAATAGCTTAAGGACTTCAGTTCTTACAACTTCTTTCATGTTAGGATTTAACCGACGTTGCATTTCCCTAGTAGATTTAGCATTTTCATCAAGGTGAATGTAATGCATGCAATCTGCAAGGTTTATACCTTTTATGTCTGCTATGGTCCATCCTAATGCTCATTTATACTCTTTTAAAACATCCAACAACTTACCTTTTTGTTCGTCATTGAGGGATGAAGAGATGATTACCGGTAGAGTACTTTCTTCCCTCAAAAAATGCATATTCCAATGTGTTGGGCAATGGTTTAAGCTCGAGATTCGGTGGTGATTCTGATGATGGGATGAGTTTCTTCTCTGATGGTGCTAGTTGTTCAACTCTTGACTTCCATTTATTAGTGTCCATGGATGGTGCTGAGTCAAATAGAGCGTTGACCTCATTGACCGATCTGTCAATATCAAAATCAAAACCAAAGTGAGTTAAATATGTTTGTAAAGGATCATCACTGAGGTTTGAAAGAAAAGTATTATCAACTATTGTTTCTATTAAATCCACATCAACAATTCCATCATCTGCACTGTGAGGTTGTTTGGCAATGTTGAAGATGTTCAGTTCCATAGTCATATTGCCGAAAGACAACTGCATATTTCCAGTTCTGCATTGAATGTGAGCATCCGCAGTTGCCAAGAAAGGTCGGCCTAGGATAATGAGGATGTGCTTCCTTAAATCCTGTATTGGTTGAGTGTCAATTACAATGAAATCAACAGGAAAATAAAACTTGTCTACCTGGATAAGCACGTCCTTCACAATACCACGAGGTATTTTCGTGGACCGATCTGCGAGTTGTAACACCACTGGAGTTGGGTGTAATTCTCCCAGTCCAAGTTTCACAAATACAGAGTAAGGTAACAAATTTACATTAGCTCCTAAACCCAACAAAGCATTCTCAATTGTGTGGTTCCCTATACTACATGAGATAGTGGGGGAGCCTGGGTCTTTGTATTTTAAAGGAATTTTATGTTGGAGTATAGAACTAACGTTTTCTGTTAAAAATGCCTTCTTTTGAACATGCATATTTCTCTTTTTAGTACAAAGCTCTTTGAGAAACTTGGCATAAGATGGAACTTGTTTAATAGCATCAAGCAAAGGGATGTTAACACTTACCTGTTTGAAGATTTCAAGAATCTCACCTGTGGATTTTCCCTTTTTGCCTTTAGCTAACCTATGAGGAAATGGTGCTTTGGGAACATATTCTCGTGGGTTGGTTTCTTCTTTCTCCTCCGGTGGTGAGTCCTCAACATTCACAGGTATAATGTGATTTTCTTTTGTCATCCGGCATCTCCACTTTATTGTCGACTTCTTTTCCTTTTCGTAAGGTTATGACTGCTTTGACCTCTCCATGCTGTTGTGGTGAACTGGTACTTGCTTCATGTACTCCTTTAGGATTAGGCACTAGTTGACTTGGAAACTTACCTTTCTCAATGGTCATTGCCAAGGTCTGAACTGAAGAAGCAAGTTGTCCCACCATCTTCTCGAGGCTTGAAACTGATTGGGCTTGTGAGTTAAAGCCTGCTCTCAACTCATTTCGTAGTCCATCAATGGTGCGGTTTTGTTGCTCAATCGTGGAGTGAGTAAGATTCTTGAGATTCTGGAATGAATCTTCCCATGGTCTGGGTTGAGTGTAGTTCTGGTTCTGATTGTATGGTCTAAATGGGGGCTGAGAGGCTTGAGGAAGTTGAGGAATTGGTTGCATTGGTGGAGCTGGAGTTGCTGGTCCATTCTGTTGGAATCCTTGAGACCATGAAAAATTGGGGTGATCTCTCCATCCAGGGTTATATGTGTTGGAGTATGGGTTGTAATTTGATGGCTTTCTCATTACACCTATGGCATTGGCTTGATCTGAGTATGAGTCATGGTCATGTTGGTCTGTTGATTTAGCAGTCGATAACGATGCTATTTGTCGAGCAAGACCTTCAACCATCTCCTTGACTTCTTTGATTCCCGAAGTTGATTCGCCAATTTGGACGTCATTCACTCCCTTTATTCTTCTAGTATTCCTGAGTGATCGACTCCGTTGTTGGGAATTATCCGCTTGTCGCTGGAAGAATTCCCAAATCTCTTATGCACTTTTTGACATTAGCTCTCCTCCACTTGTTGCCATTAGCCATTCTTGCACATTCGGCAATAATCCCTCCAAAAAGTATTGGCATTGGTGCCATTTCTCGTACCCATGATGTGGACACTTCAAGAGTAGCCCATTGAATCGCTCCCATGTTTCGAAAAATTGCTCGTCCTCTCTCTGCGTAAACTCTGAGATTTCCCTGCGAATAGCATTGGTTTTATGCACTGGGAAATATTTATTCAAAAATTTTGTTACCATTTGTTCCCATGATGAAATGCTATTGGCAGACAATGTATTTAACCATGAACGAGCTCTATCCTTTAAAGAAAATGAGAATAATCTGAGTTTAACATCATCGTCTAAAAATTTTTCGTATTTAACAGTTTGACAAATAGCATGAAAATCATTCAGATGATTATATGGATCCTCATTTTCTAGGCCATAAAATGTAGGGAGACAATTTAGCACACTAGGTTTTAACTCAAAGCTCCTAGCAGCTACATTTGGGTATCTTATACATGATGTGCTCAAATTAGCTAAGGGACTAAAATAGTCCTTAAATGACCTCTCCTGTGGTGCTTGTAAATCCATTCCAAATTTATTTTTAATGTGCTTTTGTGTGCGAAGTGTTTTTTCTAATTCAAGGTCTATAGGTTCAAGATTAGGTGATAATGACCTACGACCATGCATGCAAAACAAATAAAATAAAAATAAAGATGAGAACAAAACAAATAAAAATAAAGAAGAGGGAGAAATTACGATACTAACCTTATTGCGCTATTACAACCTTTCTATAAAAATACACAAAAAAAACAATACGTGAAATAAATTAACTAAAAAAAATTAAAAAGATAAACAAAAATTACAAAGAAGAATAAAAATAACTTGAAAATTAAATTACAAAATTAAAGAAGAGAAAAAGACAAGAAATACTAACCTTTAAATGTAGATTCACTTTTTTTTTCTTTTTTTTAATAAAATAAAAAAAATTACAAGAAAACAATTAAAAGAAATTATTCACAAAAATTAATTCTAAGAATTAAAATTACTTACCTCCCCGGCAACGGCGCCAAAAACTTGTTGTGCAAATTTTAATGTACTCGCAAGCGCACGAATCTATTGTAGTATAGATCAATGGTGACGAGTGTCGATCCCACGAGGAGGTGGATTTTAATTGTTTGTAGAATTAATTTTGTAAATGGGTGGTTGGATTTGTGGTGGAAATGATTTGGATTATGCTAAAACATAAATTAAAATAGCGAGAATAAATTATAAAATTGGAATTGAAATGACGAGAATAAATTGAAGAGAATTCTATTGAAATGACGTACTTGGGTATCTGGATCCATATCAACATGCATCATGGGCTAAATAATCCGTATTAATACCAATTAAATCATGAGAGGGGAATCCACACCTCATGAACCACGCTCTAATCAATATGGTGCTAAGGGCTTATCATGCCAAATAATAATAACCTTATACTAGGGAGCCGGTGAAACCAGGGTGGTACTAGACAAGACTATTATTATTTGTCGACGAGAAGTCAAAACATCTACAAAAACTAGAGGGGAAAATAAAATAAATTTACCAAACAAAGTCCATGACACATGTTGAGACTTCACCTTCAACCCAAGCTTGAAAGGAAATTAGCTACTCATAATTGAACTAGGGGCAAAATAGGAATTTATTAAAATACAAAGAAAATACAAGATAGAGAAGGCATTACAGAAAATGGATGCCAAAAATGGATTCAGAGATATCAAATTAGGGGGGGGGGGGAGAGGCCCCATTTTTATAGATACATGGAGTAAATCATTGCCATCGGATTAAAAACAGTTTGGACGCTCAGGATTGCGCCACGTCATCAGTCAACAGTACGGGATTTGACCACGTGGATGAACAGTAACACGGTTTGACCCGGGTTAACAGTGGCGTGGTTTGGTTGAAAATAATCCTGTGTGATGCATGCACTGTACGCGAGATTTTTCGTCCACTGATATGCTGCCACGTCGTCATCAACAGTACATAAGAATTTTAGTCCAACAGGATTGTGACACCTCATCAGTCAATGCCACATTATCGGTCAATGCCACGTCATCGATCCGTCTATGTGAACAGTGTCGTGAACAGTAACGTAGACAGTACCGTATATGTGAATAGTATCGTACATGTGAATAGTGCTATTTTTCCTTTTATGCTCCTCCTAAGGTTTTCGATCGTCCTGAGTTCAAAAGTGATGTCCGTTTTGTCGTCTGATCTCTCTTTTATTGTGAAATGACTATAATGCCCCTAAAATACATGAAATACTTAATTAAAATAAAACACACGTAATTAAATTACAAAAAGGTAAAATGCATAAAAGTAAGGGTTGTTAGTAAGACTTGGAATGTAAAATGATGATTTTTCTCCTTTATAAATATACATTTTCTAACACTCAACAACAGTTCGTGATCTAATAAGCATAGTGGTGACGGATCGTGATCCAAAAGGAGTGGTGGTGGCGGATCGTGATCTAGGAGCCTAAATCACTTCAACGGAAAAAGCCAAATCGGATTTTCAAGGTACGATTTCTAGATTACAAATTCTTATATATTATATAAAAGCGATCTTCAAAAGGTTTTATAAAAAATTTAAAAACCTAATTTTTCCCCAACAAGAATGTCATTCAAGACAAGATGTGCAATTGCTAATTAAGACTGCCATTTAGAGCATGTTCGGAAAATTACATTGTATTACAAAAAACAATCACTTATTTAATAATTTAACATCAAATTTTCTTTTTAAAAAATAACCAAATTTGTATTTAGGAAAATTCAAACTTGTGTTAATGCAAATCACTTATTTCATAATACACACACATTTTAAAATAATTTCAATATTTTAAAAAATATTTTAATACCAGTAAGCACAGTTGGTATGATTGGTCCCCAATGCCATTCTCAAATATACAGAGGTTGAAGTTGTCTTTTCTGGCGCTGAAGGCAAGCAAGTGGATGTCAAATCAGAAACCGACAATACATCTCGGAAAGTCTTAGCATCTTGCATTATCAAGCAAGGAATGAACCTCAAAGGAGCAGCGTGGAGAGGTTAAGTAGGCGTCATGATGTGAGACTAATTTATTTATGCATGTTGTTTACATGAGAATTGGCTAGGCGTTGCATTAGTGTTGAGTTTTACTAGTTGAGTGAGTCATGTTAGTGAGTAGTAATGGAAGTTATTATTTGTATTTTGATTATTATCTTCTAGCAATTTCATTGTCATGTAATTTGATTAGTGTTAAAAAATGTATGTTTATTAAGGTAAAAATGTTATTTTGTTCTATTAATGTAATTTATATTTGTAATTGTGTAACATATTATGAATTTCTAATTATTTTTCGAAGTGTTTGATTTTTTTGTATTTTTGTGTGTTTATTAGGTAAAAATAATAATTTCATACAATTTGAGACTCTAAACAAATGTACGAATGTCAAATTTTGATTCCGGAAGTCTGAGAAATTATGTTATTATCGAGGACTTTTATAGTAAATTTTTAAGTTTTTACCGCAGCAAATGTGGTAATTGTGAAATTATAAGTTTTTATCATTTTATGTATGGTAATTGTTAATGGAATGTGTTGGATGTGCTGGAGTGGACTAAGTTAGGTTTATGTTTTCTTAGTGGGACAAATGTAAGGTTAAGATGTAATTGGTTTTATTTATTTGTATGGTATGGATTAACCATGTATTAGTATAAATAGAGAAGGGGGGGTGAGAATACACCTCTCTACACCTTCTCTTTTCTTCTCTTCTTTCCTCTCTAACTCTTCTTCTCATCTCTCTTTGTAATATATTTTCAATAAATAAAATTAGTTTTGTTTCAATTTTCAAATACCTTTTTTTAATTATGGGTTTTTCAATTTTAATAATTTCCTTTATTTCAAATATATTTACCTAAATATTAGTAGTTAGGGTGAGGTGAAACTCTAAGTAGAAAAATATGATTTAATCAAATTCTATTTTTAATTGTATAAATTAAATTATTTTACATTTAATTTTATCCATATTTTATATTTTGAAATTTCAATTTATTGTAGACAAAAATAGGAGTTTGGCACAATGAATTCTTAATATTTTAGTATAAAATATGGTAAAATGGTATTTTGACTTATTGTAGACAAGTTGAGTTTTGACACATTAAGTTCTTAATCCATAATAAAATTAAGGAAAATTATCCACCGACCACTTATTTTTTTGGGCTTTTTCAATTTTTTTTTTTTGCTGGAATCCACATGAAGTTACATTTGTTTTCAACTTGTTCACTTCCGTTTGGAGACCATTAAGAAAACTAACAGAATATTGTGTAAATAATTTTTTTATCCTCGAATGTAAAATATAAATTATCTACCGACCACTTTTTTTTCTTATTTTTTAAAAATACACAATTTTTAATTTTTTTTGTTGAACTCTACTTAAAGCTATATTGTTTTGCACCTGTGTACCACTATGTCGTTGTGAAATGACAATTTTACCCTTATGATGTCACCAAAGTTCTAACAGTGTTATAACGATAGTGGACCAATGAAGAAAAATGTTAAATTTAAGTGGAGCGCTACAAAAAAAAATTGTGTATTTTTAAAAAATAGTGAAAAAATAGGTGGTCGGTGGATAATTTTCCTAAAATTAATGGGAAAATTATTTTAATTTATACAATTAATCTTTTGGGAAATAAAAATAAAAGGAATTTGTTAAATTGTATTTATTACTAGGAGTGGATCCATAACCCTAACTAATTTAATTTCATAATTTTTCTTAAATTAAATTGCATATTTTTAAATTTTATTTTTATTTTTTATAAACTTAAATAAACAAATTAAATCTTTTCTTCGTGGATCGACCTCGAACTCATTGAATTATAATATAACAAGACACGCTTATACTTGGGAGTTAGAAATCACTTTTAAGTCGTGTCAAGTTTTTGGTACCATTGCAAGGAGAGGTATTTATTTTGTTTTTAACCTTTTGTGTAGATTTTCAATTATCCCCTTTTTCTTTTCTTAAATTCTCTTCTATCCCCACATCTTCCATAATATCAATTTTACGCAAAAAAATATATTTTGGCTCATTCTTCTCCTAATTATAGTTTGACCACAAAATCATGGAAAAATTTCAAATAGAGCCATAGCCAATATTTCCCATAAATCTCAAATTCGGATCTACAACTTAAACTTCTTTAGACCATAATTGGATTTCTTTGGATCTGATTTGGACTCAATAAAAGAATATTTACTTTAAAAATTACAAGGCCCATTAATTTGAATTAATCACTTAACTGGTTGGTAATTTTTAAAAAAAATTTGAAAAAAAGAAAAAGAGTCTACACTTTGAGATAATTATTTCTTTTCTTTATTTCTTTATTTCTTTATTTAATTTTTGCATTTATTTTATTTTTTATTTTGGCATTTACTTTGTTTATGTGTTTGGTTTATTGCTTATTTAGTTATTTTAATTTCAGTTAGTTAATTTTTTTGTTTATTTATTTATTTATTTTTATTTTGCATTTTTTTGTACATTTTTCTTATTTATTTAATTTTCATTTTTTTAAATTTGTGTAATTTTCATTTTTTTTTATTATTCATTTGTTTGTGTATCATCTTAATCCTCCAATTGATCAGGAAGACAACTAATCTCAATATGATCAGAATCAACCAATAACTTTAAGAAACTACATGAATCCAACCAGAACCAGAGCACCGTCATGTATAATTTTTCATCCAGAAGCATCTCGATTCAACTTCAAACTAGGTATTATCCAATTTTTACCAACATTTCATGGTTTAGAATCTAAGAATCTATACTTTCATCTAAGAGATTTTGAGAAAGTTTGTAATACATATATAGACCAAAATTGTAGTATGAACATAATTAGATTAAAGCTTTTTCATTTTTCATTAAAAAATAAAGCTAAAACTTGGCTACAAAACCTTAGATTTGGATCAATAAGAACTTGGAATAACATGCAAGAATAATTTTTGAAAAATTTTTTTCCACCTCATAGAACCAATTCTTTTAAAAGGCAAATTACTTCTTTCACTAAAAAAAATAGAGAAACATTATACCAATGTTGAGATAGATTTAAAGAATTACTTAACATATGTCCACACCATAGTTTTGAAACTTGGCGATTGGTCACTTATTTCTACGAGAGCTTAACACCCTAAAGTAGAAAAGTTGTTGAAATGATGTGTAATGGTGAATTAAGAGATAAAAATCTTGAAGATGCACTAGATTACTGATAACTCTATGAAATGAGAGTTATTATGACAATTCTAGACTTAAAGTAAGGTTACTTAGAGAGTAAATGATGTGTTTATATTGCATTTTTGTTACATTTTGCATAAACATTCATTTTAGTTTAATCTTAATAAATTTTACTTGATTTAGAGTAATTCGTGCTCAAATTGTGTGTATAATTGTAGGTATCCAGAAGCTTATATTTCATGAAATGAATGCTGATGCAATAGGCTTGTAAAAATGAGGGAGAACATGGCTACAAAAGAATTGAAACAAAATCTGGGACAATGTAGTGCTATAGCCATTGCTAGAGCAATCATTGTTGTGGCAATCCTGGAACAACGACAGAGAAAATTTAGTGCGGGATATCTGCAGAATTGCGATTTGCAGTTTCCTAATCTGACTTATGTGCGCCCTAAGCTTCCGTTTACCCTAGTTTTCAATTATGAAAAGAGCATGCATCATATGAAAAGAGATGGCGGTGAATTAACATCGAAAAAATCAAGAGGAAAAGAAGGAAAAATCATAATTCAAGGGAAACACAAGTCTGCACTAGTGAAGAAATCGGCAAAACAATTTGGATTCAATTTTCATTGTTCTTTACTTGTTCCCTTCCTTACTCTTTGATTGAAACAATGTATTTCATGGCTAATACTTTGATGTTTGTTTTTCTTTTTCAAAGTATGAACTAAATTTGATTGTAGTTGAGTGACAAACAATCGTAATGGGCTTTTGACTATTCTTATGAGTTACTGCAAGATTGTTGTAGCATTTTGCTCTGATAACTTATATTACAATCATTATTTTGGTTGACCTCCCATTTAATGGTTCAAGTTAAGAGAGAGCCGCAAAAGGGTCTGCCTTAGTGGAAATTATTAGAGTAATACTTGATCTTAATTTAAGTTTCCTGGATGGAGTTTAACTTGAGTCCCAAAATGGCCACACTTGAGTTAAGATCTGTAATGAAATAGATATATGGATTCACCTTGTAGGGTAAAGAGAGTATATGTTTGTAATGTCATATCTTATGTGATATAACAACTGGTCATTGTTAGGTTGCGTAAGGATATGAGAACTCCAACAAGCGACAACTGATGATCAAAGTAATTCTGCCCAGTGCTATAGGAGTTGCTGCAGCAACTGATGTTAGTTTGAACAAAACAGTCAGCCCATGAAGAGAGTTTGATCATTCAACTACCTTATTTTTATTGAATTCTTTTTAACACAATTCATCTAATTTACTTCATTACTGCATTTATTTGTTTTATTTGCTTAAAATTATCGTGATTGCTGTAACATTTCTAGTAACATCAGTCCCTGTGAAGATAATCTTGAATATTCATCACTTTATTACTTGTTGTGTACACTTGCACATTAACATCAATAGTAATTGAGTAAAAATAACCAACAATTACCTTGATCAATTAGCTGAAAATGCGTAACGTTGGCATACTGTTGGAACTTTTGAATTGACTAATAAACAACAAATATTTCCATCTAATTGAGGAATTTATAACCTTAGGGAAGATAATGATTTACAAGCAAAATTTGCATCCCTAATTAGGAAGATTGAAGCTTTGGAAAATAAAAAAAGTGATCAAGTAAAAGCTGTCGAAGAAATTGCATGTGATGTTTATAGTTCTAATGATCATTTCACTCAAGATTGTCCCACTCTGCCAGCACTTAAAGAATGTTTGCATGATCAAGTTAATGCCATCAATACTTTTAACAATCTAAATTCATATTCACAGGCTTATAATCCTAGTTGGAGAAATCATTCAAAATTTAGTTGGAGGAATAATAATAATGCATAATCTTCACAAGCACCACCTCCAAAAAAATTTCAAAATGCTTAGCCTTATGCACCATATGTTCCACCACGGTAGAAAAGTTTGGAAGATACAATGCATTCATTCATTAGAAAGTAAGATATTATTAACAATCAAAATGCACAAACCTTTTCTGATTTAAAAGATACTCTTGCTAAAATTGCTTCTACACTCACAATTCAAGAAAAATGAAAATTTCTTGCTCAATCACAATCAAATCATAAGATTCAACAAAATTCATTTATGGAGCAAGTCAAGTCAGTTATAACTCTTCGTAGTGGTACGGTTATTGATCGGCCTATTCCTGAACCTTGTGAAAATAAAGATAATGAAAATTCAAAGGGTAAAGAAGAACTAAATAAATTTGCACCTAGTGAAGAAATATATATGAACCACCATTTCCAAATGCACTGAATAAACTAAGGAAATCAAACCACTCTTCTGCAATTTATAAAATCTTTAAGCAAGTGAAAGTTAAACATTCCTCTGTTAGATGTAGTCAAGCAGGTACCTTCATATGCCAAATTTTTAAAGGACTTATGCACTGTTAAGAGGAAATTGAAAACCACTTGGGCTTAGCCCAAGTGGTTAGAGCCACTCCTTCACAAATGTGAGGGAAGTGGTTCGAGCCTCCACAGACACATTGCAGGGGTTTAATTTAAATGTCCTTCCTTGTAGCCCTAGAGCTTGAGTGAAGGCAGTCTTTCTCCCAGGCTGGGAGTTTGACGTTTCTCAAATATTTGAGAGGGTTAAAAATCTGAGCGGTGCCATATCAGCATTAATGTCAACAGGTCTCAGTATATATATATATATATATGATTGTATATATCAGTTATACTCTCATGTAATATGAGTTGTAATTTGAGCAATAGTCTCATGTCATAAAAAAAAAGGAAATTGAAGATAAGAAAGAGTGCTTTCATGGCTGAACAAGTAAGTACCATTCTGTCTACTAGTAATAAGTTGAAATATAAAGATCCTGGTTGTCCTACTATTTCTTATATTATTGGAGCTCACAAAATTGAGCATGCTTTGTTAGACCTTGGTGCTAGTGTTAATTTGCTTCCATATTTAGTTTATCTTCAACTTAATCTTGGTGAGTTAAAATCAACTTCAACTGCACTTTTGCTTGCCGATCGATCAGTTAAAGTACCAAAAGGAATAGTGGAAGATGTTTTAGTAGAAGTTGATAAATTCATATACCCTGCGGATTTTATTGTCTTAGAAATTGAACCTGTTGTGAATAATTATAAACCAAATCCTGTAATTTTGGGTTGACCATTTTTAGCAACTGCTAATGCTTTGATTAATTGTAGGAATGGTTTAATGAATTTGTCGTTTGGAAATATGACTCTGGAATTCAATGTTTTTAACATGTGTAGGCAACCTAATGAAGAAAATGAGAATGAAGATGAAATTGATGAATAAAAGGAATTACTTGAATCTTGTATAGAGGAAAATATTCAAAAAGGAAGTTTTTCTGAACTTAGTGATATTTGTTTGGTTAATTCAATTGAATCAAATAAGCAACTTGGACATGATACTTCTAATATAAATTTGTTATTTGATTCTTGTTAGACTTTGCAAAATGAGAAACCAAAATTTGACGAGCTTGGAATAATTGAAAAGACTAAACAACAAGAAGCACCTAAACTGGAATTGAAACCTTTCCTGGAAGGAATGAAGTATGCTTATCTTGGAGAAGAACAAACTTATCTTGTTGTGATTTCTTCGACCTTATCAAGCGATCAAGAAGATAAGTTATTATCTATTCTTAACAAGCATAAAAATGTAATTGGATGGACTTTAAATGATATTGAAGGTATTAATCCTTTAATTTGCACACATAGAATCAATTTGGAAGAAAATGTTAAAACATGTCAACAACCTCAAAGAATATTAAACCCACACATGAAAGAAATAGTAAAAATAGAAGTTCTTATATTACTTGATACGGGAATTATCTATCATTTCTCTGATAGTAAGTGAGTAAGTCCCATACAAGTAGTGCCTAAAAAATCTAGAATCACTATTGTTAGAAATGAAAAAGGTGAATTAATTCCAACACGAATTCCATCTACTTGGCGCATGTCCATTGATTATAGAAAGTTAGATGAAGCCACTAGAAAAAACCATTTTCCATTGCCATTTCTTGACCAAATCTTAAAAAGAGTAGCTCGAAATCCCTACTACTGCTTTTTAAATGGATATTCAGGTTATTATCAAATTCCTATAGCACTTTTTTTTTAAAAAGAAAGCATACTTTTATTAAATTAAGAAAAAAGATACAACAAGTGGGCCGGGCATGTGCCCACCCACTGGACATAATCATAAACTTTTAAAGCCATTTTAGCCAAGTCATGTGCTGCTCCATTACATATCCGTGGAGTGAACTGCATTTTGATGTCCTTAACTCTCTGCATTTGTTTTTGAATGTCTGAGATAATCCATAAGAGCTCCAGATTGCTTCTTGTCCTTCCAAAAATTTGATTAACCACCTCTGAACAATCACTCTCGACTATCGCTAGCCCACTTACTACTGCTTCTGCTACGTTTATCTCCAAGTGTATTGCTTCAGCTTCTGCATAGGCTATGTTTTCAATGAATTTGGACGTTTTCATAGCAGCTGCAACAAAGTCTCCCTTTGAATCTCTAATTATGATCCCAAACCCCACATTTTGCTCTTCCATATAAATTGCAGCATCTGTATTGACCTTAACATACCCTTTAGAGGGAGGCTTCCATGTTTGTTCATTGTTGGACTTTTGTCTGCCCTTTGCCTGCTGTTAGTTAATTTTTATAAGCAATTACTACCAATGCCAATGTGCAAGTATACACAACAAGTAATAAAATGATAAGTATTCAAGATTGTCTCCACAGGGATTGATGTTACTCAAAATGTTAAAGCAATCACAATAGTACAAATCAACTTAGGACCGAAGCAAACAATTGTAAAGTGATTTCTAAAGTAATTGAGGATTGTGAAAGAATTAAATAAAGTAATACCGTAACGAAATAAACTAAGTTAAATGTGTCTAAGATTCAATTGAGATTATAGTAGTTGAATGAGCAAACTCTCCTTATAGGGTGACTGTTGTTTATCAAATTAGCGCCACCTGTCACAACATTTAACAAATTGCATAACTTTAGCAGCTGTTCTGTGGCCACCAAAATGTCCTCCATATATTACAGCATGACATACTCCAGTATGTGGGGAATTTCTCCTACTGCAACACATTTTCGTATTACTTGATCTGAGCACAACTTATATAAATGTGGGTCATCCCATTGATAACTTCTAATATCATGAAGAAATTTCTTTTTCTCTTGAAACTTCAGCTCAGGTAGTAGCAACCCACTTACTAAATAGTTAGCAAAATCTGCATATCATGGAGATTTTGACTGCTGCAGCATATGTGCTTGCTGTTCTACCAACAGTTGTTCATCAGGAAATGTTTCAGTGATGCCCTTCCTTGTCAATGTACTAGTGTCTGCTTCTAGCCGTGACAAGTGGTCTGCCACTTGATTCTCAGTCCCCTTTCTATCTTTAATTTCCAGATTAAATTCTTGAAGCAATAAGATACATCTAATTAGTATTGGTTTGGCATCCTTCTTTGAAATTAAATATTTGATGGATGCATGGTTTGTGTAAACAGTTACTTTAGTACCCACTAGGTAAGCTCTGAATTTGTCAAAAGCAAATACTACTGCTAACAACTCTTTCTTTGTAGTTGTGTAATTGATCTGAGTTGGAGTGAAAGTTTTGCTTGCATAGTATATGGAATGAAAAACCTTATCCTTTCTTTGCCCTAATACTGCTCCCACAGAATGATCACTAGCATCACAGATAAGTTCGAATGGTAAAGTCCAGTCTGGAGATATAACTACAAGAGCAGTGATAAGAGATTTCTTTAATTCTCCAAATGCTTTAAGGCAATCTTTGTTAAAGTGAAAAGGTTTGTCATGCTCCAGCAATGAGTATAGTAGTTTAGCTACTTTGGAAAAATCCTTAATAAATCCTCTGTAGAATCCAGCATGACCCAAAAAAACTCCTAATACCCTTTACTAAGTTGGAGGTGGCAGTTTATCTATTACATCTATCTTGGCATTGTCCACCTCAATGCCACTCTTGGATACCTTGTGTCCCAACACTATTCCTTCTTGCACCATGAAATGACACTTTTCCCAATTGAGTACTAAGTTGGTCATCTCACATCTTTTAAGAACTTCTTCCATTGGTCATCTCATATCTTTTAAGAACTTCTTCCAAGTTGTGTAAACAATCATTGTGTGGACTTCTCCAAAAACTGAGAAGTCATCCATGAAAACCTCTAAGGTCTGCTCTACCATATCAGAAAATATAGACATCATGCATCTCTGAAAAGTTGCTGGAACATTGCATAACCCAAATGGCATTCTTCTGAAGGCAAATGTTTCATAAGGACAAGTAAATATAGTTTTCTCCTGATCTTTTGGAGCTATAGCAATCTGGTTGTAGCCTGAATACCCATCTAAGAAACAATAATATTGTTTTCCAGCAAGTCTGTCCAATATCTGATCTATAAATGGAAGTGACAAATGGTTTGTCCTTGTGGCTTTGTTGAGATTCCTGTAATCCATACATACTCTCCATTCAGTCACTGTCCTTGTAAGGATAAGTTCATTGTTCTCATTAGCTATTACTGTTATCCTTCCTTTCTTTGGAACACATTGAACTTGGCTCACTCATGAACTATCTGATATTGAGTATATGATTCCAGCATCCAACCATTTGATGATTTCCTTCTTCACCACTTCTTTCATAATAGGGTTCAACATTCTCGGGTGCTCCACCGAATTGCTGGAGCAATCTTCTAACATGACTTTATGCATGCATATTGATGGGCTTATCCCCTTTATATCTGCCATGGTCCATCCAATTGCTCTTCTGTATTTCCAAGTAAATCTACTAGACTCTTTTCTTGACCTGCATCCAAAGTAGAAGAAATGATTATAGGTAGTGTGTTTTTTTTACCAAGATAAGTATAGTTCAAATGTGAAGGTAACAATTTTAATTCAAGACTAGGAGGTGATTCAATAGATGGTAAAATTTTTTTTACTTCCCTGTCTGAAAGATTCAGGTGTTCAATAAACCTGTTGTGCTTATCAGATTGTTGTTTGTCCATCCAATCTGTCTGAATTGCTGCAACATCTTCATCTTCGACATCCTCAAAGGTGGTGATTTTGTCAAGTGCATTACTGCAGCATCTGTCCATTCTTTCTCTACAACAAAATCCACAACGCTTAGCCAATTGCAATCTTCTACTTCATTAGGGTTCCTCATAGCTTCTAGTATATTAAATGTGACTTGCTAATCATTCACTCTCATGGTTGAGCTCTTCTTTCTGTACATCTATCAGAGTCTTTCCAATTGCTAGAAAAGATCTTCCAAGTATAATGGGTACCTCTTTATCAGCTTCAAAGTCCAGTACAATGAAATCCACTGGAAAAATGAATTTGTCAACCTTCACATGCACATCCTCTATTTTTCCTTCAGGGTATGCATGAGATCTGTCAGCTAATTGCAGAGTGACTGTTGTTGGTCTGCATTCCCTTACTCCCAGCTGCTTAAATACAAATAATGGCATCAAATTTATCTAGCTCCCAAGTCACAAAGTGCTCTGCCAGCATACCTAGTTCCTATAGAGCAGGGTATTGTAAAACTCCCTGGATCTTTCACTTTTATAGGAATCTTGCTTTGGAGCATATGACTGCTTTCCTATGTTAAAGCAACAGTTTCAAACTCTCCCAGCCTTCTTTTGCGTGCCAAGATATCTTTCAGAAATTTCACATAATTTGGCATTTGCTCCAAGGCTTCTACAAAAGGTATATTTATGTGTAATTGCTTCAGCACTTCAAGGAATTTGCTGAACTACTTGTCTTATTTTTGCTTATGAAATCTTTGTAGGAAAGGTAGTGGATGTCTAAATTACTGGGTAGCTGCAGGAGATGTCAAATTCTGTTTGTTTGGTTTGGTGTAGGTTGTGACTACTGGTGTTGCAACTTCTTTTTCAGCATGTTCTGGTTGAATTTCTTCTGCAGTTGCTGTAGCTTGGCCCATGTAACCAGTGTTTTGATGGGGAGGTTGTTGTAACATGCTCCCATTTTGAGGTAATTTTTGTGCTGAATTGAATTATATCCCAATTTTGGTTACATCAACTGGGATATCAACATTCTTTTCATATCACAAATTAATTACTTTGCAGTGTTCTTTGCCCTCTCTTCTAGGGTTTTCTGTGTTGCTAGGTAGGCTTCCTTAGGTTATGCTACTCATTGCTGTGGCTAGTTGCCCCATTTAGTTTTCTAGGTTTCTCAAGAATACAACTTGACTTTACATAATTGCTTTATTCTTTACAAGGTATTCTTTAATCAATGCTTCCAGTGAAATGATTGGATCTTGACTGATATGCTTTTGCCTTTGACTCTGCTGATGAAAACTAGGTGGTTGTGTGTTTCTGTTTTTCCCATTTACTGCTGAAGCATTTCGATTCTAACTGCTCCATGAGAAATTTGGGTGTTGTTTCTAGCCAGGGTTGTAAGTATTAGACTATGAGTTGTTCTGAGGTTGTCAATTGAAATTACCCACATAGTTTACTGAAGCTGGATTTCCAGGACAATTGTCAAAGTCATGTTCTTCACCACAGTATACACAAGAAAGTTCTGTAACTTGCTGTACTATTGCTGGAGCAGATGTCATGGCCTTTACCATGTTAGTCAATGAGGTTACTTGTGTTGATAAGGCTGTAATTGCATCAATCTTATGTAACCCTGTTGATCCTCTTGCTGCTGGTTGTCTGGCTGAAGGCCACTGATAATTATTATTGGCAATTCTTTCCAGAATTTCATAAGCTTCAATGTAAGATTTGGATAACAAAGCTCCATTTGCTGAAGCATCCACCATTAACCTTGTACTCGGATTCAACCCATTGTAGAAAGTTTCCAATTGAATGCAACAAGGAATACCATGATGAGGACATCTTTTGAGCAATTCTTTGAATCTTTCCCAAGCCTTGTACAAACTTTCATCTTCAAGTTGATGGAAAGAAGTAATCTCATTTCTCAACTTTGCATTTTTTGTCGGTGGGAAATATTTCATTAGGAATTTATCAGCCAATTCATTCCATGTAGTGATGGAATCAGATGGTAACGAATTTAACCTATGCTCTTGCTCAATCTCTTAAGGAATAAGGAAAGAGCCTCAACCTTAAGGCGTCTTATGTTGCTCCAGCAATCTTGAAAGCATCACTTACTTCCAAGAACAATTTAAGATGGAGATGAGGATCTTTATTTAGCAATCCATTGAATTGGCCAACTGTTTGCAACATTTGAAACATCACTGGCTTCAACTTAAAATTTGCAGCTTCTACTTCAGGTCTGATGATGCCAGGGTGTACAACTTGAAGAGTTAACACAGTATAATCTTTTATAACTCTGTCTCTGTCATCAGCCATGTAAATAATAGCATGTTCATTCTGCTCTTCTTGAATGTTGACTGGTTGTAAGGGCCCATGAGGATTCAAATTTCCTGCATCCTGCAAATTATTCATGCTTAAAGCAATTTCTGAATTCTTTTATTCTCTTCGCAATCTCCTGACAGTCCTTTCAATCTCAGGATCGAATTAGAATACCACATATCTGTCTTTGCGCATGCATGTACCGATCTGCCAATAAATAGATTAAATCAAATCAAATTTTCCACTATCAAGATTTACTTCACACTTAAAAAATAAACAATCAATCCCCGGCAACGGCGCCAAAAACTTGTTGGTTAATTTTTATAAGCAATTACTACCAATGCCAATGTGCAAGTATACACAATAAGTAATAAAGTGGTAAGTATTCAAGATCGTCTCCACAGGATTGATGTTACTCAAAATGTTAAAACAATCACAATAGTGCAAATCAACTTAGGACCGAAGCAAACAATTGTGAAGTGATTTCTAAAGTAATTGAGGATTGTGAAAGAATTAAATAAAGTAATACCGTAATGAAATAAACTAAGTTAAATGTGTCTAAGATTCAATTGAGATTATAGTAGTTGAATAAGCAAACTCTCATTATGGGGTGACTGTTGTTTATCAAATTAGGACCAGTTGTTATAGCAAATACTGCAGCACTGGGCAGAATAAATCTGCATCCTCAGCTATTGCCTATTGGACATCTCATACCCTTAAATCTATTAACAATGACCAGTTGTTGATAGACTTATAGTACGACATTATAACTTTTAGTCTCTTCACCCTACAAGGTGAACACCTATGTCTAGTGTGTCACAAATCTTAACTTCAAGTATTGCCATTATGGGATTCAAGATAACCTAATTCAGGAAACTCAACGTGAGATCAAGTAGTACTCTAATAATATCCGCTAAGACATGCCATTTTACTGCTCTATCTTAACTGAAACTATTAAATGGGTGGTCAATCGAAATAACAGTTATATTCATAAAGAACTACTAGAGTAAAATGCTACAGCAGTGCCATAACAACATATAAGAACAGTCAAAAACCCATTGGATTATTTGTCACTCAACTACAAGTAAATTTAGTTCATAATCTGAATGAGAAAAATAAACATAAATATATTGATCTCGGAATACATCAAAATAATTAAAGGCAGAAATAAATATAAGTTGAGCACGGTGAAAGTCAAAGCCAAGTAATTCTACACGATTTTCCAATGTTGCCGAAACAACACTCCCAATTCTGATCTTCTTCTTCGTTCCTTTGTAATTATTCTAATGATAATTCCCTTATCGCCTTTCTATGTGGTGCACACTTCCCTTTTATATTGCAAATTAGGGTAAACAAAAGCCCATGAGCATGCATGCGTTAAATTAGGAAACATGCGCTGACCTGCGCCTAAGTTTTCTCCCGCATTGCTCCTAGATTGCTATAGCACAGGTTGCTCTAACATCCTCAACAGCACTGCATTATTCCCGATTGTGCTTTTCCTCTTTTGTGGCCATCTTCTTTCATCCTCTTGCTCATCTACTGTCTCAACATCCCCTCATGAATTTAGACTTTTTGAGAACCCACAATTATGCACCTGTTTTTAGCACAAATTATTTTGATTCAAGCAAAACTTATTAAGACTTAACTAAAATGAATATTTATGCAAAATGTAACCAAAATGTAATAAAAACATCTTATTTGTTCTCTAAGTGATCTTGATTCAAGTCTAGAATTGATGTAATAACTCTCATTTCCTAGAGTTATCACCTGCATATGGGGAACTTTGACTTTTCTGTAGACTTCAACTGTTGCTTTAGCTCTGGCAACTGGAAGTCGGGGATCTTCTTTTCTTCTTTAAAAAATGAAGAGGTTTCTTGAATGCCAAATAGCCCAACATAGAGACACAAATAGAGCCACGTCTCTTGTGTTTCACTTCTTTGCTATAGCTTTCATGGCAGTTAACATATCTTGGTTCTCCGTGCCCTCTAGATCCTCTTTGAACTTAGATTGATTCCACACCTTTTGGGAGAACTTGCGCTTTATGAGTGCATGAAAAACATTTTCACCTTTCTTTCCACACCTTTGGCACCATGGGCCCTGTAGAGCTTTCTTCTTCCATAAGTTTCCAGCCGTAGGCAATATGTCTTGGGCTGCTCTCCACATAAACACCTTCACTTTCTCCGGAATTTCCAACTTCCATATTGCATTCCATTCTGTTGGACTGGCTGTTGAGGAGCTCTGTTTGTCTTTAAATTTTAAACTCATTGCGATCTATTATCCACTTTTAACAGCATACCTCCCTTGTTTATCATAAGCCCATATCATCTGATCTGGTTCAGGGGCTCTTGAGAGACAGATCTTTAGAATTTTTTCTACATCTTCATGGTCAAAATGCTGCTTGATCAAGATTTCATTCCATTTATGCTCTTTGTTAATCAAAGTTGAGACAATGGCTTCTACAGGTAAGGTTGCTTTGGAAAAAGTTTTGAAAGAGGTCGGTCTGGGGATCCATCTACTCTGGTATATCTTCACTTGCTACCCACATCCTATTCTCCAGCGCATCCTATTCTGAAGCACTTGACGTCCCCATAAAATGCTTCTCCAAATGAAGGAGGGGTTTGATCCGAGTTTAGCTTGCATGAAGCTTGAGTTCTTAAAATATCTTGCTTGTAAAACTCTCGCCATTAAAGATTCAGGGAAATGAATCACTCTCCACCCTTGCTTTGCCACTATGGCTTGGTTAAAACAAGTTAAATCTCTAAACCCCATTCCACCCCTTCCTTTTGCTTTACACAATCTGTCCCACTTCGCCCAATGAATGCGTATCTTATATTTCTTTGATCCCTACCAAAATTCAGCAATTACGTTCTGAATATCTGTACATAGCCCTATAGGGAGCCTGAAAACGCTCATAGCATAGGCTAGAATTGCTTGGGCTATGGCTTTGATGAGCACTTCTTTTCCCCCACTTGAGAATAATTTGCTTTTCCAGTTGGAGATCTTGTTTAAAACTCGTAACTTGATGTCATTGAAGAAGGTCACCTTCTTCCTCCACACAATAGCTGGTAGCCCAAGATATTTTGCATGCCTGGAAATAACCTGAAGTTTAAAGATGTTTTTTATTGCGGCTACTTGAGCTGCATGTGTGTTTACACTAAAGAATATTGAAGACTTATCAAAATTGAAGATTTGGCCTAATGCTACAACATAACACTAAAAAATGGCTTTCAAGTTAGTGCAATCTTCAATGGTAGCCCTTGTAAAGATGAGGCTATCATCTGCGAAAATGAGGTGTGAGATGGATAATTGACTGCTGAACTTTAATCCATGAATGAGTTTCTTTGATTCTGCTTGCGCCAGTAACTTGGAAAAAACCTCTACACAAAGGATAAACAAATATGGTGACAGAGGACACCCTTGCCTCAATCCCCAACTTAAGCCTTTAGCTACCCCATTTATTAGAATAGAAAAAGAATGGGTTGTTACACATCTCATTACCAGCTCCACCCACTTTCTTGAGAAGCCTAAGCTGTGCATAATATTCCTTGAAAAATCCCACTCTACCCTATCATATGCCTTACTGATATTTAGCTTTAAATATACTGAACCATGTTTTTTGCTTTTACTATGCCTTATTTTGTGAAGGCATTCATAGCCGATGATGATGTTATCATATATAAGTCTCTCTGGAATGAATGCACTTTGAGTGGGTGAGATAATATTATGCAAAACTTGTTTCAGCCTATTAGCTATTGCTTTTGCTAAAATTCTGTAAATAACATTACATAAGCTAATTGGTCAAAATTCAGCTACTTTCCTAGGCTTCTCAACTTTTGGAATCAACGCAATATATGTATGATTAAGTGGAGCTATGGTACCTCCCTCATTTAATATGTGCAGGCTGGTTGTCAAGACTCCTCTGCTCACGGATTGCCAATGCTTTTGAAAGAAGGCTGTTAGGAGACCATCCGAGCCTGGTGCTTTGGTAGGACACATTTGAGCTAGGGCTACTAAGACTTCATCTTCTGTAAAAGGTTTGTTTAGCTCCTCGTTCATCTCCTTTGTCCCTCGCTTTGGCATCCCCTGTAAAGCTGCATCAATTTATTTTTGTGATGGCTTTGATGATGTGTATAGGTTTACAAAGTAATCACAGAAGATTTTTTCTACATCTGCAGCTTCCTCTGTCCATTTGTCTTGCTCATTTAAAATCCCCCATATCTTTTTTTTCCTCTTTATAGAAGATGCTTTCGCATAGAAAATTTTTGTATTTTTATCCCCTTCTCTTAACCAATCGGCTCTAGACCTCTGTTTCCAGTAAATTTCCTCATCAGCAAGAAAACCATCAATTTATCTTTCGATGTCTTAAATCTTTTTCCAATCCACATACTGCAAGCCCTGTAGTTGCCTATTCTTTAGTTCCCCCATCAGCATCTCCGGCTTCTTTTTGCGGCCTCCAAACTCATCCTTACTCCAAAGCTTTAAATAAGCCATTGAATCTTTCGCTTCTTTTTTAAAATTTTCAATTGCATCTGCACTACTCCATTTTCTTTGGTCTGACCACTTTCTTTTCACAATTTGCTTGCATTGATCATATGAGCTCCAAGAGTCTTCATAATGAATACGCCTGGTAGATCTCCGCTCGTACCTTATTTTTCTACCCTTCTCCTCAAAATCCATTAGAATTAGGTTGTGGTCTAACGTCCATATTACCACTGTTTCTGCTGCATTTTCATGAAAAAAGCTACCCCAAGATTTATTACACAGGAAACGGTCTAAATGTTCTTCAATTAAGCCAGCTTCATATCTCTTATTCAACAAAGTAAAAGGTAGCCCATTCCATCCCATATCCCTCAAGTTGCATTCTCTAATTGCCTCTTTAAACTCATGCATTAGCTTAATTTCCCTAATTTTCCCTTTTTTTTCATTTGGCAGTAAAATTTCATTGAAATCACCGAAGCACAGCAATGGCAATGAGGAAAAACTTGCTAACCTTTTCAATAGAGACCGTGTATGATACTTTCGTCCTGCCGTTGGATGTCCATAGACTCCTGTGCACCTCCAATAGCTCCCATTTTCAGTATACACCACTGAGTCAATAGGGTGCTTGCTATATGACTATATGTGTATCGTGACTTTCGAACTCCACAACAATGCCAGGCCACCCCCCATACATTCTCTACCAACTTCAAAGCAGATTTCAAAATTCAGATTTCCACCAATTCTTCTCATTTGTTTTGGCTCCAACTTTGTCTTATTAAAGAAAACTATATGTGGTTTATATCTTTGGAGAATATTTTTTTGCTTCATGGAACGTTCGGTCCTTCCCTAAACCCCGAACGTTCCAGCTTAGGACTTTCATGGTTGTCGGCGGGGTTGGTCACCAGCCTCCGCCATTGAGCTTTCAAGGTTCCCGACTGCCATTTCCATATCTCTTCCATCTTCTCTGTCTATGAACTCCCACTTTAGTATTTGCTCTGCTGCTAGCAATGTTGGGGATTTTGTAAATGAACTATCCATCTTCTTCTTTTTAGCTTCTAGGTTTGGCCACTTTTCTTCGCTTGCTAGTCTTTTCGCTACCAGAGAACTGTGTTTTGAAAACACTCTTTGGTTACTAATTCTAGCTTGAGCTTTCCATTTTTTGACTTTGGGCTTAGCTTTAAGAAGCTCTGGTCCATTTACATCTTCCTTCATCATGACTTCAGTTTGGGCTGAGGCCTAGTCTAAAGCTTGATGCAGTGGCATGCTTTGAGAATGCCTCATGGTTTCTATTTTTTCTCGCTCATTTTTCCCTCTTTTGTTTCCATTTTCCTCTTCTTGTTCTGCGCTGGACTTTTGACTGTCCTTCAATAGTTTTCCTTATTTCCCCTTTACCCCTTCTAGCTCTTGCTGCCTAGAAATTTTTTTCATACTAGTTATGTCTTCAAGTGTTTGCCCATTTTCGTCTAACAGTCTCGAGAAACCCCCTTCTTGCATTGAATGCATCTCTACTTCTTTTTATTTTCGGGTCGGATTCAACCCGTCTTCTTGACCCGGTCTATCTGTAGCATTTTGGCCTTGCAGTTTTGTAATTCTTAATGGAATTTGATTTGATAAAGATTCTGCTTTTTGCTCGTTTGTGGTTATATTCCATCTTTCTTTGCCCCTTTGTTGCTTCAGTTTGTCCACCATAGTTTTGGCTTTAATCCATGGCCCATATAGTAACTCCTCTTTAGCTTGGTTTTTAAACTTTGTGTATTCTCTGTACTGATGACCAATGCAGCCAAATAATAGCATAAATCAGACAGCTGTTCATATTGGATTGTAATTGGGACAACATCGTCTTCACCATCTTCTTGTTCGAGCGATAAAAGGGTCATTAGAGGCTTAGTAATATCAATGGATATTCTAAGCTGAATAATTTCCCCAGTGCATTCTCCATTTGCATCTGTCCAAACTTCTTCTACTTTTCCTATGGCTGCTCCCAGCTCTGAAATTATTCCCTTATCCATACACATAATGGGTACATTTTTTAGTTGCACCTAGAATGATGCATTGGTAAAGGACTGCTTTGACACCTCTCCAATACCGGTTGGTTCTGTGAATATAATAAGTGCACCATTAAAATGCCAGGGGCCACCTGCACTTGCTCTCCTCTTGTCTCTTTCTGTTACAAATCTAAATATGAAGATATTTTCTCCCATGGCATCAACCTTCACTTCCCTGATTGTTTGCCATGCCTGTTGCATCGCTATCTTCAATCCTTCTTTATTAACATTTCTACTTGTCAACACTTTACCTATTAAACACCCTGTAACTATCTTCTCTCCTTTTGACTTCATTTCACTCTTGTAGGATGCTTTCCCTTCCTCCCCACCTTTCAAAGTTATAGCTTTGCACTAGCGAATCAACTCTTCTGTATCCATTTGGATCTCAAAAGTTTTGCTTAGCAACCACTCCCCCTCTCTATTTAATGCAATATTATCTAAAGAAACTGCCTCAAATAAACCATCGAGACTTTGATTTTGTATAGACAATGAATATACTTGAAATAAAAGAACCCAACTAGTAGGTAGAAACAAGAGTCATAAAGACTCTATTCATCTTCCATTCTCGGGTTTTCAGAGAAAACGAGAGAAGGACATACGCTTTTTTGAAAAAAAAAGTTTCCCTAGAAAAAAGGTTAAAATTCCTATAGCACTTGAAGACCAAGAAAAGACCACATTTACATGTCCCTTTGGAACATTTGCATTTAAAAGAATGCCATTTGGATTTTGTAATGCTCTTGCAACATTTCAAAAATATAGGCTAAGTATTTTCACTGATGTGGTTGAACATTGTTTAGAGGTTTTTATGGATGATTTGACTGTGTTTAGGAATTCTTTTGATGATTGTCTTGATAATATAGAAAAAGTTTTAAAAAGATGTGTTGAAAAAGAACTCGTATTAAATTGAGAAAAATGCCATTACATGGTTACTTCTGAAATTGTTTTAGGTCAGATTGTATCTGTTAAAGGGATTGAAGTTGACAAAGCAAAAATTGAATTCATATCTAAAACTGCCACAACCAAAAATAGTTAGAGATGTGTGATCCTTTTTAGGACATGCATGATTTTATAGGAGGTTTATTAAAAAATTTAGTGTCATATTTAAACCACTTTGTAACCTCTTATTAAAGCACACACCATTTGAATAGACTCATGATTGTCAAAAATCTTTTGAGAAAATAATTTGTCTTTTGACATCTGCACCTATTATGCAATCTCCTGATTGATTTTTGCCTTTTGAATTAATGTGTGATGCAAGTGACTTTGTTGTTGGTGCTGTTTTAAGACAAAGAAAGGATAGTAAACCGTTTGTGATTTATTAGTTGCTGTTGTTGTAACACCAATGCTGCTGTAGCAATCCTGGAGTATTGACAGAGAATATTTCGCACGAGATACTTAAAAGATTACGATCTAGAGTTTCCAAAAATGGAAGAAACATGCCCCAGACTTCCAGTTGCCCTAATTTTAAGCTATAAAAGGAGCACGCTTGCAAAGAAAAAAAAAGAGCCGTCAACTAAGGAGAAAAACCGCAAAGAAACAATAAGAAAACATAATTTAAGAGCGAGATTGAAGGCTGATAGAGGAGAAATAGTAGAACTAAAATATAAATCAATTATTCTTTTTATTTTCCTGTTTTCTATTTCATTATGGGGATGTATTTAATGGCTGGAACTCTTTTATTTATTTTTCTATCTCAAATCATGAATTAAATTTGATTTTAGTTGAGTGATAAACGATTTTAATGGATGTTTGACTAATATACGGGCGTTGCTTTGTGTTTGCTATAGCATTTTGTCTTAATTGATTTAGTTTTATTCTCTATTTCGGCTTACCACTCATTTAGGGATTCTAGCTAAAAAAGAGCCTAAAAAGGGTATGACTTAGTGGATCTCATTAAGATAATACTTGGTTTTAAATTGAATTTCCCAAGTTGAGTAAATCTCAATTTGAATAGGGTCATACTTGATCTAAAATTAGTGATGAACTAAATATAGGGGTTCACCTTGTAGGGTAATTGGAACCTAGATTGTTTAATGCTATACTTAATGTTTGTGTAACAATTGGTCATTATTAAGTTGCATTAGCTATAAGATATCCAACAAGCGACATTTGAGGATGCATGAGGGATTCTGCCCAGTGCTGTAATAGATGTTGTAGCAACGGTACTGTAATTGAAAAATAGTCAATGCCATTAAGTGAGTTTATTCACTTAACTACTTTATTCCCATTAGTTTTATCCTTATATTTGACATGAGAATTTTCTTATTTGCATTTTTATTTAGTGCATTTTTATTTTAATTAGTTTTTTAGTTTTATTAGTTTCTTTATTTTTAATTAAAACAAACTGTACTATTAAAATTGCTGCAGCAAGTCTGATAATATAACTCTTTGTAGAGACGATCTGAATATTCATCATTATATTACTTGTTGTGTATACTTACACGTTGACACCCATAGCATAAAAAGTGTACACCATTAACATATTTCATTTCCTAAGTTTTTGTTTTTAAACGGTTGTTCGTTTATTTGCAAATGGCTATCCGTTTATTTTAGCTAAAATTTCGCGCATTTATTTTGATCTTTAGTCAATAATTGTTCCTTTCCAAGGATTTTTTATGAACCCGAAATGTCTCAAAGGCCATTTTTAATGCATGATTCATGAATGTATGTATGAGCATACAAATTTTAAAATCAATCAATAGTAACACATACTCAAGCCAATAGTCACACAATAGAAAACATAATAGTCTTGATATCATACAAAGATATGCTAATACGAAAATTTCATCATCCCAAGTTCATGTCTAATTTTTATAAATTGATCTTTACTAAGGGGTTTTGTAAAGATATCTTCAAGTTGTTTTTCTCGATAGAAACAAATTCTAACACAATATCCCCTTTTTGAACATGATATCCTAAGAAATGATATTTAATCTCTATATGCTTGGTCCTAAAGTATTGGATAGGATTCTTTGACAGATTTATAGCACTTGTATCATCACACATGATAGGCATATGATCAAATTTAATCCCATAGTCACTAAGGCTATGTTTGGAAGATCGGATTGGACTGGATTAATTCTTAGGATTAGATTGGATTATATAGTATTGTCTTTTGTTTTGTATAGTGTCGGATAGGACTATGTTAAATTTAATTTAATGAAGCTAAAATAACTATTTAAATAGTATATTATTTTTTAAATCATATTACTATCTGTTAAATTTAATATTTAGATTTCAATATTATTGTAATTAAATAATTGAATTTTTTTTATGTTTAATATATTACATACTAGTTAAAATAAATTATTGAATTAAAATTTTTGTTCAATATTAAATTTTAAAAAGTTAAAAATAAATTATTGAATAAACTTTTGATGTTAGTAACAAATTTAGACTATAAGATATTTAATCATATCTAAACTCACATGAAAATGGAAATTGATAGTCCTATGAATGTAAGACTAAATTTTGAACTTATTTATTAGTTTTGACAGTCAAACATGACTTTGGAATTGATTAATTTCTTTATCTTTCAAATTAATCTAATCCCACCTTTTATCGAACATCCAAACAAAGCCTAAGGGTTTGTTTCATCCATATACCTTGTGCACAACAGCTGCTGGCAATAATATATTCAGCCTCGGTGGTTGAAAGAACAACTAAATTTCATTTCTAACTGAACCAAGAGACAAGCAAGTGACCTAAAAAGTGACAAGTTCCACTAGAACTCTTCTTATCGACTTCATATCCAACGAAGTCAGCATTAGAATAACAAGTTAAATCTATGTGAGTCTCTTTAAGATACCAAAGACGTAGATCAATTATCTCACTCGAATAATGAAAAATTCTTTTAGTAGCAAACAAATAAGATTCCTTGGGACATAATTCAAATCTTGCACATAAATATACACTATCCATTATGAATACATGCGATCATATGCTTCACTTATAATTCTAACAATGGTATTAACATCTTGACTACTTTTGGCTTCTGAATTAGATTCTTCATCACTTGACTTGACACTTGAGGTTTTAACATTATTATCGGGAGGAATCCATTAATAACAAGGAAGAGAAACATCACAAGATTTTGATCTTTCATCATCAAAATCTTTAAGTTCCAACTTTTTATCATAAACAACAAGTCCGCTAACAATATTGTCATCATCAATGCTCAAGTCATCATTATCACTCCATGTTGCTTGCACTGCATTCTTCTTTTTTGAGATGTAATTACAAAATTGGTTTAAATATGACTAAAACCATCACAAGCCCTGCATCGAGTACTTTGAATTTATACTAGTCTTAAACAAATTGGAATTGGAAGAAAATTTACACTTTTCTGTAGCTTGTGGCTTTAAGGAGAATTTTTCTTATTGTTGTTTCCAGAATTTCCTCAAGTTAAATTTTGAACCTTCTTAGTGTCATAGCCAAGGATTTTTTCACATCTCTAATTCCATCGTGAGTGTCATTGGCATCATCAATATCACTCTTTGAATTTAGCATCTCAACTTTAAAAGCAATACTTGTTGCTTTCTTCTACTTCAATTGATTAGTCTCAAAAGTTTCAAGTTTGCTAATCACTTGATTTCTGGTCATGGTGCTAATTTTCAATGTTCTTCAATAGCTGCAACTTTAATAAGAAATCTACAAGACAAAGATCTCAAGATGTTTCTAACTGATACTTCCTCAGAAATTTTTTTACTAAGAGAATATGAAGTATTAGCAATCTTAGGAAGTTTATCATTAAAGCCAATAATTTCTTCATGTTCATGCATCTTAAGATTCTCAAATTCATGTGCAAGTTTTTTAAGTTTAGAGCATTTGATTGAATTATCTCCTTCATGATTATCTCTAAGAATGTCCTAAGTTTCCCTGGCAGTCATACATGTAAAGATTAAATCATGTCGATTGATGTCCACTCCATTGACAATAATAATGAGTCCTAGGAATTAAAGCCAGATTATTGAATTTCGGTTTTTGAATATTCATTCACAAGCTCAAGAATTATGTTTCCATCATGATCAGACATGGTGGGTAAATTATAGTCTTTTCTTACACATTCCACATCTCTTATATCAATGGATTCAATAAAAGTAGTCATTCTTTGCATCTAATACAAATAGTTATCAAGATCCTAAAATCTCACTAAATAAATTGTTAGTGACATCATTTTGATGTTAAAAATTTAGATCTATTAAAACAAGTTGGGAAAAATTTAAAAAAGAAAAAGAAAAACTAAGTCCCCTAATTAATTATTCCTAAAAGCATTGTTCACCGATTATTGTTCGTGCAATATTGTTCATACATGTTACTATTCATAGGTACTTTTTATAGCATTACTCATCGTAACTACTCACGGCACTATTCATTTACTAGTCATTTATCATAAATACACTAGAATCAATAAAATGCAGAAGGTAAAGCACACAAAGGATTTTGAAGTGGTTCAGATCATAATCCTACATCCACGGGGGCATGCCTAGACAATAAGCAATTCACTAAGTAATGAAAAGATTACAGTCTATTGAATTCTTATGCAATTTCAAACACCCACTCACTCTTGTCACCACCTCATTGTATCTAACTTAGTTGACCTTACTTAGTAAGAACCCTTTGTCTTCAAATGTGTTTGCTACTTTTCTTGAGATCCCCTCAACAAAACGAATGATCTCTTCATCCCGAAGAGACCAAAGTAAATATAATGAATTTCTAATGAAAGACTTGATATGATGAAAACTTGATGAAAAAGACTAAAACATCATTGAGATATAAAACAACATATGCGACCAAATAGTTTTCTTCTTGTTCTCTCCCTTGGTTGCTTTTCTTATATAAAATATGATATGTTTTCTTCACTTGCTTCAATGTTTGAAGTACTTCTCTTTATACAAGAGTAGTATTTCACTCAAACCCTAGTAGGAACATTGAGTTATACTTCCTTAAGAGTCCAATATTTTATAAATACTTGCTACTAGGATATATTTCCAATATTACATAAATACTTTATATACTTACCAATGCAGTAGTCATCTTTATTTAAAATTGTTTGATATGGAATCCTCATTTACATGCCAATTCGCTTCTTTTATGCCTCGAAAAATATTCTCCAATATTCCACATAATCTAATCTTAATTAATTCCCAAAACTAGATAAATCTTTGATAAAAGGAAACAAATCCCTAATAAAAGAAATAAATGAATTATAATATTATTGAGACAACGATGCCAATAATAAAAAAACTTAACAGCCTCAAATGACAACAATTCATTAATAGCACAATTTGAGTTGATATACCATTTAGGTATATGGTTTCCAAATTTGATTCAATAGGGATAAAGTAGACACATCTTAAAAATTAAAATAACAAGTTATTATTTGTGGGGGTTTTTACGTCCATTACTACTTCAAGTAAAAAATGAAGATGAAGATGAAAATTAAGCAAGTGAATTCAATTATACAATACATTATTACTGGGGATACTTCTTCAATCACAAATAGGGTGATAATCTACTCCCATAGATTTTAGATCTATTTTATGATTGGAGTGTTTCACCACAACTTGCAATACTTGTATTCAACCGCTTCCACCAATGGATTTTGATTGATTGGGTTACTTTGTGATTAAGAAACATAATTGAACTGTCAGAGTTTAATTTTGCTGTTACCGCATTTTTTAAGATGTGGCCATGTGATGAGAGTGGCGCTTGGTGTCACTTCCACCTCAAGCACTTGAAAGAGGAATTGCAGAAGAAGATAAAACTTCATTTCCAAGTTTCTCTCTTTTTTTGTTTAATACATAAACTACATATAAATCTGTTGCTAAACATGATATGTGGTGGTGTTTTTTAGGAAATTTCGATGCAGAGTTGTTCAACTTACAATAGATATTAAAATCTGTATTATATTACACGCGTAACTTGTTCCAAAATTAGAAAATTACAATTGTCGATTCACAGTGCATATGACTTGGAAGTATAGAGGTTAGTTTTTCTTTCCTAGAAATACCTTCCATGGTGGCATTCCCTTTTCATTTGGTTACATGAACGGATTGAGAAGTCTGGACTTATCTAATAATCAATTTACTAGTGAAATCCCTGAACACCTTGTGCTTATCTTGAAAAACTTGTCGTGATTAAAACTAGATGGCAGTCTCTTCATTGGAGAAACTTTAAAAAATTTGTCTAATTGCTCTATTTTTAGAGGATTGTATCTCAGTGATAATAATATCTCAGGCAAGGTTAATTCCAACAAATGTATATAATTTACGGTAATTTGTACAAGGGAGTCTTAAATTGTTCTAGTCCCGTTGGTTGTGATACTTATTTATCCTTAATAAATTGCTTAATAGTTGGATGTGGTTCGAAGTAAAAATACCAATGTTCTTTACTTTCTACAATTTATTGCTTTGGGTGGTGATATTTCCACCACATAAATTTTATTAACCCAACCCAATTTTAAGAAATTATTATAACAAGTACACATTATTTTTTAAAAATTCAAATTAAGAAGAAATTTAAAAATTTAACCAATTAAATCAATATTCATTAATTATTTTTTTTATGAGACTATATTTTTTTATTATATTTGATCAATAAGGCTGTTTTAACATAAATTAATATAATTATTCTAATCTTATAAGGTAAAAGTACCAAGAATATCTAAAAATTTACTTTAACTTTAATAAATTTTTATACAAAAAAATTTTATATTTTAATTATGTATAAGTAGTATTTTTTTAGTATGATTATTAATATTCCATTAAACTAACGAGATGTAATTAGGACATCTGGAGTTTTGAAAATTATTAAATTTTATAGAAAACATATTAGATTATAAAACATAAAACTAAATGCCTAACAATTAGTTACAATAATATATATTTCTTAGGGTAATTTGGTTATTTTATATTATAAGGGTAAATTAGTTAAATTAAACTTATATTAAAGCAACCTTAAATTGTTAAAGATTGTTAAAAGACAAAGTAAGAAAAAATATTATAAGAATGATTTAATTAATTAATTATTCAAACTTATTATTAATTTGTAATTCTATAAAATAATGTGAACTTATTATAATTATTTTATGAAAGTGGGGTGGGTTTATAAAAATAGTGGGGTGGAAATATCCACACCCTATAGCTTTCAATAAAATTAATTATTTTTATTTATTTAAGTACCCATGTTATTTCAAATTCATCATTGGACAATACATATTGCTAATGTTTGCAGATAGATCTGTTATTTGTACTGGGACGACCCTAATGATGTATCATCCATGTTATAAGTTTACTCAATGCTCAGAAATAAAGTAGAGATGCATGATCACTAACAAGCCTGCAATCTGGAACTCGGCTGATTAAGATGAAAGAAATAAATCTTTATCTCTGTAAAAGACAATGCCCAGTTGATGATGTAACATATAAATAATTGGCTAAGCCAGATGAATTTATAGGCTTTGAGATGACCATATGTTGACCTTAATTATTATGGAAGCTTAATTCCTCTAACGACTTGACTTCTTACAGGATCAGAAAAACAGTTAAATCTCAATCTATCTCATAGAGTCTTGAAATTTTGAGTTTGATTTTGTAGTATCTAGTGGAATTAATTGAGAGGTTTAATGTTCTATTTCTCTTAAATCAACCAAAATAATTATAATAGATCAAAAGGGGCATATGGTATCATCACATATAATCCATACAACAGAACAATTTATAGATCACAAGATCTGCGTAATCCATACTAAACAGTTAAATATCAGTCTACCACACAATCTTTTTTATTAATTGTACAGAACAATAGACACAATAAATGCATAATCTATTTTATCGTACCATGTTTTCCAAGATTTCAATTCTTTTACTATAATGTTTTTATTCAAATAAATTTGGATTTTGAAAGACCTAATGACTGTGTATGCATATAGATCAGCACCAAGTGCGAATCCGTTTTCTCTGTACAATTTGTCATTAACAAGAAACTAGCTTAAATATAGTCAACGTAGAATATGAATTAATTCCCTTCGTTAACTTCCTTCCATTGAGGAATTTTCAACTGCAGGCATTACAGACTAGCCCCTTGATTTACAGGTTTTTTTAATAAAAAATTATATAATAATTTACAATTTCGAACGATATTGACACTCAGTACTCAGTAGCCCATTTTATGTATTAAAAAAAATAGGTATAAGAGAAATAGAACATTAAATAAATCTATTTAAACTTTGTCAATTGTTAAAAAAAAAAAGGGGGTCAAGAAGCATAGCAGCATCTTCGCTTATTAAGATTTAAAAAAAAAAGATCGTTACATCAGTCAAATGAGGTGGGCTGCTCTTTCTAGAAGAGTAAGAATTCCACATCTCTTTGATATTACAAGCACCAAATTCGGTGCTTAGCTAGTGGAGGAAAATTTGCTAAAATTTGGTCATGATTGTTAGCTGTGCTGTTTGAATTTTTGATGCAATTGCCGAATTTTTTTGTCATGATATTTCCTATAAATAGAAGTGTTGAGGGAGAGCTCATTCATTCCATTGAGAGAGAGCGATTTAATATTTTAGAGAGAGAGTTAAGAGAGCTTGAAATTATAAGCTCTATTATAGTGATTTGAGAGTTTGGGTAGTGAGTTAAAATACTACAATACTTATAATTCTTTTTCACTAGTACAATATTTTCCTTCTGTCTTCGCCCGTGGACATAGGCTAAAAGTCAAACCACGTAATTTTGGTGTCCGCGTGTGATTTTGTGTCTCATTATTTCTCAATTTCACTTAAGTTGCGTGTCTGCTTCACCCATCAATTTCTTAACAGTGGTATCAAAGCTACTAGTTGTATTTTTTGAAGTCGGTGGTATTGTTCACGTATACGATACTGTTCATGTATACGGTTACTATTCAAGTGAAACGGTGGGTGCCGATCCTAGCAAAGTTAGTGTTTCGGTGAAAAGTGATGGCGGCAAAATACGAAATTGAGAAGTTCAACGGAAATAATTTTTTGTTGTGGAAAATGAAGATAAAAGCTATAATGAGGAAAAATAATTACTTAGTAGCAATTGGAGAAAGACCATGGAGATAACTGATGACAAGTGGAACGAGATAGACGACAACGCCATTTCTGATCTACACTTGGCACTTGCGAATGGAGTATTATCCTGTATGGCAGAGAAAAAGACACTAAAGGAAATATGAGATACTCTTACAAAATTGTACAAGGCTAAATCGCAACACAATAAAATCTTCTTAAAAAAGAGATTTTATACTCTTTCAATGGCGGAACCTACAATAATGACTGACCACATCAACACCTTGAGACTCTATTTTCACAACTTACAACGTTGGGTCATAAAATAGAGAAAAATGAATGTGCAGAGCTTCTACTTCAAAGTCTACCAGATTCGTATGATCAACTCATCATCAACCTAGCGAACAACAATCTAGCAGACAATCTAGTTTTCGACAATGTTGCAGCCTTCGTATTAAATGAGGAGAGCGGGTAGAAAAGTAAGGAAGACAGACAAGTAAGTTCCCAGCAAGTAGAGGTGTTATTGGTGACGAGACAATCATGGTAGATTAAAATTCAGAAGTAAGAAAAATGTTAAATGTTACAACTGTGGTAAGAAAGGCACGTCAAGAAAGAATGTTGAAACAACCAGAAGAGAAGAGAGTGCAAAGAACCTGAATCATCAAATGCTCAGGGGTGTGTAGCAAGTACTTCGGATAATGGAAAAATTCTCTACAGCGAGGCAACAACTGTTTCAAAAGGCAGAAAACGACTATCCGATGTCTGGCTCACAGACTCGGGAGCTACCTGGCACATGACCTCTCGGAGAGAATGGTTCCACACATATGAATCTATATCAGGAGGATATGTTTATATGAGAGATTATCATGCCTTGGAGATCGTTGGTATTGATATTATCAAAATCAAAATATTTGATGGTACAATTTGCACAATTGAGGAGGTACAACATGTCAAAGGCCTGAAGAAAAATTTATTGTCCTTGCGACAAATAGATAGTCGTGGGTGCAAAACTCATGTTGAAAATGAGATCATGAAGATTACTAGAGGCGTGCTTGTATTGATGAAGGTAAAAAAGATCGGTTCTAATTTATTCATACTTAAAGGAGAAACACTACAGGAAACTGATGAATGTGTCGCTTCAAATAGAGAAGAATCAACGATGATGTGGCATCTCAAACTCGGCCATATGTCAAACAAGGTTTGAAAATTCTCTCTGAGCGAAAATTACTTCCGGGGCTCAAATCGATAAGCTTACCATTTTGTGAGCATTGTGTTACAAGTAAGCAATATAGATTAAAGTTCAGTAGATCTGGTACTAGAAGTAAATGCATTTTGAACTTGATTCATTCTGATGTTTGGGAATCGCCGGATATGTCCATGGGAGGTGCAAAGTACATGGTGACTTTCATTGATGATTATTCCAGGAGATGTTGGGCGTGTCCCAATTAAGAAAAAGTTAGATGTGTTTCCAGTGTTCAAACAGTACAAAGCGTGGGTTGAACTTGAATCCGAGAAAAAGATCAAGTGCTTGAGGACATATAATGATGGAGAGTATACAGACGATGAGTTTCTTACTTTTTGTAAGTAAAAAGGTATTCAGAGGCAGTTCACGGTGGCATACACTCCTCAACAAAATGGAGTGGCAGAGTGGATGAATAGAACTCTTATAGAAAAAAATAAGAGTTATGTTGAGGACTGCAGGTCTACCTAATTCATTCTGGGGAGAAGCAGCCAAAACTGCTTGTTATATAGTAAATCAGTTGCCTTCTACAACAATTGAGTTGAAGACTCCGATGGAGATGTGGACTGGAAAGCCAGCAGATTACTCTCACCTACATGCATTCCGATGTCCTGTGTACGTGACGTACAATGCCCAAAAAAGAGTAAAGTTGGATCCAAAATCTAAAAGATTTATCTTCTTAGGATATGCTGATAGAATAAAGGGGTATCATCCGTGAGACCCCCACTGCCCACAAGATCGTTATCAGCAAAGATGTTATCTTTGTAGAAGATCAACTGCAAAGAAAAGATGGTGATGGTAGCACTGCAAAAGAAAATTTAGAGACTATGCCGGTATATGTGAAAAATAATCTAGAAAAAGAAGATTCAGATTCTTCTAAAGTAGCACTAGAGCACGAGCAATAAGAACCAGTCGAGTTTGAGGCTCCAGAAGTTCGTCAGTCAACTCGTGAGAGACGACTGCTATCGTGGCACTCGGATTATGTCACATAGATTAATGTTGCATACTATCTTTTAACAGAGGATGAAGAACCATCAACTTTCCATGAAGCTTTAAATAGCTCAGATGTTGCTTTGTGGATGACAACAATGCAGGAAGAAATTGAGGCTCTACATAAGAATAAGACGTAGGAACTTGTACCCCTACCACATGGAAGAAAAATCATTGGTAGCAAATGGGTCTACAAGATCAAGCGTGATGATAATGACCAAGTGGAACGGTATCATGAAAGATTGGTGGTGAAATGATATGCTCAGAAAGAATGTATTGACTTCAACGAAATATTTTCTCTGTGGTTCGACTCACGATAGTTAGAATAATCTTGGCGATGTGTGCTACATTTGACATACATCTAGAGCAGTTAGATGTGAAAACTGTATTTCTTTATGGAGAACTTGAAAAAAAAATTTATATGCTCCAACCAGAAGGTTTTGCTGAAAAGGGAAAAGAGAACTTGGTTTGCAGGTTGAACAAATCTTTATACGGTCTCAAACAGGCGCCGATGTGTTGGCATAAGAGGTTTGATTCCTTCATCATGAGTTTTAGATACAACAAGTTTAGACCATTGTGCATATTACAAGAGGTTTAAAAATAATGATTTCATCATTTAGCAGGCCCCAACAAAAATCGAGTCCAAGAATTGAAGGCACAATTGGCTAGGGAGTTTGAAATGAAGGATTTAGGACTAGCAAATAAGATTCTAGGGATGCAAATTCACGAGACAGAAATAACAAGAAGATTTGACTTTCTTAGAAGAACTACTTGAAGAAAATCCTGCGACGCTTCAACATGTATGATTGTAAGCAATTTCTACCCCACTTCCTCTTAATTTTAAATTATCCTCAAGTATGTGTCCTAGCAATAAAGCAGAGAAGAAGGAGATGTCTCGAGTACCGTATGCATCAGGAGTGGGAAGTTTGATGTTCGCTATGATATCTACTAGACCAGATATTGCACAAGCAGTGGGAGCGGTCAGTCGATACATGGCGAATCCTGGTGGAGAGCATTGGATAGCTATAAAGAGGATTCTGAGATATATTAGAGGAACCTCAGATATTGCATTATGTTATAGAGGATCAGAGTTTACTGTTAGGGGATATGTGGATTCAGATTTTGAAGGAGACCTTGATAAAAGAAAATCCACTACTATCTATATGTTTACACTTACGAGAGCAGCTGTAAGCTGGGTTTCAAAACTACAGATCGTTGTGGCTCTATCTACAACAGAAGTAGAATACATGGCAGCTACACAAGCTTGAAAAGAAGCTAGTTGGATACAAAGGTTATTGGAGGAACTCGAGCACAAACAACAAAAAATTCATGTGTTTTGTGACAGTTAGAGTACCTTGCATATTGCAAGGAATCCAACCTTTCATTCCAGGACAAAGTACATAGGCGTACAATATCACTTCGTTCGAGAAGTAGTGGAAGATGGAGGTGTAGATTTGCAGAAAATTCATACCAAGGAAAACCTAACAGATGTTTTAACCAAGCCAATCAATACAGACAAGTTTATCTAGAGTAGATTCTCTTATGACCTAGCAGAAACGTAAGCAACATGACTGAGGCGAAGTAGAAATGATGGTGTGGAGATTGATTGGTCCCCAATCTAATCTCCAAGTGGGAGAATGTCAAATGAGGTGGGCTGCTCTTTCTAGAAAAGCAAGAATTCCACATCCCTTTTTGACATTACAAGCACCAAATTCGGTGCTTAGCTGGTGGAGGAAAATTTGCTAAAATTTAGTCATGATTACTAGCTGTGTTGTTTGAATTTTTGATGCAATTGTAGACTTTTTTTGCCATGATATTTCCTATAAATAGAAGTGATGAGGGAGAGCTCATTCATTCCATTGAGAGAGAGCGATTTAGCATTTTAGAGAGAGAGTTACGAGAGCTTGAAATTATAAGCTCTTGTTATAGTGATTTGAGAGGTTGGGTGTATTGAAATTTTGGGTAATGAGATAAAATACTACAATACTTGTAATTTCTTTTCATTAGTAAAATATTTTCCTTCTATTTTCGCCCGTGGACGTAGGCTAAAAGCCGAACCACGTAATTTTGGTGTCCCCGTGTGATTTTGTGTCTCGTTATTTCTCAATTTCACTTAAGTTACGTGTCTGCTTTACCCATAAATTTCCCAACAACATCAGCATATAGGTCAGCAATAATAACTCATTTAGGCCCCTATCCTGCATAGAAAATTCTCTATTATTTATGTCCGACGGACATCAGAGTGATTTTGAATAGTTTTAAAATTTTTTATTTAATTAGTTACTTGAATCTTAAGAAAGATAGAGTTAAAAATTAATTTGAATTTTATTCATTTCTCTATAGAACCACTTGATTAGATTTTTGGGGACAAACATAATTAAGTACTTTTAACTAAAAAAATGTAATAAAATTATTGAACAAATTATTATTTAGTTTTAAAAGTAGTTTATTTGTTTGGCCCCTCATTTTGATTTTGGGATTAAAAAATAAATTTAATTTAGGTATTATTCAAATCAAACTTCTCAATACATCTGTCTATTAACGTCTAATAAGTATTTATTTAAATTCAAATTATTAGTTATAATGCAATGATTAGAATAATGATTTTTGTGTGTATTAAATAGTTGATTTAATATGATAATACCATTTTTATTATCGTTGCCATTGTTTTAATAAATTTTGTTCATACCCTTGCTTGAAATTTAAACCATTAATAAAACTAACAATGCACTATAAACGCATTAGAAAAAAAATGTAATTGAATTGCAAATGGCTAGTTAAAACTTAAATGGAATATTTCCGTACCAAGTCAAGAATTAAATCCCTCTCTTTCCCATTCCTTTTAGAAATGTTAGAAACTTGGAGCTCTCTCCCTACGACTGAGATAGGAACACTACTACAAAATAGGATAAAGATGACATGTAATACATGACAAACATACTATTAATTGTCATCTATTAGTTTAGATGACTTTTATTTACTTTTGGAAGTCATATATTATAAAATTATTTTTATTTATGACATAGAAATGAGTCACCACTAAATAAGGAGTCATCTTTAATTAATTAAAAGGTAACTCTTCTTTTAAAAATGTGTCATTTAATTTGTAGTATAAAAAGTCACTTTCCCTCTTTATTTTCTTTGTCTACCGCGAAATATCATTCTCTCTTTGCTTCAGCCTCCATTCTTCTTTGACTTTCTTTCTCTGTAAAATTCCCCTTTGCCCATACAAAACATCTTCCTATCTTCTATTTCCAAGTTCCAAACTCTTAATTTCACCCATTATTTATATAGATCCAAAATCGTAAACCCTAACTGCTCACACATAGTGGAAGTGAAGACAAATTGGGAAGAAATCTGGAAGCTCTGGACCACACATGTTGGCAAGAAGATTGTAAAGCTTGGGACCACATCACTATCAAGGAAATTGTTGAAGCATTCGGCTACCTTGTATATTGGATTTTAAAAGTTTTGGTCAGGTACTTTTTTTCCTTTTGTTTAATCATGTTTGAGAAAGAAAATGATAGATTGTTTGATTGTGGGTGGCGTACATGTGCTGTTTTTTCTTTCCTTTTCTTTGTCTAATTTACTCTATTTGAATAGCAAATGTTGAAAAGATGGATGAACAGTAAAAAAATTTCTGGGGATTAATATTTTAGGGAAGTTACAAATTTGGTCGAATCATGTCATGCTCCTTTGAAATTTAATTAGTTATCAATCTTAGAACCTCACGACTTCTATTCTTTTCCTTCATAATCGTCAACTTGACCTCTCCTTTTTCTTTTAATTGGATTATTTTTCTTTTCTTTTCCCCTTCTCTTTTCTTTCATCTTATCTTTTACGAAACTGAGAAACCAAGAACGACAAGCGCCATGTGGGATTTGTTGCAAAATTATAAATATTTCAAATTCTTCAAATAACTTAAAATTAATTTATATACACACATACTTTCTTATTAAAAAAACTAATAAATAAATAAAAACTAATGGAGAATTAATAGAATAAGCATTTATATAATATTATGTGATATTACAATATTAATTAATTATTTCATCCTCTTTCCTTTAGCATCATATAGAATATTGTAAAATCTACCTATAATTATAATCATATTATTAGAATCAAAATAATTTTATTACTATAAAGAGATTATAATATAAAGAGATTATAATTTAATAGAGTATATAATTATAAAAATTATTATTTTAACTTATTTATTTTTAATACAAGTAATATAGAAATAAAGAGATAAAGTATACAATTTAATAATTAATTAATAAAACATCTTGAATCTAATATATGAACAAATATTAATAAAAGAAATAATGTTAGTTTCAGAAACTGATACATATTTTAAAAAAACTCAGATGTTTATACTTGTCATCATATATATGCTTAGCACTTAATACAAATGCTCTCCACCGTATATAGCAATCCATTTTGTTGTGCTTTTGTGTTTAGTCCCTGACACTTCATGTCCATTAAGCTTTGGTCAATTTATTATCTTATGTGCTTTAGTAAATTAATGTTTTTATTGATATTATTTTGATAGAATAATAATATTAAGGTCCTATGTTTTACTTTTTCTCAAATTAGGACATAGATACTTAGAAGGAAATTATGGAAAATATTTTAGAATGATACATTTATATTTTACATTCAGAATGGACAAATCTTGGATGTCTATGGATCGAAGATCAAAAGATTATGAGATTGGTGTTGAAAGATTTATAGATTTTGCAATGGTTCATGCAACAAATTCTAATCACATTCTATGTCCATGTATGAAATGTGGAAATGTGAAACATCAGACTGTTGATGAGATTAAGGACCATTTGTATTTGAATGGTATAGACCAAAGTTACAATAATTGGATTTTGCATGGAGAAAAGGTTGTTAAGAAGCTATCAACTACTAGCAACACTCAATCTACAAGAGAATTTGAAACAAGAGCCTTTGAAACCGAATCTGTGGCCAGCACTGTAGAGATGATTCAAGGAGCTTATGATCATTTTGAAAACAACCCTAAACAATTTGAGAATTTATTGGCTGATGCTGAGAAAAAGTTATACCCAGGTTGTAGTAAGTTCACAAAATTATCTGCATTGGTAAAATTGTACAGCCTAAAAGCAAGAAATGGGTAGTCAGACCGAGGCTTTTCAGATTTGTTGAAACTGTTAAGAGAAATGTTGCCTGACAATAATGAAATGCCTTGTTCAATGTACGAGGCAAAAAAAACCTTAAATGCATTAGGGATGGAGTATGAGAAGATACATGCATGTCCAAATGATTGTATACTTTATAGAAAGGACTTTAAAGATGTTGTTATATGTCCTAATTGTGGTGCAGCAAGGTGGAAATTGAAAAAATATTCAACTGAGATGAAGATTGGTGTTCCAGCAAAGGTTTTATGGTATTTCCCACCAATCCCAAGGTTTAAAAGAATGCTTCGAAGTGTTGAAACTTCGAAAAATCTAACATGGCATGCCACTCAAAGGGAAACTGATGGACTATTACGTCATCCTGCAGATACCCCGGCATGGAAACTAATAGATCACTTATGGCCTGATTTTGGAGCTGAACAAAGGAACTTGCGACTTGCATTATCCGCAGACGGGATTAATCCATATAATTCTCTTAGTAGTAGGTATAGTTGTTGGCCCGTGATAGTAGTGACATACAATCTTCCTCCATGGCTTTGTATGAAGAGGAAATTTATGATGTTGACATTATTAATTTCAGGTCCCAAATAGCCTGGTAATGATATTGATGTCTACTTAGCTCCATTGATTGATGATCTTAAAATATTGTGGGAGGTAGGCTAAGTAAAGTTTAAAAGATAGCAATATGTGTATTGTACAAAAATGATAGTAACGTTCTTGCTGTAGTAGTTATTGTTTTTGTCTTGCCACTATTCAAATATCATTTTCCATTTAATATGTGGTCATCACAAAGTCAAAAACACCCCAAATCATATCTGAAATTATATTCTTGCTTAATGAATAGTGAAATATTTAAAAAATCACATGGTGTCCAAGTATTCTGTCATTATATGTTGCACTCATGTATAAATTTAGCATTTAGCTGAGCATATCATTGATGCCTATAATGTCTTATTCTTTTTTGTGTTTTGGTTAATTAATTTTTGTTTTCGCTTGTAGATATCTCATACATATTTGTAGTTACATAAATAAATCTATTGAGAATATGCAGGAATACAAAGTGCCAGCAAGAATAGATGCTCTTTGCAAGTACGCTCGCCGAGTGTTGACTAAAGCATTATTTATTGAAATTTATCTAGGGATCTTCAACAATGAACAAGCTGAATTATATTTATCAGTTGATGACATTGTACAATTCTGTAGCATGGAAAAGATTGGGGTCGCAACAATAATTTGTTACATGAAGTAATTTAATTAAATTACTTATTTTCTTGGCAAAATAATTAGTTATAATTTTTATTTATGCAGTGAAGTAATTATTACTTGTTTTTTGTAGGCATCTTTACGAAGTCTTGAAGGATCGTCCCCAGGAACATATTTCCAAATTTGGTAATCCTTCAATCTTTTGTGATGAAACCGGAAATAATGATGAGACTAGAGCTCGTGCAATGGTATCAAGAATGGAAATACTTGATCCACAATAGCTTCTGATGTTTCCTTACAATACCAGGTTTGTTATTTTATTAATTGTATATAGCATTTGGAGTTTATTCTCTTTTTCTTTTACAAAAATATGCAAGGCTGATATTTATCATTATATATAGCAAACATTGGATGTTGATTGTTGTGGATCCGCACAAATTTATAGTATATTTTTTTGATTCACTCGGTCATGAACCTCGCCCTGATTTGAAGAACTTTGTATCAATGTAAGTTATTGTCATTTTTTGTCAATTATAATGCATTTATTAAAACATGCTTGACTAAATGTGTATTTAATTATGTATCTTAAGTGCTTTCAAGATTTTTGTAGCAAAAATGGGAAATGCAAATCGAAAATCCTTTGTTTGGAAAAGGGTTAAGGTATATAAAATTGTACATATGTATGTTCAATTTAAATTTATTTACATATGTAAATGACATTAATTAGTTCAAAATTTATGTGTAGTGTCCTCAACAAACTACAAATACTGAATGTGGATATTATGTCATGAGATTTATGAAGGAAATCATTGAAAACCAGGCTGATTCGATAAAAAACTTTGTAGTTATCTCCTTATCCTTTTAAAATTTATAGATTTCATAAGGTAATTGATGCATGTATTAATGTTGACGATTTTGTGCATGATATATAGTTTGTTGGACGAGATAGTTTCACCCAAAAAGATATTGATAAAGTAAGAGTGGAGTGGGCACAGTACATATGGCAGAACATTTTTCGCTAAATTTCATAGCACAATGACTTTGTGAGGTTAGTAAATGAATAGGATTATTATTTTTATCTACATCTTTGTTATTATCTTTGTTTCGAATAAGATATTAAAAAGTTTATAAAATTATTTCAATTATTTTCATTTTGTAATTAAGGAAGGTTCATCTAAAGTTTCACTCTCCAACTCCCTTGAGTTTGGCATGATTATTGGAGTAGCATGATTATTGGAGTAGCCAACTGGAGGGGTAGCTGCATTTTGTTGTTCTTGTGAAGAATGTAATACGGTTCTATTTTAAGAAAAAAGAGTTATGGATATCTAGTTACTTTCATTTGGAAATTGTAAACATAAAAAATATTTTTGGTATTGTTTTTCATTTACCAAATTTATATACGACTATAGCAATTGCTTGAATATTTATTTTTATGTTGCAACTTTTCAAAAAAAATTATCGCAATAATAATGATGATGATGATGATGATGATGATGATGATGATGATAATCATAATAATAATAATAATAATAATAATAATAATAATAATAGATGACTGCTTTTTTGAAAAGTAAGTCACCTATGTGCATAACCGTTATTATTATAGATGACTGATTTTTTGAAAAGTAAGTCACCTGTGTGCATAACCGTTATTATTATAGATGACTGACTTTTTGAAATGTAAGTCACCTGTGTGCATATTGAACACTGTGCTGCTGAAAATTAGAACAACATTAGACGACTGCTTTTTGAGAAATGAGTCATCTATGATACTTATTAGATGACTCTCTTTACGCGTCATCTTTTGTACCTCGTTTTAGATGACTGTTGCAAAAATGACTAATTTTACTTCGTCATCATAAGATTAATTTAAACGTCATCTATGTTCATTTTTGTAGTAGTGGAAACTTGGAAGTTTTTTCACTTTATACGTACACGGAGATCGTTTGGTACATCTCTTCTATGTGAGAGATTATTTAAATTCAATAACAATGCAGTCCTTCAATATATACAGTGTGTTTTTCTCCGTTACGATTTAAACACCATAGATGAAATCGAATATTAAAAATGTCTTAGATACCTAATTTAAATACGTAGTACATATAGTATGTAAGAGGGACCAAATTATCATTCTCCTTTAAAACAACTTAACTATGACATATCTGCTAAAACATATAAATAGTACAGAATGCTTCCTCTTTATTTATTTCACAAAATTTATATTTCTTTACCACTCTCGCAAATTACAACTTGGGTTCTCTTTTTGCAACCAACACATTAGGTAAGGTCAAATCGATGGAGAATCCAAGTAAAATAAAATGTTGCAAGAATACATAAAAATGCATTTGATATGAGAATTACAGCATAATTAAACAACTCTTTATTTTTCCCCTTAAAAGATAGAAGGGGGAGTAATACTCGATTTAATTTTTTTTTTTCGGAATTTGAAACTAGCAAAGCCCTTGTGACCATAACCAACTTATTAAGGATAAACCTCAATAAGGGATCTTAAACCTAAAATGGGGATAATTTTATAGTCACTAAAACCGGCATACGTAAAAAGTTTGGCCCATTCTTTCTCATCTCGCTCTGTTCCGGTGAGTAAGACCATCATCAACATATCAAAGAAGAGTTGTGTTTCAATAGACTTATCATCCCCTTTTTTATTCTCTCTGATCATGTCTATTATAATCACCTTCCCTTTCTTACCATCGCTTGTGATTGCTTCCTTACATTTCTTAAGAATCTTCACGCATTCTTCATCATTCCAGTCGTGTAATATCCACTGCTTGTCATCACCAATAATTTTAGAATTTAGAATAATTAAAGAATCGAAACAGAAAATTAAATGAATATATGATGTGCATACGTAATCTGAGATCCTTCTAGTATATAATTAATTTTATGCTCAAGAAAACGCTTTATTTAAAAGGGAAATTATCATTTTACTACCAAAGTTTTACTGACATATCATGTCAGTACCAAGGTTTGCCGAAAAGTGCATTTTACTACCAAAGCTTTGCATTGTTATCAATTCACTACCATTCCGTTAAGAAAAAGTTAATGTTTAACGGAAATTGAGTTAAAAGTCGATTTTACCCCCAAGAGTTTGGTAGTAAAATGATAATTCCTTTAAAAATTCAGTAGTAAAATGATAATTCCCCTAAAATTTTGGTAGTAAAATGATAATTTATCTATCAAATTAATAGATAATTTTACTCTTACAGGTGGAAAGTCTTTAATGCCCTTATGACATCAGCAAAATTTTAACGTTGTTAACGGAATGGTAGTAAATTGAGAATGACGCAAAACTTTGGTAGTAAAAATCCTTTTCCGCGGCAAACCTTGGTATGACCATGATATGTCAGTAAACTTTAGTATAAATGATAATATCCTATTTAAAATATAGAAATTAGTACACGTACCTTGAGTAGAACAGCGTCAGCTGGGGAAATTGCCTCAAACATGTCCCCTCCAACATATTTGAGATTGGCCAAATCGCTGTCGAGGCCATTAACCACATGTGGCAGATCAAAACAAGTGCACTCCAACTTTGGAAACGCTTTAGCTATGACCTTGGCCGCGGTTCCTATGCCCCCGCCCACATCCACCAACGAATTCAAACCTTCAAACACATCCTTACACTTATGTATCATCACGCTTGTTGCCAACCGAGCATCACTTGCCATGGCTTCATTGAAAAAATTGTTAAGTTTTGGCTCGTCCCCAGCATACTCCCAAAGAGTCTTCCCATGTGCTGTATCAAACGGCGTCGGATCATCGTTTTGAAACCAAGTGCTCAGTTGCTGCCACGGTGATAGCAAAATAGGATCTAGCATGGTTTGCAAGAAAGGTGTCACACTTAAGGGGTTGTCTTTTAGGAGAAGTTTAGAAGCATTTGTTAGAACATAGCCTTGTTCTTCGTCATTATTATTTCGGCTGCTAATTAGCTTTTGCTGTGCAAAGAAGCTTGTGTGGATCAGAATGCGCATCAAGCGATACACACATCGGGATTTTGATGGGTTTATTGTTAGGGCACTAACAAGCTCATTGAGGGTCATGGGTTTGCCATGTTTGCTGATAATATCTGGGATGCCTAATTGAATAGCGCATTTAAGCGTCATGGAGTTTATGAAATTAAAAATGTGATTCCAAACATGAGTTTGAGCTTCAAGTAACTCAGTATCATGATCTCCATCGATCAAATCATCTTCACTAGGCTAAATAGGGCTAATTGATATTTGATGCAAATCAGATGAGTTTGAGCTCTATATATAGCAGCGAAAGAGTCATATATAGTATTAGTTCCTCTTTCGTTTTGAAGTGTTGTTTTTAAGTTAAGTTCCTGTGAAAAAAATGTTGGGAGCACTTGACCTAGACTTTCTAAGTATTTAACTTAAAAAACTAATTTACTTGGATTGAATGATCTATTTTACTTATAAAATCAAGTAAAGTCCCTTTACTAATTTTTTGGATCCATCTCATTTGGGTGGCCATGCCCAAAGTTTCTATTAATTTAGGTGTTTAAGTAATTATAGGAAACAAGTTAGGGCTAATTGAAAATTATCATTAAATTTGGTTTTGAAAATCACATGGCTATAAAAGAAAAAGAAAAAGAAAAAGAAAAAGAAAAGCCCGTGGTGGCTACTACATTGCAAGGCGTGAAAAATATGAGAGGAAAGAAAGAAGAAAGTAGTGGCGTCAGACTTCTTTTCAAGATAAGGGTTTCAATTTTTGATCCGATGATTTGAAAGTGAATTTATTTTGTTTTCTCCTAAATTTGGAGGGCAAATTCCTGACACAGCGCTCTACATTCTTATTAGTCTTGATTTTTGTATTGCCTTCTCATTGATTGTTATTTGAGATACTCACTTATTAGAAAAACATATATCAAACTTTTATTGCAAGCCAAGATTGTTGAGGTTAGAAATCATGGGCCAGCCCCCCAACAAGTGGTATAAGAACTGGATAGTATTACTCAAAATGTGATTGTAGAACAACTCAAGAGTGTCGGACAAAAAAGATCGGGGTCCGATAGTGGTTTTATTCTAGTGGGAAATTATTGAGTTGTATCCCACATTAGGTAGTAAAGGGGAGTTACTTGGGTTTATAAGTAGCATCGGCCAGTCCACTCCACTCAATAGGGTAGTCTTTTGGATTGGATACCTAAAAGTCCTAAGCTTAGCCCTACCAACAACTAGTATCATTCTTTTACTTCATATGGATCACATGTTGATTGTTAGCCAGGATATTGGTGAGATTGATAATCTCAAGAAAGAGCTTAGTAAGTCTTTTGTCATAAAAGGACTTAGAACTAACAAAACAAATTCTTAGCATGAAAACATATTCTTGGCATGAAGATTTCCCATGATGGGAAAACTAGGAAGTTATGGTTATTTTAAGAAGTATTTATTGAAAGGATTCTTGAAAGATTTAACATGGGCAAAGCAAGATCTGTTTATTCACAACTTGCAGGTCATTTCAACCTTAGTTTCAGGCATTGTCCTACAAGTGAAAAAAGAGAAGCAAGAGCTGAGTTCTCTATGCTTCAGCAGTTGACAGTTTGATGTACGTTATGGTTTGTACAAGGCCAAATATTGCTCATGAAGTTAGAGTAATCAGTCGGTTTCTCTCTAATCCCGACAAACAACATTAGACTGCAGTAAAGAGGATTCTCATAAATCTTAGAGGCACTTCTAGGGCATGTTTATGTTTTGGTGATGACAAATTTGTGTTACAAGTTTACATAGATGTAGAAATGGTAAGAGAAGTTGATTTTAGAAAATCTCTATTACGATATATGCTTACCTTTGTAGGGGGAGCAACCCCATTACAGTTTGATGTACGTTATGGTTTGTACAAGGCCAAATATTGCTCATGCAGTTAGAGTAATCAGTCGGTTTCTCTCTAATTCCGGCAAACAACATTAGACTGCAGTAAAGAGGATTCTCATAAATCTTAGAGGCACTTCCAGGGCATGTTTATGTTTTGGTGATGACAAATTTGTGTTACAAGTGTACATAGATGTAGAAATGGTAGGAGAAGTTGATTCTAGAAAATCTCTATTACAATATCTGCTTACCTTTGTAGGGGGAGCAACCTCATTGCAATCACTAAAGGTTGCAAAGAAACTTTTTGGATGAAGAATTTCCTACAAGAGTTAGGTTTGAGCAAGATAGCTATATTTATTATGTGACAGTCAAAGTGTCATTCACTTGGCAAAAAATTCAACATACTATTCAAAATCCAAGCATATTAAAATCATTAGATATGAGATGTGCTTCAAAAGAAGTAGTTATAGCTTGAGAAGATTCATACAACAAAGAACGAGTGAGATATGATGACAAAGTTATTGCTTAAGCAGAAAGTGGGCTTGCGGATACCCCACATGATCTAGCTGGGGAGATTTGTTAGGTCCATGTCATTTCAACGGCTCAAGCCCAAAGTTTTCATTAGCTTAGGCCTTTAAGTAATTAGAGAAAACAAGTTAGAGCCAATTAAAAATTACAATTAATTTTCGCTTTGAAATTCACGTGGCTACAAAAGAAAAAAGAAAAGCAAGAGGCGATTGTTAGATTTTAAAATGTGAAAAAGAGGAGAGAGAATAAAGAAGAGAGTGATGTGAACTTATTTTAGGGGAAGGTTTTTAATATTTGATTGGAGGATTGAAAGACGAATTTTATTTTATTTTCTCTCAAATTTGTAGTGTAAGTTCTTGGCATCGCCCTTTACATTCTTATTTGTCTTGATTTTTATTTTACCCTCTTGTTAATTGTTATTTAATATACCTACTTATTAAAGAAACAACTATTAAACTGTTACTGTAAACCAATATTATTAAGCAGACAAACAAGTTCATTAATGTTTTTTGAAAAATATAAAAAATACTTTTAAATATTAAAATTATTTTAAAATGTATATATTATTACATTTATTTTAATGCCATATTTTTATTTATTATAAAATTTTGGATTTTTTTTAGAGATTTATAAAGTTAAAGGGTATGATTAAAAAAAAAGGGATTTTAATATCCTTTATTAAAATTTAGAGGTTTTTGTGATTATTTCTCTAAACCTTGAGGGTGTAGATATTCTTTTCCTAATTATTTTATAGTAATGATAGGAAGCTCACGCTAAACAAAAATTGAACTAATAATATAATTTAGGATAAATTTTAATTAAACCAAATACTTACCCAAAAATTTATCTCCATAGAATTAAGATGAGGCTGCATGTCATTTTTTATCGCTTTCATTCTACTTGTTGATTCAAGGGAAATTATCAATCATATATCCTTAAATGACACCCGTATCAAACGTGTGTGAATACTTTTTAAGTGTATCACTCGTATATCCTAAGTTGACAAAACACTTCTACCGTCCACCAATCCGTTAACTTCCGTTTGCAAGCGCTGACATTATAAGGGTAATTTAGTCTTTTAAAATTGACGAAACTTTGATTAAAAAAATAATATGTCATCCCATTTACCTAGTAAAAAATGACATGTCATATGATATATATTGATAAAAATGACATGTCATCTCATTTATCGGATAATTGTTAATAATTGCTAAAAAAAATTACTTTACAACCGAATCTACTCTTCCAAAATTTAACCTAATTTTTTTGAAGATCTACTCCTCCAAGCTCCAACTGAAAATTTTTATGGTATAATATATATAATTGTAAATAATATGTTGTTAATAATTTTTTATGGTATAATATGAATATTTTTTATGGATAATTGTTAATAATATGTACCATTAATAATTCATTTTTTTAATCAAAAAATGTATTGTTAATAACAAAATAAAAAAAGTTGTGTATTAAAAATTTACGTTAATTTTTGGAGTAAATTTATCATTTTACTTCATTTTGAGTTTCAAGGACAAAATAATCAATTTGCAACAATTCTGTTAACTTTCTAACGGAAAGTTAGCAGATTAGTGGACGCTAGAAAGTATTTTATCAATTTAAAATATACGAATGATACATTTAAAAAATATTCATACACGTTTGATATAAATATTATTTAATAATATATGACTGATAATTTTCCTTAATTCAATAACGACAAGTCAAGTGGAGTTCTATAATTTGTGGGGGAAGACTTGATGAGCCAATGCCAAGTGAACAACTGTAAAGCTTCCGAATCCGTGGACGATATTACTTGAGAAAAGTCTTCCTCCCGACAACGGTGCCCCTCTTATTAAATATACCAGTCATTATTGGTAGCCATTTTCTCTCGAGTGTCGTACTCGAAGTTTCTAGTTTCGCTCAATTATGCATGTGGAGCATGTTTTTTCGAATACAAATTATTAAATACCCAACGTGTAACATCATTTCTCCGTTAAAGTCGATAATAATTAAACTTTTCCAATACGGCAACGACCTTTTTATATTTACTTTTATCAAATTTCAATTCCCCATCATGCTTAATCATGTCTTTTGAATCTAAAAACCCGCAAATTTTGTTAAATATCCGGAAAATTTTTTATCTTCTTAAATTTGATTTTTTTTTTTACCATTACATAAAATATTTATGAATTGGTTTCCAAGAAAAAAAAAATTGCAGGTCGCACTCGTATCCTGCAGGCTTTTTCTTTCCAGTATTTTATTTTCAGAAAAGGTACGGGGCTTGTTAAAGTGATTTGAGGTTGTGTGTTCACCATTTCAATTTGCACAGACAATTTTTGTAAGTGCAGGATCGTATATAGCTTCATATCCCTCATTTTGTAAGTACAGGATCGCACACACACAGGTATGCATTTTAAAATAATTTTAATATTTAAAAAATATTTTAATACTTTTCAATCTTATATTATATTAAACTAAATTTTATAAATGGAAACATAATATTAAAATAAATATTTAAAAATTTAAATTATTTTCAATATTATACAAAATAGTTTTAATACTAGTAATACATGGGATATATCTCATGTCATGCATCTAGCTAATTCTTCTGTTGACTTATTTATCAATCCAGAGCAGATTTAGAATAATTGGGAGCACTCCAATTTATGAAATTCTTTTAGTTTTATAAAATTAAATCCTTTTTTTCTCCATTCTTTTTTATATTTATGGTAGCCATTTGCTCATATTTATCTTTTGGCTTAAAACAAAAAACTACCCGCAACGCAATTCTTTTAACGATTAATTGATTTTTTTTATTCTGCAACTTTAATTTCTTTTTTAATTTTTTGCTTCAGTTGTGCCATGCTATTTTCCTTCAGCGACACTGTTGCTTATTTTTCATATTCCTTTTTCTTTCATTTCCACTTCAACTACAAAACTAAATTTTTTCAAGCAAACTAGCGCTTCACCTATTTTTTAGCAAATAAATTTTAATTTTTTTAAAAAAATTGCAATGATCTGATGTGTAAATTACAAATAATTTTGTAGGGTATAAAGAGTCTCACTCTATTTTTAATTATTTATAAATTTAAAGCAATTCAGATTTATTTTCTAAATTTTGAAAACTTTAATTTTTAAGAATTTGAGTACACAATAGCGATTGTAGTGTTAAAAATTAATTTTACACATCCAATCGTTGAAACTATACTTCCATTAGATCTAATGATGAAATTCGGTACCATGTAGCATTTGTATAACAGAATCTTTTACAATTCGGAATTACTTAACGTTTAGTTAGCGAAATTCACGAAATATGGTATGACGATTGAAATTAGATAGGCACCAAGTTCCTAAAATTCCTAAAGAGTATGAAGAAAGCCGAGACAAATAACAAAATATATGAAAATTTTGAGATTAAATATGAGACATCACATATAATATATGAAACAAATATTTCTCCTTTATTATATATATTTTTTTCTTTTGATATCTCTCTTTCATTTGCTTACTATATTAATGTGATATCTTTCTTTCATTTTTTGTTTATTATTTTTTTCTTACTATTAATATATTTTTTCCACAATTTCTAAATTAATATATTATTTTAATATAATTTTTTTAAATTTTAAAAAAGTGCAACCGGTTAAGAATTTGTTTCCCTCCTGCTTCATGTTTGGCGTCCTTGTTGCATGTTTAATGTCGAATGCCTGATATTTGACGTGAAGTGTTGCATGTTCACATGGTCCTCATATTAAACCTTAATTGTTGTATATTTGACCCCCAGATGTTGCATGTTTTACGTGCCCTTTTCACATACAAATTTCATGTTGCATGTTTGATCTCACATGGTGTATGTTTCACGTAGATTGTTGCAAGTCTTGACTAACGCACAAAAAAGAAAGAAAATTTTCCTACTTGTTTCATATTTGACGCCCTTGTTGCATGTTTGACATTGGCTGTTTTAGGTTTGACGTGAAGGATTGCATGTTCACGTAGTTCTCATATTTA